>CM031862.1:2073600-2148014 GCA_018697195.1 Certhia americana
TGGCAGCACACAGCATCCAGGTGTCCCCAGGCATGAGGCCCTGCATGGCCACTGCTCATCACAGGGATTATTGTGCAGCTTTGGGGGTGTTTTTAACACCAGCCAAGTGCAGCTAATGCTCCTTCTGCTGACAGATTTCACCAGAGGTCACCAGAAGCCTGGCAGAGCTCAAGGCTGTGTGACAGGATCCCCTTCCTGAGGGACATTTCCCACCAGCACTGAGGGAAATGCCAGGGGATGCTGTCAGGCAAGGCAGGACTGAACTAAATCTCACTGAAGACACAACTCCTCTTTGTCCAGAGAACAAGAAAAAGCCCAGTGAGTCAAAACTGCACCGTGGGTTATTTTTATAAATGGATTTTTTGCTTTGGCTTCCTCTCCTGATGTTCATGGGATGCCCCCCCCCACCTCTCCTGCCCTCCATGGAACAATGACAGCGCCTGCAGGACAGCTCAGCATTTGCTGCTGGAGCTTTACAACTCTACACTGATACTTCTCCCAACTGGAAAATGCTTTCCCAAAGCTCTCTATTTTTTCCTAAAGTAGAAACCCACTACGGATGGGTCTGGGATGGAAAATCACAGAATCAAAGGCTCACAAGGGATTTTAACGTTCATCCCATGGCAGGGACACCTTCCACTCTCAGGTTGCTCCAAGCCCCATCCAACCTGACCTTGGACACTTCAAATTCCGTTTTTTTGGGTTTTTTTCCCCCATTCTGTTTGCCCTCTGCAATGAGCTGCAGGCCTTTGGACCAGCTCTTTTCAAAGCCCTGTGTGAGGAGGTGGCACTTGGGGACATGGGGCAGTGGTGGCCTTGGCAGTGCTGGGGATTCGTTGGACTCAATCATTTCAGAAACCTTTTCCAACCTTAATTATTCTGTGATTTTTTTGGATGCATTTGCTACAACCCTGGGCCACTCTGGGCCCACTGAAGCTCCTTTAATGCCTCCCATTAGTTTCAGGGTGTGAGGAGTGAGGATTTTAGGTGACATCAGTGAGGTAATGAAATGTAATCATTGAAGTGCCCTTCCCCTGCCTCTGCCAGAGCTCTTCCAGCCACTGCTTTTCAGAAAAAATCTTATAAAATTGGGGTTTTTTTGCAGTACAAGAGCAGGTCCTGTCAGGAGCAGCATCTCCCAGGGCTGTGGCAGTGAAAACAGTGGAAACAACAGCAAAAGTAAAATTAAAACAGTTCATAAGTACTTCAGGATTTGATTTAAGGTGTTAAGGGTTGGTCTCAATCTTTGAGGGATTTTTCCAGCCTTAAAGATTCAGAGATTCTGCATGGGACAGAAAAGCTGGTGTGAAAAACTTGGATTTCCATGGGTTTAAAACACTGGCACCAACACCGTGTTTAATTTGATTTACAGAAAGAAATCTTCTCCTCCTGAATAAGAAACTCACTTTGGGGGTGCAGCTTCAAATGGGACAAGGGCAGAACTGCCAGAAAAAAAATATTTGGAGTTCTGAGCGCAGTTTTGTCTCTGAGCTGAGGCAGGTGCTGCCCACCAGGTCCCTGATTCCTGGAGCAAGGAGCCCACGGGACACAGACAAATGTGAAGCCCAGATTTCACTGTAGGAAATTCCAGTAACTTTTGCAAATGGTGCTTCAGCTACCCCAAAGTGTTCTTGGCAAAAAACAACAACAGAAACAGCTCTGAGGGTGTTATCCAGGGCTAATGCTCATAAAGACAAAACCCAGCATCATCAATGAAGGATTTAGGTGGTGAGGGGGTGGAAAGAATCCTTTTCAAAGCATGTTTACATTCTGGAGTTTAAAATTCCAGCCCTTCTATGCTTGAGCTGGATTTTTATTTTATTTTTTATTCCTCTCTGTGCATCTGAAGAATTCAGAAGTGTTCTTACAAGCAGTGGGGATAAAAATACATTTAGTACAGATGCAGAGAGGCAGTGTATCAGTGAACTGAGAAGTGATTATGTTGTACCCCTGGGCAACGAGGCTGTCATCAAATTTCCAAACAAGACGTGAGAATCTAGGGCAGTTCTGCTGTTGGGTCACAACGTTTGCCTGGCACTTCCCCTGCCTGTTTTCCAGTTAGGAATGAAATCCCAGCATTGCCAGGATCGAATCCTCCCCTGGCAGGGAAAAGATGCACAAAAGGCTGATTTGGGGAGGAGAGGGGAGGCTGGGACAGCAGCAGGGGTCAGACACAGGGCAAACCCAGCCAGAAATGAAGAAATGGGATGGGGAAAACCAGAACTTGTGGCTTTTGCTGAAACCCAGACCTCAGCTAATTATTTTTTATACACCAGCTGCAGTTCTGAATTGCTACAGAACAGCTGAAATTACTACTTGCTGCAAAACACCTGAAGTTTTAGCTCTGTTGAGCACCCAGACCCCATGGAAGCAGCCAGGTACTGATCCAGAAAGGCATTCTGGATGCACAGAAGGAAATTTTAAGCACCTGTTGCTGAAGCATCCCCATCCCACCCCTTCCTTATTTTTAATTTATATTTTCTTTCAAAACAAACCAGTAAGTAATTGTTTTAAAAAGCCAAACACCAAAGAAAATAAAAATACATGCAAAGGTTTGATCATATTTTACTAGCAAAGATGAAATTCTGAGGTCACCTCTGCAACTGGGACTTGTTTTTCTGCCCAGCCCAGAGCAGAGCTGCCTGCAGTTATCCAGCAGGGACAAAATTCCATATTTCCAGACTTTACAGATTCCAAGAGGTGTGAAATGGCCCCAGTAAATGCACACAGAGCAGCTCTATTAATAATTAAATTGTCTCCCTAACGTGGTCATGAAGGATGGCTGCCACCAAGTGCCACAGCCAAGTGCCATAAAATGGGTTTATGCAACATTTTGGGGCAGCCTCCCCCTCCAAAACCTGTCCTGGGCACAAGGAACTTCCAAAGGCAGCAGGAATGGAGCTGCTCTGACAGGAGAGGGTCATTTCCAAAAGTAACTGAGGCCTTTTTAACCCAGAACTGTCAAAGTGTGTTGAGAATAATGGAGCCTGACAAGGCTGAGGCAGAAAGAGAAATGGGAAGATTGATCTGCTGAGTGCTAACTCTGCGGTGGTGTTGCACTTTTGGCAGGGTTGGAGCAAACAAATATTTCCCTAAATAAAGGGTCAAATGCCTAGAACAAACCCCAAAATATTCATAGCCCAGAGTTTTCCCCTGACTGGTTGAATCCCATTGCTCCCTGTTGGAACCCAGAATGCAGAGAATATTCCTCTGAATGTTTTGAAGGATCCAAAGCCTCTGACAAACGCTGCTTTTAACCTTCATCCATGGAAAGGGCTTCCCAGGCTCTGGGATCAAACAGAACTTTACAGAATGTTAATTAGATAGTAGCAGAATATGGAATTTATCACAGGGGGAGAAATTTATATTTGGGATTTGTTAGCATGGTAAGGAGATGAAGACAAGCTGGAGGATCCTGCTGGGTTTCAGGCTTCTCCCTCCTTCTCCTCCACATTCTGCAGTGTGGGGGACACAGGAACATTGGGCACAATTTGCTGTAGTGTAGTGTCATGTGAATAGAGATTTAGTTAGTTATTGGAAGAAAAAGAGAAATAATTTCCATTCTTGGTGAGAATTGGGTGAATTCTCTTGAAGAGAACCTTGATTCTGTGTGCTGGAGGCTTTTTGGTGCCTTTTCTCCCTCAGGCCAAGCTGGTGTAAAGCCTGGGGTGCAGAAATTGCTGATCAGAAAATAAAAAACAACATGGAGAGTGAGAACAACCAAGAGTGCAGTTTGGCTTTTTACTGAACAAGGCCTTGGGAAAAGGCCTCCCCTGTCATGGGAGAGATGTGGGAGTGGGAGAACTGCCACACTCCCTAATAAAAGGGATGTGTTGGGAATTCTTGGATGATAAAATCAAACTCATTTAGGTGAAAAAACCCATTTCAATCTGTCTTCCCTGGGTGTAACTGCACTGCCAGCCCCTCAGGGGTGTGGAAAGTCCCTTGAAAAGAGGCAGTGAAAGTCCTGGAAAGCCATGGGAAAAAGAGACCCTGTGGAGAGCATGGAGCAGGATGTGAAGCTGTAGGGAATGGAGGTGCCACCTTCAATTATCCACCCAGAAACTCAGTCCTCAGGTCAGGGATGGGATCTTCTCATTCCCTGGGTGGTCCTGCCCAAATCCAAGGAGTTTGGGGGAGCATGGGATGAATTAGGGAAGAACCTGTTTTTCAAAGGGCTGAAATCCCCAAAGCTTTACCTGTGGCCCTTCCTCTAAATCCTTCTCATTTGAGAATGAGACAACGAAGGCTTAAAACCCCCTTAGAGGGTTTTAAACAACCCCCTTGGAGGGTTTGAAACAATCCCCTTGCAGGGTTTTAACCCTCCTCACAGGATTTTAAACAATCCCCTTATAGGATTTTAAATAACCCCCTTATAGGATTTTAACCCCACTTACAGGATTTTAAATAACCCCCTTATAGGGTTTTTAAACAACCCCTTTAGAGGGTTTTAAATGCCCTTATAGGATTTTAAACAATCCCCTTATCGGATTTTAACTAACTCCCTTATAGGGTTTTAACCTCCCCTTATAGGGTTTTTAAACAACCCCTTTTTAGGGTTTTAAACCTCTTTATAGGGTTTTAACCCCCCTTATAGGGTTTTTAAACAACCCCTTTTCTAGGGTTTTATACCCCCTTATAGGGTTTTTAAGTAAACCCAAAGCAAACCTGCATTAAAACACAGCTACAGGAATTATAAAATAATGGGTTCAGGAATTATAAAATAAAAATTTTTAAAAGCTCATTTCAGTGAGGTTTGAGGAGCAAGGTGATGTAAGGCACAGAACAGGATGAGGTAAAAGGGAGGAGGATTAAGCTGGAAGATCACTGAGGTGTTTCCAGAACATTGAAATGGCACTGTTTAAACATATTTAGATTTTTTTTTTTTTTTTGGCAATATAGAAGATGTGCACAGCTATGCCATGACCTAAATCCAAACACCTCAGATTGTTTCTTTTTTGGGCTGGTTTAGATAAAGCAAAACCCACCAAAGGCAGCAAGTACCATGTAACCTTGAGTACATAATGCAAAGCTCAGCTGCCAATACCAATTTCAGGGCACCTCTAAAAGCTCAGCTCCCATTTCCCTTTTAGATGCAAGACTGAGCAGACAGAAGAAATTAAATCACTGGTTTTTAGGGGACTATTAGGTAGAAAATGTTGCCCTCAAACACATGAACATTTCTCTTCCCCATCCAGAATGCAGAGCTTAGGGAATAGGGATGCATTTTCCAGCTCCTTTTGCTATTTTTATTTCCTTTCCTTCCCAGTTCCCCCTTTTTCCAGCTCCAGGGCTCAGGAATGCCAAACACCCATCCCTGGGCAAGCTCAACAAGAGCACGAGCTCCACTTTGTTTTTCCACCAGCTCTGCTCTTGCCTGAAGGTGCCCTCCCCTGCTCCGTCCTTTTGTTTTCAGGGAGAAGAGAAATGCAAGCACCACTCATTTCCCAGCTACAGGTAAATTATCTGAGAAACTAGGGGAGCACTTAGCTCCCTTCACTTTCAGTTTTCTTGGAGTGAAAATCAAATGTAACGGGCTCACTAAATTATGGCTGCCAGCAGGAGGGAGCACAGGGATCTTTTGATGTCTGCCCAAATTCCTGGCTGGATCACAATATCTCTTCCATGTGGTCTGAGCTTCCCTCCAAACCTCTGCTCCTCAACTGCACCGACTTTAAAAGAGGAAAAAAATTTCCTCCAGCCCCACATTTCCATTGGGAGAGTCCCTGTGGCTCCTGGGAAGTGTCCAAGCCATTCCCAAATTGGATGAAGGGTCCAGGCTGGGAGCTCAGGGGCCCATGGGGATGATGGGTGGCACAGCACAGCAGCCAGGGCAGTGCCAGGCACAGACAGCTCATCCCTTGGAATCCCAAACACAGAATCATGGAATGGTTTGGATTGGGAGGGACCTTTAAGCCCATCCAGTGCCACCTGTCATGGGCAGGGACCCCTCCCACTGTCCCAGGCTGCTCCAGCCCCAGTGTCCAGCCTGTCCTTGGGCACTGCCAGGGATCCAGGGGCAGCCCCAGCTGCTCTGGGCACCCTGTGCCAGGGCCTGACCACCCTGCCAGGGAACAATTCCTTCCTAATATCCCACCTAAATCTCCTCTCCTCCAGCTTAAAGCCATTCCCCCTTTTCCCTGTTGAAAACCATCCCCATGCTCTGGCCCGTAGAATATCGGGGTGGCTGAAAACTGCTCTCCCTCATTTTTATGAACCACACACTCCTGTTGTCCCCTTTAACAAAAAATTCTCTTATTAAACAAGAGAAACCAGGGATGGAAAGGCAGGAGAAAGAGGAGGGAACCAAAAGCACACCCTAACTGCAGCTGTCAGTGTGTGCAGAGCTGAGGGAGCCGGGCTCTGCGGTCACCGGTCACTCCCAATTAGCTCATCCACCAGTTAATGCTCCCTGGCAGCAGGAACACGGAGCTCTGGAGAGAAAAGAGTTCCTTGCTGAGACTTTGGGGGTGTTTTTGAGTGGTTCTACAATGCCCATGCTAGGATCAGCCTGTCCCCATGGGCACAGAGCTGGGACTTGTCCTGCAGCTGCTCTGGGACAGTCCTGGAAGCACTGAGAATACAGGAGAGAAAATCATGGAATCACAGAATCATGGAATGGGTTGGGTTGGAGGGACTGGGAAATCCCACCCAGTGCCACCCTGCCATGGCAGGGACCCCTCCCACTGTCCCAGGCTGCTCCAGCCCCAATGTCCAGCCTGGCCTTGGGCACTGCCAGGGATCCAGGGGCAGCCACAGCTGCTCTGGGAATTCTATTCCAACCCCTCCCCACCCTCCAGGGAACAATTCCTGCCCAAAATCCCATCTAAACCCACCCTCCTTCAGTTTAAAGCCATTCCCTGTGTCCTGTCCCTCCATCCCTTGTCCCCAGTCCCTCTCCAGCTCTCCTGGAGCCCCTTTAGGCTCTGCCAGGGGCTCTGAGCTCTCCCTGGAGCTTCTCTTCTCCAGGTGAGCACCCCCAGCTCTCCCACTGAACTCCACTTGTCACCAAACCACCCCAATTTCCCATTTTCCAGGTCTTTAAGGGACCAGGCCTAACCTAAGACACGATTTCTGCTCCTGTGACACAAACACCACAGCCCAGAAAACCTCACACCAGAGAAAAGGAATTTCTCTTTCCAAAGTCACTTTTCTGCCACCGTGTCCAGAGCCCACGGAGCAGCTGAGATCAGACCAACACTGATTTCTCACCAGGAGCTTCGGATGGGAGGTTTAGAGGAGCCCTGTCTTTTCCCAAGGGTTTTTGTGTTTGGAAATGTACTTAAATTCCCTGTTCAAATACTCCCTCAGATCTCTGCCTACCTCCACAGGGACCACAAAGTGAGGAAAGACACTAACTTCTTTAAAAATCCCATTATTTCTATTTTTTTTCCTATTATTTCCCTCTGTGGAGCAACTCAACAATAGTGGGCTGCTTGGACAAAAAGCAACAACATATCTTTTTGCCAACTGTACACAGTAATAAACTCATGGAAGGAAGTTTATAGCCAGTAAACTAAATATTATTGACAACCAGATCTCAATAAAACGTAAAAAAATCTCACAACAGGCCTCCTGCAACACAAGTAGGTAATGAGTACCTCATCTTTCAAAAAAAAGGTGTTTTACTTTTAAAATTTTTTAATTTATGGTTGATTTCTTTGGATTTTTTTCACAGTGAGCTTTTAAGCTCATGCAATTAAACGCAGGCAAACACATCTAATTTCCAGAGAAACAATAATTACAGCTTAACCGAACTCCCTGCCCTCTGCAATGCCTTCCCCTCTTGCTGCAAGCACACGCTCCCCAAACCAATGTTCATCCTGTTAAATTGGATGTTAATAAGTGGTTTAAGCTGCATAATTCATGCTGAGCTAAGAAATGTTTTGCTTAGACTGGAGCTGCTGGGACTGTTTTACCTCCGCGACCGCTCCGTGTCTGCGTGAGCCGTGGTGATCCCACATGGAATTGGTGTCACCCTGCTCTGGAACGGTGCCTGGCTCCCTCTACATCCCCACAGCTTCCTTCACATCCTGCTAATGAGGCCTTCAGTTTTAGTTTTTCTATTTTCAGACTCTGGGCTGTTTCAGGGGCAGTTCTGGGTTCATATTCAGTGCTCCTGAGCTCTCTGCACACAGCAGGCACACAAAACAATTCCTTCTCCACCTTGGCACCAAGGACAACTTTCAGCCCCAGAAGAAAGCCAAGGGGGAAGGCAGAAGGCAAAGCAAGGAGGATGGAGCTGCCTAAGCTGCAGCTGGAATTGCACAATGAACTCCAAGGTGTTGATGAAGCAGAACTTCTCCAAGTGTCAGCCCTGGTGGCCGGGTGTCCATTCTGTGCCCATTTTGGGCTGCCCTTGGGTGTGTCCCAGCCGGGCTCTGGTGCTGCCCAGGTGTGCCCAGGGAGGCCTTGGAATAAATCCCCAATTTCTCCTTCTGCTCTGCCTGGGCTCTGCTCCAGATCAGCATCCAGAAGGGATCACTAAGGAGTTCTGTTTGGAATCCAGGAAGGTTTTCAGTTCATGTTCTGTGTTTTCCCCTGTCAGGGCAGTGATCTGGCATGGCTTGTGGGGAGGATGGAGAGAGGAGACTCCTTTGAAATCAGGATTGCAGTGCTGAGGAAATGCAAGTACAACCATGGGAGAATGAAATAAACTTGAGAAGAGCAGCCAGCAACAGGAAAACACACCAAAAATGCCTTAATAGGAACCAGTTTGGCTTTGGTTTTGCTTTCTCCTTCTAAGGACTCCCTAAAATGTTGATGACAAATATCTTCTGCTTCATCTCTTTTCTATTTCTTCTATCTCACATTTACTGTTAAATAAAATCAGAACTATTGACTCCAGCACATTGTTTCCTATGCAGATTAATTTGGGCAGAGAATTCTCTCAATATTTGGATCTTAACATCATCCCAAGAGGGTCAGGATGTGTCCCCTGCACTGCAGTCCACAGCCACCTTCCTTAGCTGGGAAATGAGTTGTATAATTCAGTTATTTCATTCAAATGCTTGAATACAATGCTGCACATGCTGGAAATGAAAAATAAAAGTGTCATTCAACAGAGGAACACAATTTACAGTAATTATTCATGTCTGCAGAATACATATGAAAAAAAACCCCAAGAGAAAACAAAAATCCTATATATAGCCTCATTGGAGAACAGCTGGAGAGCCCCCATACCATAACCAAGTACAGATCCCCACTTTCCTGCATCCCCAGGAAGATGACAACTGCAAACTGAAATTCAGTTTAGAGCCATGGGAAGTCCAAAAGGAGAATGAGAGGAAATTGAAATGTCAGGGCAGCTGGACCTCACGCTTCCCATTCCTGATAAAATCCGAGGACAGAGGAAAACCTTGAATTTCAGTGCTCACCATCACTCGAGTGCTTGGTCTGTTTTCCATGGGGGAATCTCTCCACATGCTCCAATGTATTGATTTAGCACAAGGCAAGGTGAGGATGGAAACTGGAAAAGCCTTACCTGGTATGTGCAGGGGATGCAGCCACAGCCTGGCTTCACACCACATCAAGCATCTGGCATGGGATGGTCCCCAAAAAGGCCACAAGAATTGACAGGGAAGATGTTTAACATGAAGCAAGAAGGTGGAGACTTCAACCAGTCAGTGAAGTGAGATGTATCACATCAAAAATCTGTTTGATGTCTAATGCACAGCTGTACCTGCACTCACATGAATCTCTATTCATATAGCATAAATAAATATATTATCATTGCAAACTTTTCGTCCTTTTCCTCTGTAAAGTCACGTAGAACTACAGACAAGGTAAAGAAAAATGCCTATGTTAAGATAAAAGTGAATTTAAAAACTTTTTTACCCTCAGGATTTGTGGTATCATAGGAGACATCTCAGTAATCATAAATGTCAATTACAGGAACCAGCTTAAGGGGTGACCTTTGTGTTGAGCTTCCCAGTGAAAATAAATGTGATTAAAAAGCAAACAAACCCTGTCCAACAAATCTTGTGTGGTTTTGTGTTGGGACTGAGCTGTACCTGCAAAATCCACCCTCACTCCAGGCTGAGACTCCGGGAAATGGAATTAAGGAATCTCCTTTAATCCTGGCACTGTGAGTTAACTCACCAAGTGAATTCAAGCTGCTTTTCAAGAAGTGAAAATTAGTGGCCACTGAAATGCCGTTTTTTCCACTATCCAGGAACTGGCACCTCTGAATTGCTTCTGTCAGAGAAATTTGTGTCACAAAGCCCTGAGGGCTGAAGTGTGAGCAGAGGGGCGGCACCTGGGGGAAGTTAATCCTGTCCCAAATGGTGAAAACCTGGTCCATGTGGATGCTGCCAATCCCCTGGCCAAAGTCTGCTGTGGAAAAGATGGATGGGTCACCTTTGCAAGCAGAAATCTTGATTTGAATCAAGGCTGAGTGGGGACCTTTGGGCGTGGAGGCACTGGCAGGATAAAGAGGTGATAAATAAATCAGGTCATCCCAATCTCACCTTCTCCACAGGCAGCTCAGGCCATGGGGTGGGGAAAACAAGAGATTCCTTGAAACCATTTTGGGATCAGCTCCCACAGGGTTGGGGCAGGTGGAAGGGTCAGATCTCACTGCTGGTTAAAATGAAGTTTCTTTTCTGAATTGTTTCATAACGAGCTCTTGTGCATTAGCTCAGCTGTGTCTCAAACACTGACAAGGAATTCCCATGGCACTGGGATGCTCTGACTCCCAACTGGATTGAAAAGGAAGAGAGCAAACCATGGGAAATAACAACATTCACTGCCTGTAAGGAATAAGCTGCTGGCTTTGCTGAAGTGTGTTTTTACCCCACTTTGAGGAGGGCACTGATTCATTCTGCATCCTGCACAGCCTAGGAGCTGTTAGATTGTAAAAGCAGTGACAATTTGGGTCTGAGAGCGGCTCTGAGAGCCTGATTTTCAATTCCCAGGCTCAGCTTGCACATTTGTAAAACACACACACAGATGAGATTTGGAGTCTGTACTGTGAGACCCATTTGGGAGTGCAGCTCTTGTTTGAGGAGCCTCACAGGGCTGAATTATAACACTTGCATGAGCACAGGAATTTGCTGAGGACGTGTGAAAACAAACACATTATCAGAAATACAATTTACAGGCATCCACCGAAAGGTTGATGGGAAAGCTCTCCCCATCCTTTAGGAAGCAAATGGAAAAGAGGAAAACTCACCCAGCATCCCAGCACAAGCTCCCCGGCAGCAGCAAGAGCAGCCTCTAAAGCAATTCTCAATTAAATGCAAGATTCACAGAATTAAAGTTGTAATACATTATTGACTGACTATGCAGATCTGATGGACTGCAGCCAGGAATCCTTCCCTGCCTGCTCCTCTTGAGCAGAGATTCCATGAACAAAACAAAGAGGGAATTGCAGGATGAGATCCAGCAGTAAATCCTGACACGCTCTGGGAGCTGATTTTACAGCAAGGAAAAGTGTGTTTGTTTGATCCAAAGTGACACCGTGGTTTAAGGCAAAAAAAATGAGAATATGTAATTGACCACTGGAGCCACTTTTTATGAGAAAGGCAATTTTTCTGCCTTTGTAACAGCAGTGTTGTTTTACTGCTGTGTAAAGTCACTTCTACTTGGAACTTGCATCGTGCAGCAGGTACCCGAGGTGGAAAACATTACATAAAACTCATCTGTTTTCTGAAGCATTCACTCAGAGATACCCAAGCCATCATTTTGGGCATGGACAGGACACAGGGATTGATGTTTTCAGTGCTGATGTGTGTTTTAGCTCCAACCTGCAGGGACAACCACAACAGTACAATAAAGGATTTCAGTTTCCTCATGAGTTGCCCTCCTAAACTACCCAGAAAAAAAAGGAAGTGTATATGCAGCCCTTTACACAATGCAGTAGCTCCCAAAATGGGAGCTACTCTCTGCAGTGAGGATCAAACATACCCAGGGAATGTATTCATTTCCTTAGACAAGCTTTTAAAATAATAGTTTATTTTTTTTGAGTCAGTGGTATATTTAAAAACAATCTACTGTAAGAGTAAAAAGATCGTAGATAATAAAAAACCCAAAGTGTGATGACAATAAAAAAAACACTAGAATACAAAGTTAGTTTCCTTCCTCCCTCCCAAAACCCCATCCCATCAGTCTGATATTTCTCAGAGCTTAATATCTGGGAAAAAAAAAAAAAAAAACAACACAATTTTTGTTTTTTCTTTACACTTTCAGCAATTAGGAAATTAAGAATACATAAAGCATTCTTTGCAGGCACATTAACTCATTATGACATGAAAAGCAGGCACCATAAAAATTAAAACATTCTAAAAACCATCATATATACAAACACTGTACAGAATGATGGCACAAGGACAAAGTGATTCCGTTCAGTTCATCCTAATCCAACATGAAATATTACACAATAAAGAAAGGAAAAAGCTCTTCCTGTTCCTGTACTCAACATTTAGGTTCAGAATGACCAGGAGTCTCCTCCCTGCTCACTGTTTTCTCTCCCATATCCTCGTGCTGTTGGCAGCTCCAAGGCTTCCTTGGTTTGCCCCTCATGGACACCCAGAAGATCCAACAGAATGAAAATGGCAGTGGGTGGGCACAATGACTGATTTTACAAAGCCCAACAATCACAGATCATCCTGAGCTGGGAGGGACTCACAAGATGATCCAATCCAGCTCCTGGCCCTGCCCAGACCTCCCAACAATCCCACCCTGGGAGTGTTGGCCAAACTCCTGCAGCTCTGGCAGCCTCGGGGCTGTGCCCATTCCCTGGGGAGCTTGGGCAGTGCCAGCACCCTCTGGGGAAGAGCCTTTCCCAAAATCCAACCTAAACTGCCTCTGGCACAGCTCCAGCCACTCCTTGGCTCCTGTCCCTGATCATGCCAATGAAGAGTTCAGCTCCTGCCCCTGCATTTCCCTCAGGAGGATGCTGCTGTCCCAACGAGCTCTGCCCTCAGTCTCCTCTCCTCCAGCTGAACACTCCAAGTGCCCTCAGCTGCTCCTCACACAGCTTCTCCTCAAGGCCCTGCCCCATCCTCCTGGCTCCTTTGGGTGCTCTCTAAGAGTTTAATGGATTATTTATAGTGTGACTGGTGCCAGCCTGGTGTCACCCCAGTCACTGTCACCCTTTGTGCCCATCCCACAACGTGTTTCTCCAGCTGGAGGATGGGTATTTTGTCCAGAAGGATCCCATGGGAGATAGTATCAAAAGCTTTGCAGAAGTCCAAAAAGATTCCATCTCCTGGCTTTCCTGCCTCAGCCAGCTGGGTCACCCTGCTGCAGGAGGAAATTGGGTTCCACAAGCAGGACTTTCCCCTCATGGAGCTGTGCTGGCTGTGACCCATGACTGCATTGTCCTCCAGGTGTTCTCCAGTACCTCCCAGAATAATCTTTTCCATGATTTTACTGGGCCTGTATTTTCCAGGGTCCTCCTTCTTGCCCTTCTTGAAAATCAGGACAGCATTCCCCAGCTTCCATCAGCTGGGACCTCTTTGGATTCCCCAGACTGCTCAAAAATCATCAGGAGGGGTTTTATGTTGACATCAGCAGCTCTTTGAGGATTCTTGGAGAAATCCCATGGGGCCCATAGATTTGCAGGGATTCAGCTGGGGCTGCAGGTCCTGCAGTTTCAGGTTGACTGGGAGTTGATCATTGTCACAGTCATGGTCCTCCAGCTCAGGACACTGGCACCCTCTTGGTCTGTGACCCACGTTGAAGACAGAGACACAGAAACACCTCTGCCTTGTCCCTGTCCCCTGTTTGTGAGATGCCCATCCTAGAATGGGCTGAGGATATTTTTACACTGACTTTTGCCATTGAGATATTTGAAAAAAAACTCTTTTTTTTTGCCCCTCACAGTTCTGGCAGCTCCAACTCCAACTGAGCTTTGACCACGTGAATTTTCTCCCCACAGTGGAGAGCAGCACCTCTGTGTTGTTCCCATGCTCCCTGACCTTGCTTGCACTGGCAAACACCTTCCTTTTCCACCTGACATCCAAGAGGAGATCCCTGCTCAGCCAAGCCAGCTCTGCCTCACCTGCTTGACTTTCAACATTTGGGAATTGCTGCTCCTGTGCCCTTGGGAGGTGATGTTTAAAAAGGGACCAGCACTGATGGACCCCAGCACCTGCAAAAACATTTTCCCAGGGGACCTTACAAATTCCCTGAGCAGCCTCAGTGGTCAGAGGGGAGGTTTTGCTGGCACTTTTCCTCCTCTCACCACAGAGGTTTTAAACTCAATGGCATCGTAGTCACTGTGGCCAAGACTGCCCCAAATCTCCACTTTGCTCACTGCAGTCAGGTTATTTGTAGCACAGATCGATTTCACAAATCAGTGGAGTCTGATTTTTAACCCTGGGCTAAAATCCCTGTTATTCAGGGAAATCCTACAGCAGCCTCGCCTCACCTCCTCTTGCCCTGAATTCCATGTGAATATTGTCATTGATTCCCATATACACTGAGATTAGGTACAAAAACTCTGTTCATCTGAAACTCCAGAGGTACCCAAAATCTTTAGGTACAGAATTTCCAGCTCTCATTTTAATCTCCACGTTTAGCTGTGTGCCTGGCGTTATCCAGAAGCAGGGAGAAGGTTTAGGAAGAGGCTTCTGTCAGTTGATGGAATTCCCCGTCTCAAGTAGAAATCCAGATTTCTTTCAAGTTATGGGAGGGAATAACCCCCAAAACAGGGGGATGTAGTGTTGGGTCTGACACATGGCGAGAAACGGATTTCTTACGGAGTTATCATTGCACTAAATGTTAGATACTGCACACCTGAATGAGGTAAACATTACAGACCATAAAATACTTAGGGAAATGAATTGTTACAGCTTTTATCTTTGGAAAAAAACCCGCTTCCTTCTTCACTGGACAATCCCAGAGTCCACAGACGTTTGCTTCCGTGTCGTCTTGGGAGGCGGCGGCGGCGGGGTCTTGCTGGGGAGCGGAGGGGGCAGGTGCTGGAAGAAACCAATTTGGGCACATCAGGTTAGGAAGGAACGGAAATCTGGAACGTTTTTGTGTCATCTCTAAGTGCAAGAGGCAGCAGGTAAGTCTGGAGCCCTCTGCCTCACCAAAACCTCTCCCTGCAGAGTTTGCTGTGAGCACAGAACGTTCTCGGCCATTACTTTTAAATAGAACTTTTACTTTTGACAGTGAAAAAAAAAAAAAATCTCTCAAGAGTTCAGGATTAATTAGCTCAATATTTAAAGAAAAAAAAAATCTTTTAAAAGCACTGGAGAAGTTTATAATTCCCCACTTTATATCATGATAGGATATTGATTTCTTGGTCTGTATCGATTGCCCCAGCCTCTAGGCACTCAGAGCTTAAAAACCAAGCAGAAGCAATGGCTTCATTGCTTTTCCATTACATTTTGGATTTTGCACAGTTAGAAGAGAAACATTTATACAAAATAAAAAAAAAACAACCAAAAAAGAAACTATTTAAAATCACTTAGAGAGATAAGTAACTCACAATTTACTATCACACAGGGAGTTATAATTAAAATATTCCAAACAGAAATGCAGAACGTTCAAATATACGTATTTTAAATCACTTTACATATCTCACGACAGAAGAGCATCCCCAGTTAGAATCACCAGCTAATTGGACAAATTAAAAAAACCATTATGGAAATGAAGACTTTTTTTTCCTAATTTTGAAACACACAAATGATAAAATCTGTTGCAGCAAGAGCTGGAGAACACTGCAGTTTTCAGGCAGCTTTTCCCAGCATTTGGGCTGTGCACAGGTTCCCAGAGGCTGTGCTGCAGTGTCACAGCTCATCAACGCTGCTCTGGCTTTGTTTTTCCCTAAGATTCTCCCCTAGTCAGGAGTTTTGTTTTCCTCCAAGCCCAATGATGCTTTTCCAGTTGTTTCTTCCTGTCCTGCCTCACACCCAGCCCAGCAGCAGCTGCTGGCCCCACTCAGGCACAGTCTGAGAAGCACCAGCTCTGCCCAAATTCCTTGCTCACCTCTGCAAGAACAGCCCAAGCACCTGCAGTGCCTCAGTGCTGGACAAAATTCCTGCTGGTTTGTCAGGATCAGGAAGATCCTGGGATCTAAACAACTGAGAAATCCCATGGAAGTGCCTAGAACCCAAACTGGTCCTTTTCAAAGCAATCCAAGGATGCTGTCCCAAAAAGAAGAGAGGTTCAGGGTGATGCCAGGACATCTCAGTCCCTCCCCTGCTCAGAGCAGCTCCTGATGCTCCTGCAATCCTGTGGGAGTTTTCAGAGATGAATAAGAGTAGAAGGAAAATAACCTTTAAGGTAACTAAATAGGCTCTCCCAAGCAGGTTTGAAGCCAGCATGGAATTCCAAACCTGAGATTTCACCAGAGTTTCACTGATCACAGACTAAGGAGAAAGCTAGGAATGCAAACCAGCTGAGCCAGGCAGGCTGGATTTTTTCTGGAATCTCTTTCCTGCATCGTACCTGGACAACACCACTTTCCAATCCATTTTATACCTTTCCTCATTCCTGCCAACTCTCTCCCCAGGCAAAGGAAGGAGGATCCCAAACCACCACCAGGTGAGCCATGCCCTGAGCTTGTCTCTCCATTCTGCTCCATCCACTCTCCCTTCCCCAGCCTCTCCAGCAGCCTCACCACTGCTCTTTCTGCCTGCTCCCAGCTTCCTCCTTGGCTTCAAAATGCTCTCTGGCACCCTGGAAATCCACTGGGTTTGATCTGATGCTGAGTGAGAACCTCTGAACCAACAGCGAGGCACGGGAGCCAAGGTGCCAGGCCTGCCAAGCTGCATTTCCCTGCCTGCTTGGAAAGAGACATCCACACCTAGCACTGGGGACAGGGCTCAGTGGTGGCCTTGGCAGTGCTGGGGGAACACTGGATGACTTTAGTGGCCTTTCTCACCCTCAGTGATTGCCTGATTTCCCACAGCAGGCTCCAAATGGGCACTGCTTGTTGCCGACTTCCAGCGGGACATGATGATCCCTGAGTCAGAAAAGTCAGCAGATTAACAGGAAAGGCAGATAAAATAAGAATTTCATTTTTTTTCACTACATGCAAAAACTGAAGATTTTGTTTGGTTTTTAATTAAAATGCCACTGCTGATCTGCCTAACTCTGAAGTTTTACAGCCAGAATGATTAAATATTTCCTCTACCTGAGCAAATCCTCTTCTTAATGGTATGTTAACTCCTGAGTTCCTGATAAGGCAATCCTGAGTAAGTGTCAGCTGTGATCTGAAGATTCCAAAACCTTTGAAAACTTGATTAATTACAGTCCTGTACCCAGGCAAGGGCTCTGGGAAAGCTCTGGGAAATGTTGGTGGTCTGCAGAACATCCCAACATCTCATGGAGCTGACATTCCCTTCAAACTCCATAAACCACGTGTCCCTCAAAACCACAGCACACACAAAATATAAAACTTTCCTCTCTACTTTGCTCTCTTTAATTTCATATTCATCACCAGGAAAAAAACCCCAACTCTGCTGATAGCATCATTTGTGCAAATCCATTTGGAATTTAAATAACACTCTATTGGCAATAATTCTCAATTCAATTAGATCAAAGGCATTTCTCAACCAAATGAGCCCCTTCATATTGATCAGAGAACAATCAAATCAGCCCTGAAAACCTGGTTCTGAAAAGCAGAGACAATGCAAATACAATGAGAAGAAGCTAAATATATATGCTATAAATAACAAGCTCAAAACCTACCCGAGCTCAGATTCTGCAAGCAAATTAGGCAGAAAGAAATAGCAGAGATAGGTAGATAATTATTATAATTGAATTTACAATTTCCATTAGAAAGTCGGATAAATTTAGCACATGTTCATTTATATAATAAGCTCCCAATGAATATATTAAGTAGGATGTGTAATGCTGGTCTGGGCGACATTGTTGGGAATTTTGCAAGACAAAACATTCCATTATGGAGCTGGGGCAACTCCAAACCAGCACTCCCAGGGCTGATCCATCCTTCTTTTTACCCCAGGACAGAAGAAATTCAAGCACATTTTCTCCCTCCCTTTTACACCACACTCACAAAAGTCATTATCAGGCTTATAAAAGTTCATTTTTGCTGCGCTTCCTCCTAGAAACTTTGCAATAAAAATAGAGTTTGCCTTGATTTTGTATTTAATTAAGACTCTCTTTGCCGAGTTCATGTTTAGATCTCGGTGGTTAATTGTGAACCTGACTCTTCCCTTTCCTTCCTGACAAACTGACAGAGGCTGCTGCTTCACATCCCAACCTATTTTGGGCAGAATCTTTGACTCAGGGGTACCTCAGGGGAAGCAGAAACCTTATGTAAAAGGCACATCTGCAACACAGAAACAATCTGTTCCTTCTGCTTCAGACATGAAATTGCTCCAATTTGTTTGCTGGGTTTTTTGTTTTTTTTTTTTTTTTTTCTCTGATACAGAAAAGAATCAAGTTTAAAAACATTTGTCTGCATTCTCTTACAGAGAGATATAAACTGCACTACACCAGGCGTGTTCGGGATGTAGTAAAAATCAATTACAGAAGATGAGAAAATGTTTTTGGTTTTTTTTTTTTGCTACTCTGAAGTAGCAAAATGAGAGACGAGTTCGTTTTTGTTCAGAGAATACTGTTAAAAGAAACAACTACCAAAAAAATCAAACAGAATTTGATTTTCCAGAATGGTCCTTGTGACACTGCATGAGATTTCTTCCTGTGCAAGGAACTCTTCTTTGAAATTCAATGGTCATCGATACGACATGCTCTGGAGATCCAGTGAGAAACACTTTGACTGGAAGGATTAAGGGATCTAATTAGGTCAGAAGTAGCAGAAATGGGCTGTAAATAGACCATCAGCCACCCAGGACTGTGAAAATGCTTCCAGACATTGAGTTGTTCCTTCAGCACTGAGCTGAGATGCCTGACAACAACGTGGTTATTTCATATCTACAATAAAAAACACCATTCGAGTGTGAGGCTCTGGCAAAAAAACTCTCCCGTTCTGAAAGAGCCAGCAGGGAGAACAGCCCAACCCCACTAATGGCAACCAAATTACAGACAGTTTAAGCTAATTGGCTGTTTGACCCAGGGAGCAGAGTTCTGTGGAAAATCCAGCAGGTAACTGATGTGAAATGACTGTTTAGCCCCTGGTTCATCCATCAGCTATTAGAGTCTCATCAGACTCTGTGGCACAGCCATTACCTGCCCTTGCTGGAGTGCACTGGGATCAGGGAAAGGAATTTGAAAGGTTCTTCTGCTAGTGATGCCCTCAGTGTGTTCCCACCTCCTAGTCCCTCACAGGACAATGGGAGAAATGCCTCAAAATGGGCAACATGGAATTGCTCCAGGTCAGTGTCCCAGAGATCAAGGGGGTGCCTCTGCTCTGGATCCAGGCTGAAGAGCTGGGGGAGCTCACCTGGAAAAGGCTCCAGGGAGAGCTCAGAGCCCCTGGTAGGGCCTGAAGGGGCTCCAGGAGAGCTGGAGAGGGACTGGGGACAAGGGATGGAGGGACAGGACACAGGGAATGGCTTTAAGCTGAAGGAGGGTGGGTTTAGGTGGGATTTTGGGTAGGAATTGTTCCCTGGCAGGGTGGGCAGGCCCTGGCACAGGGTGCCCAGAGCAGCTGTGGCTGTCCCTGGATCCCTGGCAGTGCCCAAGGCCAGGTTGGACACTGGGGCTGGAGCACATGGGACAGTGGGAGGTGCACCTGCCATGGCAGGGGTGGGACTGGGTGGGATTTCCCAGTCCCTTCCAACCCAAACTGTTTGATGATTCTGTGACTTTCCCCCAGATTTCTGGCAGGCACCTGACTGGAGGGATGCTCCTGCAGGGGACAGTGGCAGTGCATGAGGGTCTGCACCCCTCACACAGGGAGGACCTGGCTCCTGGAGTGTGACAGCTCTGCTGGAGCACTGCTAAAGACACTTTCCCTGTGTGGAACCACATTTCCCCATGTGGACACCATCAGTATTTCTGCCCACACACTGGATAAGCACTCCATTTCCCCAGCGCTGCTTCCCCGTTTCTGTGCACAAACAGACCCCAGGAGTGAGGAGCAAAACACTCAGAATTAGCTTTAGACTCCAGACTGACCCTGTACTCCTCACTGAAGGGCCAGGTCCTGCAAGAGAGAGAAACCAGCACATCAGCATGACCCAAACCACAGCCTGATCCCGTGTGGAGAGCGGGACACGGCCACTCCCTAAACTAAATCAAGGGACACATCACGTGTCTGGGCAGACAGCACAACACAGATTTCACTCCAAACCCTGTAAAAAGCAGTGGCAGTCCATTGACTTGAAGACTTATTAAAAAGTAAATGAATTTATCAGAAACTCTTTGCTCAGCAACATCTTTAACCCACCAAAGAGTGAGGGACTGGCACAGGAGGAAGGGCTTGCAAGGTTTCCCATCCCCAGCAGGCAAAAATAATGATCAGATGGCAAATAAATCCCATATTTTAATTTTGGTTTTGTTTTTTTTTTTCCTTCTGGACACATTGTCCAAATGCTCCTGCAGCTCTGGCAACCTCAGGGATGTGCCCATTCCCTGGGCAGTGCCCAGCACCTTCTGGGGGAAGAATCTTTCCATGAGCTCCAACCTAAACCTGCCCTGACACAGCTCCAGCCATTCCCTGAGTGCTGTCCCTGCTCACACAGACAGCAGAGATCAGAGAAAAGCTGTAGGTTGCTATTGCAACCCCTCAACTTGTGCTCCCTAATTCCCTGCTCCTCCATAGTTCCAGCTGCATTTCCAGCCTCTTTGTCCCTGCCCACATGAGGACAATGCATTTGCTGAAGCCTTTAAGGTCAGTATTTGCTCACCGCAGCTCATACAAGAATTTCCAGCACTGCAGCACCTGCCTGGCAACACATGAAAAATCCCCCTGGGTTGTGCCTTCTGTGTGTTAGATCTGAATATATCATCCCCTTATTTCCCAGTAAGCAACCAGAATAATCCCCATACAACAGAGAGTCAACCCACAACTGTTCTGTTCCTCGCAGGCTTCAGCCATCCCCACGTTCCACCTGTGCTGGACTGAGGGAGGTGTTCCCATCCCAACCATTATCCCATGCTTAGGAAGGGTTATAGCCAATATTAGCAACCCAAGTGCTCCTTTGTCTATTTTCTTGGAGCTCCTTCCCTGCTCTGAATACTAAGCAGGAGGTTGATTTGTATGCAAGGGTGAAGATGAACCCATAAAGAATGATAAGTGCCTAAAGGAATCCCTTGATGTAATAATAATCCTTGCAGGAGTCGTAGATTTCTTCTTTTTTTTATTTTTTATGTTCCCACATATTATTAAGGACATTTTTAGCAGAACAAATCACAGGGAGCAAGAAAATATTGACAAGGGTCTCAGAGTTAATAAGGAGTAAGGGACAATCAGGAAATGATAATGAGATGATCACCTGGATTAAAGACTTCAGGTAGACCAAGGTAACACTGGACTCTGAATATCTGAGATTGCTGTCTCATAAATGACATTACTGCCTGCAGTTTGACTTGGAGCATCTGATCCCTTTCTGGCTGCCTGCTTTTGAGTTCACTACAGCACTTTTCCTGCCTTTCATAACCCACTGCAAGACAACCAGAGTGAAAAACACAATCATTCCTCACACAAGGAGATATTTCCAGTTTAAAAGCTACTCAGATAATCTTATCTCTAATAGGTTTTACTGATTTTTCTTCAGTGATACAACGGGAGTGTAATTTAAAAGAAGATCAGTTTACCAGGCAGAGAATTATCCAGTTATGAATTATGGAGCTATTTGACCCATGAAACATAAGTCATTAAAACTGTGGAGTGGGATTTAATCGCGGCAGCAAAGCGAATTTACCCATCTGATCTTTCATGTCCAGCACTACTCATTTTCTTGATGTTCTTTAAAAGCTTCCTTCCTAGCAGCCTGACGAAATAAAGGCACAGAGTGATTGTTATAAGATTAGAAACCTTCTCCAAAATCAATTTTAAACCTAATACAGAATCACCGAATCTGCTGAAGTGGAGGGGACCCGCAAGGATCAGCCAGTCCCACTCCTGGCCCTGCACAGGACAGGTGGCTCTGGGACAGATCTGCTTTAGATCCTTCTGCCAGGCTTTCAAACCACATTCCATGGGCTTGGAAAGCTTACAAAAATACAGATGCTGAGGAAAATTTTGGGCAGTTAGATAAGAGGGTGTAGCCTGTATCTGATTGCATTTCTCAGCTATTAAATCCTGACACCCTTCAACAGCAGTTGTTAAAAAATGGGGTCTGTTCCTACAGAGACAAAATGTAGTAAAAAAAAATATAAATAAATGAGAGGAGCCTGAGTAATCAAGACTAGACAGAGCAAAAATATTAAGAGCTGAATAAAACTTGGCAAAAAACCATGGGAGCATATTGATACTATTTTTATGAGCTCCCATTTAATGATGTGGAAATGCTGCTGTGCACATGGCAGGTACAGGAGCTGCACAAGGTCACAGAGCAGATCAGGCTGAGCTATCTCCAGGTCTGAGCTCCCCAAACCACACCCTCATGGCATTTGGGAGTAACCAAAAACATCTATCCCCAGAGTGGAAACCCCTTCCAAAAGCCTCACCTGTCAGGGAAAAAAAAAAACCCTGGCTGCCAGGATTTTATTTCTTATCATTGTTTAATACTTTTTAGCTAAAAACTGAACTCATCTTAGCAATCCTGAGCTACTACCACAGCCTAAACCTTATAGTACATCATGCAAAATGAATTTACTAGTCTGGAGTTTATGCAGGCAGGAGTTGAAGAAATGTGAAACCTAATGTGAATTTCTCAGCTTTCTTCCTGAAGACAAACCTCCTGGCAGCCCTGCTGTACATTTTGTAATTTTCCACTTAGAGGTCTGTATTCGGGACAAATGAGAGCTGGCCCCAGAGACAGAAGCTGGGGAAATGGGTTATAAGGTTAGAAGTGCAGTAAAGTTTGATGGAAATGAGAGGAAAAAATGAAAATCTTGACTAAAAATGATCCAGCCATGGGGAACAACTATGGAAGAGAAGATGGGAATAGAGAATTTTTCAGTGTATGCAAATAAAGAGTAAAACACGGTATTTGGAATATCTCTATTCACACTCCTGA
Organism: Certhia americana; assembly: GCA_018697195.1. NCBI lineage: Eukaryota > Metazoa > Chordata > Aves > Passeriformes > Certhiidae > Certhia > Certhia americana. The sequence goes on from CM031862.1 coordinate 2,096,613, forward strand.
AGTTACTTCTATACCTGTTTTTTTGGGTTTTTTTTGGTTTTTTTTGTTTTTTTTTTTTGTTTTGTTTGGTTTTTTTACCATTTAGCCTGAAATGGTAAAACAATTCAAAAAAAGTGAACTCCTGCAGCAACAAAGGCACAATTTCAACCACGGAAAAGTTGGACTCGTGCACTGGGACAATCTGTGTTAAACACAACTATTCCCAGAGTCAAACCAAACTCCTGGCTGACTCTTCCCAGATGGAAATTAGAAATGCTTTCTGTCACCAGGAAATTTGCTGGAAAGCAAATTACTCAGCAGAATTTCACTGGAATGGTGAACTTCAGAGAAATCCTGGACGACATCTCTGCAAACAAAAAGGGATCAGTTCTGCTGGCAAGTTTTCCACAAAACAGCTCAGTCAAAATTTGACTTTTCAAAGTCAAAGAAATCTTGCGGGGTCTCACTGCCCTACTCTGATTTGACTGGTAATAAATTCAATTAATTTCCCAAAGTCAAGCCTATTTTAAGGTCAAGAGGTGAGTGATCTCTCCCTGTCCTTATCTCAACCCATGAGACTTCCTTTATATTTTCTCTCCCTGCCCAGCTGAGGAGGGGAGTGATGGAGCATCTTTGGTGGGCACCAGCCAGGATCAACCCTCCACACCTCTTTAAATGTATTTTTTTTGCCCATAAAGAAAATAAAAGGCATTTCTCAAAAGTGAGAAAGAAAAAAAGAAAAAAAAAAAGCTTTGAAGAAATGGACCACATTATTTTTAAAAGCTTCCAGCTACAGGAAACAAAGCTGAAAAAGCGAATTTTCCTCAGAAAGCTGCAAACCCTGTTGGTGATGAAGAGTTTCTGAGCTCCTTGCCTCAAAGGGGACACGAGTTTGCTTCAAGGAAATAAATGAGTGGTGATTGAACGTTGGCAGAGCGGAGCTCCAGAAAGGAAAGGTGGCAGGTTCATGTTTTATTTCCTTTCCTGACACAGGACTGAAAGGCTTTAAATCCAATTTGCTGCTGGCTAAAGCTCCCTGCCCAACAAACCTGGCAACATCTGCCTTGGAATTCCCCAGCATGAACCCAACGTTCCTTCAGGTGGGTGCTGTTCCCTCACACCCCTGACCCTGCAGAGCCCCTCTGGAGCAGCTGATGGATTCCAGCTCCCCTGGGATGGCTCAGGGAACAAAACACTGCAGAAAGGACCATTCTCTGGGGACTCACCCGTTGGTGGGCAGGAGGGGATGTGGTGGGGCTGATCAAATCCTGGCTCTCCATGAGGTTCCCGTAGTCGGCCGTGCTTCCTTTGAGGGGCAGAGGAGGGGGAACGTCAGGGATGTCAGAGCTGGACATCCCATTCAGCTCCAGACCTGCAAAAACCAGCACGGGGTTAACTCTGCCAGCAGCTGAATCCTGCAATTCCACAATGGTTTGGCTTAGAAGGGACTTCATGGATCATCCATGGGCAGAGACACCTTCCACTATCCCAGGTTGCTCCAAGCCCTGTCCAACCTGGCCTTGGACTCACTTTAAAATGCCCTCAAAACACTGTCACAACCCCCTGGTTTGAATAAAATATATTTTTTGTTTCGTATTTCCCACCAAAATATTCATAGCTTAGAAAATATCATTTTCCCACCTTCAAGCTCGCCTCGTACATTAAAACACAATAAAAGTTTTGCAAAGTGCATGAAGAAAATCTAATCTGGCTAAGTCTTATTGACTTTCTCCCAGTAAAACAAAAGCTCCCTGTTAATAAAATGCAGAAATGAAAGCCTGGAATTAAATACATCTCTCTCCAAAACTTTCAGGCTGCAGGTAACTGTAACAAATGAGCAGCCATTAGTTGTTGAGTAAATAAAATCACGCACGAGAAAGAACCAAATATTTATTATTCCTCTTTGCTGGGTAGAAAATTCCCTTTTCTTAGCAGATAAATCCTCCCAGGAATGTGCTAGAGAAGCAAATAGCCTGAGGGACAATAAAGTTTATTGAGGCCTGAGTGATACATAGGTTTTTGGGGAGAAATCCCCCCACAGTGTATTTCAGGGTACTTCATTTTAATACACTCATTTCAATTCAGCCATTTTAATAAAATCCATGGTGATCTCTATGAGATAAGAAACTGAAATTATTTTTTTATAAATGAGGGAATTTTATTTAGGGGAAAAAAATATGATTCCTATTTTACTGGGGTGATTTGTGAAACAAGAGAGGACTTGTTTATGTAGATGTTTTTATTGCAAAGCTCATATCAATATTTTATTAAAAGTGTGATTTTACTGTTCTCTAAAATGGCCTCACAACACAATTTAACTCTAAGGGGGCTCTATTGATTTGCCCCTGAAAACTGTGATTTTACTCCTCATCCTTCCACCTGAACCCTAGACTATACTGAAAAAGATTATTTTCCATCCTGGGACTCCACATTTTCAGTGGCCTCCTCTCCACTAGGCTGAAAAAATGTTGTTTGTCCACCAGGACCTGAATTTCTCATTGTTTTTTTGCACTGCTCCTGTTTTTTATCCTTCCCTTTCTACAGAGAGTATTTCTCCATTCCCCAGACATTCCCAGGAGTTTCCTTTCTGGGTCTCCATGAGAATCTCCTTCTGCTCAGCTCATGGAATTCATCTACAGCTGCAAAACCACGTCATGCATCTGTAACTAAAGCCTGATGCTGGGAATGAATTTCCCTGTCCATTCTGGAGTGAATTCCCATCCATTCGGAAGAACTCAGGAATTTGAGATCTTTAAATGTCACAAAACAACTCCTTGGCACAGGTCCTGCACACCTCCCTCACTACTAAACATCTATATCTTAGTTAAATATATTTATATCTGGATTTTTTTGGTTGGTTTTTCCATGCAATTTAGGATAACCTGGGGAAATGTTTGGGAAATGGCATTTTTTTTCATGTGTTTAGTTAGAGCTTTAGCAAAACCTTTGGAAAGAGAAACCTTTCCATATTTACCAGAATCAAGCCATGGTTTTAGGCCTCTTTGTAGACATTCCTTGGGAAACTGAGTGGAATAACACACAATTTCCCCCCAAAAAAGTACATTTAACCCCCCATGAACACTTCAGTTTAGCATTCTATGTGATATTTTTCCAACTAACAAGATTTAACTTCTTCCATGATAAAACATCTGACTTCACCTAAGCCAAGGTGCTCCCAAGAGGATGGTGAGCCCCATTTTGTTAGGAATAACCCAAATCCTTTGTTCCTTTTAACAAATCCTTGGAAGATCCATGGAAAGACAGGATTGCAGGAAACATCTGAGGAATGTTTTCAGCAGAGCTGGAGAGGAAACAAGGTGTAGAGGCAACTCGGCTTGAAAAACCTGGATGGAACCCAACTGTCCATGCAGTTGTGTCCTGCTCTGCTTCTCCCCCTTTCCCTACATCCCCCAGCTCCTGCTCCAGCTGGAATTTCCTGCAGCCTGACTGTGGCACCTTCCCAACCTCATCCTGATGAAGGCAGCAATAAACCCTGCAAATGTGGGCAGATCCCATAAAATACACGAGCAAGGTGTTTGCATTTCTCTGCCAATTGTTTCGTAGAACAAGAAGATTCTGTCCTGAAAAACAATGATTTGCCCAAGTCTCTGAGCTTTCCCAGAGTTCAGTGAAATCCAGGGAATATCTACTCTGCAGCAGAAACAGGTATTGAACCAAAGCTTCAGGAATTCTCAGTGCTGCCCCAAGAAAATCTCGTTGCTGCAGATCCGTTCATTTCCTCAGCTGAACAAAACCCTCCTAAGATGGTCACTACACAAATGATTACCCCAAATTTCTGATGTGCTGCCATTATTCAAGGAAATTCATTATTCAAAGTGGTTCATCAGATGAGTGTGCTCTAAATATTTATTCCTTGCTGGACCTGTGCCACTGGGAAGATCCTGGAGCTGGCAAAGGCTCAGTTAAGGGACCCTTTTTCCATCTTACCCTAATGATCCCATTTTACACTCCCCTCTGCTAAAGTGGCAGCTAACAGGCAGCCAGGATTCCTTAGCAACTCATTAAATGCTTTTAGCCAAGCTGGGCTCTGAAGGAACTTCTTTATCCTTGGAATTCCCACCAAATTTTATCACTGTAATTCCTGAAATTATTCTGGACCGATGCAATAAGCTGATCCTATTTTACATAACACCCACGAATCACCAGCACAAAAATATCCTCAGAAATACCTGGTAACTTCACATATTTTTTTAAAAGGAGAAATCATACTAAGTGTCAATAAAATGTACATATGAACTAAAAATCCAATTAAAATATCTTTTGCAGGAGTATATATATCCTCTAGTTCTCTATATTCTCAGTTTTTACCATACTGGTAGTTTTTGGCTATAAAATTGTAAAGCAAGGTGAGAGTTACGAGTTCATTGTAATCAAAATAATTGCTTTGGGTGTCTGACTATTTAAGAGAAAAAGTTTTAAAGTACCAAACCCAGTAAATAAAGCAGTGACCTTGATGGAACAAGAGCATTATCTGAAGACTGAACATCTCTCTCCTCCTTACTAACACTGAACTACCTTTACTGCTGGAGTAGGATTTGGGTACATGTATCAAAAAGATCTTTATTTTTTGCTTTTTTGTCACACGCTGGCAGCTGCAAACTGTGAATAACAGGTTTTGAGAATGAAATAGGTGTTGGATTACACCCAGTTCTGCAATAGGGTTTGCTCCAGACTGAAGCAAACAGATGCTATTTTACAGAAAAGCTGAGTGATATATGTCAATGTCAAACAAAAACTACTTCAAAAAGCCTGACCTTTATTTTCCCTTCTGGCTTGTACTCACGACATATCAAAGAGAAGTTTTTGTAATGTACAATTACAAAAAATATCGCTTTTCAAGCCTTTATGCTCCAAAACACTCAATATGGGATCAAGCACAACATGAATTTTTGACTGTTACTCTACACCCAATTAATTGTTAATGATTACTTGAAAAGAAACTGTTTCAGTGCAATGCTTTTGCCTGCTTTGGTAAAACACTGAATTCATTTTTGCCTGTGAAGGCAGGAGGTGAGTAACACCAGGTGCAAGAAACGCCCTGGTGATGGCAAAACCTAAACCAGGGTGTGCAGAAACGCTCAGGAAATCCATTTGCACGCTGAAAAGGAATTGAGTTCCCAGACAAGACTTACTGGGCTGGATGCTGAAGGCCAGTTTGGTCCGAGGGGTGATGGGGGGTGGGCTCAGCTGGGAGCTGGGCGGTGCTGGTGACACGGAGAATCGCCGCTCGCTGGACATCACATTCAGCACCTGGCTCTTGGGTCTCTGCGGCCTCAGGGGGCTGATCTGGGGCACAAAAAACAGGGAGAGGGGCAAGGAATGCAGATTAGAAAGGAGGGTCAGTGTGATGCCTTCTGATGCTGATCTGGAGCAGAGCCCAGGCAGAGCAGAAGGAGAAATTGGGGATTTATTCCAAAGCCTCCCTGGGCACACCTGGGCAGCACCAGAGCCCCGCTGGCACACACCCAAGGGCAGCCCAAAATGGGCACAGAATGGACACCCGGCCACCAGGGCTGACACTTGGAGAAGTTCTGCTTCATCAACACCTTGGAGTTCATTGTGCAATTCCAGCTGCAGCTTAGGCAGCTCCATCCTCCTTGCTTTGCCTTCTGCCTTCCCCCTTGGCTTTGTTCTGGGGCTGAAAGTTGTCCTTGGTGCCAAGGTGGAGAAGGAATTGTTTTGTGTGCCTGCTGTGTGCAGAGAGCTCAGGAGCACTGAATATGAAACCTAAAACTACTCACCAAAACAGCACAGAGTCTAAAAAATATAAAAACTCAAACTGGAGGCGTCAAGAGCTGGAATTGCCACAGTTTGCTGCTCAACAGGACGAGGGCAGTGCTAACAGACAATATTGCTGACTCCCAGCTCCAGGCTCTTTCCTACTCCCAAGGAGTCACAGCTCCTCACAGCCTGGCCTGGTTTGCTGAGCTAATTCCCCAAGCATCTGTTTAGTAACACCTGAGGAACTTTAGAGTCTCACACCACATTATACAGCAATCAAAATCTTCATTTTTCACACAGAAATCTTCTTTCCTGTTAATATTTATCTATTTAAGCATTTGCAGGTTCAACTCTCTTCTGATGAAGACATCATCTGCCCAGAAACACTTTCTTGGTGGCTCCTAACTGTGCTTATATTTAATTCAATGAATTTTTTTTTTTTTTCCTCTGGCTGCTTCATAATCCATTCAAATTTTCCATCAGGAACCTCAAAAGATATTTGTAATCTGATGAGCAACTCTTGCTTTAGTTAAGGCAATTCTTCTTACTGAGTTTAATTCTGAGCTCTACTGATTTCCCCATTCACCACCCCTACAGCAACAGGAATCACAGTGAAAAAAATGAAGTTTTTATTTCAAACAGATCCCAGGAAATGGAGCAGCAGCCTGAAGTTAAAAGGGGAATTACTCCAAGGTGCTACATTGGGACAAAACAGAAAGTGCCAGCAGCAATCCAGGCTTTTTCAAAGGATTTTGTCATTTCCCAACGTTAGGGTTTTTATGAAGTACGTTGGGAAGGAGAAGTCTAAAATTTTCTTTCATAAAAACAAATCCTAAAAGGCATTGCATCAAAGGTTGTGCCTGGGAGACCCTTCTACAACAAATGAATGACCAAAACGTAAGGGCCTTTTTTTTGGAAAGCTCATCAAGGCCTCAGGGTGACCACTAAGAAATTGTTTTTGATGTTAGAAATCAGATCCTAGAGACTCCAAAGGTTTCTGCTTTCCACATCCTTTAAAGTGTATTTTTAGGAGAACGGATAAGCAAAGCAAACACTTTTTCAGATAACTATAAAAAAGCAGCTAAGGAAAACACGTTAATTGGTGAGGGAAACAACGCCAGAATCAAGAGAAAACCAGCTGGAGGCAGGTCCCCAAAATAACCCACTCTGTAATTACGAAATAAATGTGAACTCCTCCCGTGATTGACAATCTTGGGCCTCCTCTAAAAGCTCCACACAAATCACAGATCTCTGAGGAACACGAGCTCTTGGGAGCCCACCAATCCATAACGAAGCCATTGCTAATTTCTCCTGGTCTAACGAAGGGAGATCAATGGGGACTGATGTTAGACACCACCAAATCAATAAAACTCAGCCTGTTCTTCTGATTTCCAGCAGCAGCCTTCAGGTGCTCTGCTAACCACCTGGCCTCAGAGCTGGCTTTGCACTCAGCTCCTGGCATCAAAGCACTAACAAGGACAATTTGTGGAGAAGAAGTTGATGTGATACTTCAGAGAAGATAATAAATCTCCAGGAAACAATGAAGATATTCCTGATCGTCTTCACTCACTCAAGTGCTTAATTTATCTTTGTTGTTTTATGTAATTAAGGCCTGGGGTTTGATCAGTCAATAAATCCATGGTGAGTGCAGCAGAATTTGGGGAAGAGTTTTTCAACCATGCAATTAAACAGCCTCTGAATGCTCCTTTTCCATGCAAATTTAAAGCTCCATGAAATAATTCTGAAGTTTCCGAATTTCCCCATGTTCTTCCATGGTGATTAATTTGATTGGAAAAAAGATCTCACAAGAAGACTGGAAATAGTCATTTCTTTACACAACATCATGTTGGGAAGAGCAGCAGGATGGGCACGGCCACTGGCATTCCTCTCACTTGATATTCTCTGGAAATTTGTCTTCTGCTGTAAAATCCCTAAATATTTCAGAAGTCAGAACTAAGAATATGTTAAAAAAATTTCACCAAATAACTGAAAGGTTTTAATTGAATGAGTGACAGCACAGTGAGCTGTAAAAATCTCAACAGAATGAATCCAGTACCTGTAATAAAAAAATTTAGTCACTAAAAGTATTAATTACTAAAATGTCACTTTAGAAATTTTTTGCAGTTTCATTTCCATTTCGAGTCAAATCTGTACTCCCAACTTTTTCTTTCGTTAAAAAAAAAATCTTTATTTTTTTCCCTCTCCATTTTTAATCCAGCAAACTTTCTTCTTCCAAGTTCTTAATGCAGGAAATAGCAAAATGTCTTTTTCTTCATGCAGCACAGTGGTAAAAGTGCTTTGGGAGTAATTTCAGCCTAAAAAGGGAACTTGCACATGAATGTTGAACACTGGAAAAGCTGAATTCCTACCAAACTTCCCTTCATATCATTAACAGGGAATGCCTCCAGCACGCAAAAATTTAAAGACAAACTTTATCTTTAAACTCATCCTTGATATTATCTGTTCAAAATTCCAGAAGACAGCAGTGGGAATTGGGCAAGCACTTGTGTAAACTGATCTCAAAAGAGTTTCTTCTGCTTCACCTAGAAATGAACCCCCACTCCCACCAAACGTTCCAAATTGATTCAGTCGTCTTGGAGCTCATCAAGGCTTCTGCAGAGGCTGAAAAGGGAGAGTTTTTCTCTCAACAGCAAACTCCTTTTCATATTATTGATCTGTGGACTTGAAGAAGCTCAAAGTAACTGTAAGTAACCAGTTCTGACATTTAATTTCCCTCCCTCTCCATAACCAGGGGAATATTGCTCACACCAGTCAGCCACTGAAAGCTCCTGACTGGGAAGATTGGAAAAACTTGTGTCAAGCCATGTTGGGCTTTGCTGATTTTTGCTCCTCAGATGCCAAATGGGAATGTGCCTTGAAAGGTTATCTATCTTGCCTGACTTTCCAGCTAGAATTTGCATTTTTCCAACCATAAACAAGCTTTTCCAGCATCCAAGACCTCTGAGAGCTGACAGTGACCTCACACTGACATCAGCTGGTTCTCCAGCATCCTTGGATGCTCCAGCTGGCTCAGCTGCCCTGAAATACAATTTGCTTTTTCTGTGACATCCCATGAGCTCTGCTGCTCAGTTTGGGATCTGGGAGATGCCAAAGTGGAAGTCCTGCCATGGTGATCCCAGTACTCAATTAGTCAAAACACAGCTGCTGCAGGGTGCAAAGTGAACTGCATGGCAGGAAAAATTGTGAGAATTTATTTTTTGGAGATCTGTGCAAAATGATGCTCACCTGGCTGGCTCTGGAAGGAGGAATCTCCATTTAATCAAACCAAGGCTCATGCAAAATTTACTGAAGTCAATGGAAAAACTCATTGGTTTCAAAGGTGAAAAGCCTGAGACCCCTCAGATGGGATTTGATTGGAGTTTCTGACTGGGCACATCAAACACAAGAACTCTGATTTTTCAGAGATATGTGTGAGAGATTAACTCATCTCTGCGTGGAAAAGGAGGGCAAAATCCAGAGAACAGAGGAAGCGTGGCTGAACATGTAAATAACATCTTCCTAAAAATACCAAACTGAGAGAATGAAAGGATCCAGTTGTCACAGGTGAGAGAGAAATCGTTTCAAAATCCAGTGCCAATGACACAGCACCAACAAGACTCTGCTGAGTGCAAAGCTGGCTCTACAAGTACTTGTGCAGATCTTGAAAAGAACATTCCATTTATTTCTGAGAGGCAATTTTCAACTCTTGGCCTCCAAACAGGTGTCCAGGCAGAGATTTGGAGGTCACAGGCAGTTCACGCTCCCCCTGCTCCAGCTTTAGACATCCCTGCTTTCAATTTCCCAGCTCCAACTTCTCAGGTTACCTAAGCCTTGAGGACAGTTCCAGTGAATTAAATCTAAGCCAAGAAGAGAGGGTTTAAGGGAGATATGCCCTGGTTTTAATATCCTTACACACAGGAACCGCTCAGCATTTTCTGCTCCGAACCGCCCTTCAAGGACACGCGACTGCTGAAGGAATGGCCTTGGAATCTCCCACCAAACACTGTCCTGTAGCTGAAATACGAGCAAATCCATCCCAATCTATTGGGAACCAGCAATTCCAAAGGCTGCTGGGATGGCAGCATTTATTTCAGCTATGCTATGCCATCTGCTCCTTTATCAAACAGTCACACAGAGCTTTGGGTGAAGATTTTCAGAGGATCTGTAAACTGTAAATCAAGTCTGTATTTTTGATTCATTAGCATGTATATTAACACTGTGGTATATCCCCTCACAGTGATTTCTGCTCTACAAAGGAACTAAATGGCAAAAATCAACATTTTGATTTCAGAAGAGAGAGAGAACACGGCTCAGAATTAGATAAAGCTTTCCTTGCTTATAAAGTTACCGTTTCTGAAAGGATCACTGCTTCAGCCTGCTGCAGAGAAATATCAGTAGATTTGAATTCTTTATCAAATATCTCTTGATGCTTGCTGTTCCTCTTCTCCTTCTTCTTTTCCTTTTTATCTTTATCTAGGTCATCCTTGTCCAATTTATCTTGCGACCTAGAATGCATCTTTTTTGGCAGGAGGGGCTCCAGCACGAACCTAAAGAAAAATGTTGTTGCTCAGATCAATAAAACGCTTGTTTTCAAAACAACCAAATTTTATTTACATATTTCCCAAAGTCTCGCTTGAGTTAATGAGGCTTTGCTAATCCAGGAAAACTCATTAGAGGGAGAAGGAGGGGGCAGAAGGTCACAACAATCATAATTGTCTTACAATAAAAATTACTGCAGAACTGCTGGAGAAGCGGAGCTGCAGGTTTCCCTGCTCTGCAGTAAATTTATTGTGGCGGCACAAACTCCAGAATTTCATATAAAAAATGGGTTTCTCATTCAGCACTGCCACTCTCCACACTGTGGCACATGGAAACTCCAGTCCCACTCCCTGCCATGGGCAGAGACACCTTCCACTATCCCAGGGTGCTCCAACCTGGCCTTGGACACTTGCAGGGAGGAGGCATCACTTCCAGGAATGAAGCACTCTTGACCAGACAAAGAATTTTGTGATTTATTTTATATTATAAACAAAAAAAAAAAGCTAAGATCACACCTAGGCAAAATCATGCTGGCAGATTTTAAGACTGTCTCAAGCCACTACATTAGAAAACCAAAACCAACTCAAAAATTCCCAAAGGACACTTTTTAGCTCTGGAAAAGTGTTTCCCATGCCATGGGGTGCATGCAAGTACAATCTTTGCTGTGAAATTCCAGAGTATTCGTATTTTAGACAATTTGCAGTGACATTATCCTAATCCCCACCATTGGCAGCAGTAGCCGGCAGCAATATCCCAAATTATTTTTGGGGATTTGTTATTTTTTTGTTGTTGCTCCCACTCTACATCAGCTCATTTGATGGGAAGATGCTCAAAGCAGCCCTTGCAACAGCAGCTCCTGAGCCATTTCCCAAAGCCTGAATCCCACAGGTTAGGAACAAGCCCATGAGTTTATTCATCCCATTTTACAGACAGGGAAAAGGGAAGGCAACAATTTGCCCAGGGCCACAAAGAATTCCAGCGACAGAGCCCAGAGCAGAGCCCAGCTCTCCCAAAACAGGACCTTTTAGGTACCTGGGTTATGTTTTTTGTGCTGGGCGGTGCCAGCACCTCCGAGGCCGACTGCAAATTTACAAGAGGAATTTTCATCCTTCAGACAATGATTAATTGCTTCCCTTCCAAGCACTGTATTAGGCCTATTAATTATCTGGATTATTAATGGATCTGTGCTAAAATGGGTCAGTACACTGTGCTCCAACTGGAAGCACTTTGGGATTGCCAAGAGTTGACAAATCCCATGGGACCCTGGGATTCTCCCTCTTCCAACCACTGAGTGCAAGTGCTCACATTTGTATTTCTAAATCTCATTTTAAGCAAAGTGTAAACCCAAGGCCTTCCTTAAAAGTCAGTTTTATTTACACATAGAGTTGGGAGTTGTAAAACACGTCCTGTGTCAAAACCTGCTTTGAGTCTTTGCTGTTTAAAAGCTCCAGAGCAGGAGCTGGAAATGCCATTAAATAGAAACTGGGTGATTTGGAGAAGACACTCCTTTAGCTTCATGTTTAACTGGTTTTTAGCTTCATCTCTATTCTCAAATTTAATTTATGAAGAGACATGGAAAGACAAGAGGACAACTGACCATAAACCTCACCAACTACAGCAGGAACAGGAGGAAACTTCTGCCAGGTAAGCAGTGCCAAACCATCCACATGATTTTACAGCCACTTGAATTTTTGAGCTCTTTCATGATATTATTATTTACACCTGATGATTTTTCTTCTCCTCCTCTGCTGATCAAACAAATGAGGGGTATTTTCAGGTCTTCTCAGTGACAAGAGCTGCTCATTCTATTTTCCTGCACTGCCCTGGGCTCAGAGCAGGAGCTGAGCTGCACTGTGATTTTTGTGGGATCCTTGTAAAAATACACTCTGAGGAGACTCAGAGCCTCAAAAACTGCTACGTGACACCTACCACAACACAGCTGAGAGGTGAACCTGAAGGAAACCATACCCAATGAGAAAGTAAAAACACATTTAAATATTTTGAAGGGAAAACCAGAAAGAGGCAGGGAAAGAATCGATATTTGTCTCCTGAGATAAAGCAGAGTTGCTCAATTACTTGGGATGGTTGTTCTGCCCGAGTTCCAGCAAGACAACTTTGTTTAGAATTAGCCAAAACTCAGGATCTCTGCTGTCCCACATTTGCAGCAATGTGGGAAAACATTCCAGAGGGCAGTGGAATGAGAGCTAAGCTGTGCTCTCTTCACAGCTCCTCCCAATGACTAAATAAACTCTCCGTAATCAAGGCAACCTTAGGTGCTGGATTTAATTTGACTTGATGCCTTTAGTCTCTAGCCAGGTAATAACTCCTCTCTGAAGGTGCCCAGGAGTTTCCAGCACATCCCTGTAAATCAGCAGCCCTTCAGAAGGCTTTAAAAAACTGCTGCCTTGGTCAAATATTGCATTTCTGGATTACAGGGGTGCCTGAGGGGAGGAAGAGAGAGAAGGGGCTTCAGAGACTGCATGGAAAGCCCAGACAGCAAACAGATTATTTTGTTCTTTGAGGGATGTGACTGTGAGACAGGGCTTATCAAGAGAATTCCCAGTTCTCATGTGAAATATCTTGATAAGTCTTGAAGTACAATCTTGCCATAAGCAGCTTTTCCTCTGGCAGCCAAGTGAGCAGCAGTGATTGAGCAGTCAGGTAATCCTGCCCTGAGCTCCTGGGCCAGGGCTGGCTGCACCCCGGGCCTGCAGAGCATCCCTCCTGCACTCACACATCTGGGATGCACTAAAAAAGGGGAATGGATCTCCTCTGTGGGCTGTTTTGTTGTTGTTTGAACGCTTAGAGGGCAAAAAAAACAAAAGCATTGCATTTATCTAGGTTAGAGAATAAGAGACCTTGAGAGAAATGTCTCTCTAGGTTGGGTTTTTTTAGCCAGTATTAGGTTGGCACTTAAAAATATCGTGGAATGGTTTGGTGTTGGAATTTTGGATATAGAGGATTTTAGGTTTTTTGTGTTGATAGGGACTGATTTTTAAAAATATACTGCATTTGATTTGAGGTTATAGAAAAGGCTTTTAGAATTGAGTGATAGTATTAAGATTGTGAGTGTGTAGTTGAATAGATGTGTGTTATATCACGGGGTGAAAGATTTAGAATTTAAGGTTTTGGGCTAGAGTGATATATGTGTAACAAGATGGGGAGTTTAGGGCATAGATTAGTTGTTCTTCTCCTTCTTCTTCACAAGTTTGGGTGATTTTGTGTGATTGGTTAAAAAAATCCACAGTGCAGGATATGGGTAGTTAGTTATTGGGTTAACAGTAAAAATATATTAGTTGGTGTCTCATAATTGAGTAGTTTAGGCTTAAAAAGACCTTGAGGAATAGAACTCTGTGCTCCATTTTGCTCTGTTAACTCAGCATGTAGGAGCACCGATGGTCAGTGAGGCTGGAACTGAGATAAGGAACAACAAACATCCAAGTCCCAACAAGAATTCTGTCTGTCACACTTTTAATCCTGACCCTGAGAAGAAAATCAAATAAAACCAAAGCGCATGCCTCAGTTTGGAATGGAAGGTGTTGGAACCCAGAATGCAGAGAATATTCCTCTGAATGTTTTGAAGGATCCAAAGCCTCTGACAAACACTGCTTTTAACCTTCATCCATAGAAAGGGCTTCCCAGGCTCTGGGATCAAACAGAACTTTACAGAATGTTAATTAGATAGTAGCAGAATATGGAATTTATCACAGGGGGAGAAATTTAGATTTTTGGGGCTGTTATCCTGGTAAGGAGATGGAGACAAGCTGGAGGATCCTTGTGGGTTTCAGGCTTCTTCCTCCTTCTTCACCCCCTCCATATTCTGCAGTGTTGGGGACACAGGAACATTGGGCACAATTTGCCACAGTGTAGTGTCAAGTGAATAGAGATTTAGTTAGTTATTGGAAGAAAAATGGAAATAATGTAAATTCTTGGTGAGAATTGGGTGAATTCTCTTGAAGAGAACCTTGATTCTGTGTGCTGGAGGCTTTTTGGTGCCTTTTCTCCCTCAGGCCAAGCTGGTGTAAAGCCTGGGGTGCAGAAATTGCTGATCAGAAAATACTAAACAACCTGGAGAGTGAGAACAACCAAGAGTCCAGTTTGGCTTTTTACTGAACAAGGACTTGGGAAAAGGCCTCCCCTGTCAGGGGAGAGACAGGTGGGTGTGAAGAACTGCCACAGAAGGGACATTCAAGCTCATCCAGTTCCAGGGGGAGAGACACCTTCTAGTATTCCAGGGTGCTCCAGCCCCAATGTCCAGCCTGGCCTTGGGCACTGCCAGGGATCCAGGGCACAGCTGCTCTAGAAACTCCATCCAGCTCCTCCCTACCCTGCCAGGGAACAATCCCTTCCCAATATCCCACCCAGCCCTGCCCTCTGGCAGTGGGAAGCCATTCCCAGTGTCCTGTCCCTCCATCCCTCATCCCCAGTCCCTCCCCAGCTCTCCTGGAGCCCCTTCAGACTCTGGAAGAGGCTCTGAGCTCTCCCTGGATCTTCCCTTCTCCACCTGAACACCGCCAGCTCTCCCAGCTCTATCCACCCCTGAGATTTGGGAATGCCAACCACCCCCAAACCCCGAGATGCTTCAGGGTCCCCGAGGATCCCTCACTCACCCATCGGAGCCGGGCCGGGAGGGAGTGCTGTCCGAGGACAGGGAGGACACGGAGGCCACGGACAGGGGCCGGGATGACGAGGGCATGGTGAAGGAGCGCACCATGGAGCGGGGCCGGCTGCCCCGCCGCTCCTCCAGGCTGGAGAGCTGCAGCCAAGAAATTCCACATCTTACTGCTTAAATCCCCCAAAAAACAGATACCCACGTGCCAAAGAGAACGTGGGATGGCTCTGTGGATTTCCTTCCAGGTACAGTTTGGTATCAATGGATTAATAACAACCAATACCTCATGTTACCAACAAAGAAATAGGTTCTAAAGGAAATCCACCTTGTTGGAACCCAGAATGCAGAGAATATTCCTCTGCATGTTTTAAGGGATCCAAACCCTCTGACAAACACTGCTTTTAACCTTCCTCCATGGAAAGGGCTTCCCAGGATCTGGGATCAAACAGAACTTTACAGAATGTCAATTAGATAGTAGCAGAATATGGAATTTATCACAGGGGGAGAATTTTATATATTTTGGGTTTGTTAGCATGGTAAGCAGATGAAGACAAGCTGGAAGATCCTTGTGGGTTTTCAGGCTTCTTCCTCCTTCATCTCCTCCACATTCTGCAGTGTTGGGGACACAGGAACATTGGGCACAATTTGCCACAGTGTCATGTGAATAGAGATTTAGTTAGTTATTGGTAGAAAAGTAGAAATATTGTAAATTCTTGGTGAGAATTGGGTGAATTCTCTTGAAGAGAGCCTTGATTCTGTGTGTTGGAGGCTTTTTGGTGCCTTTTCTCCCTCAGGCCAAGCTGGTGTAAAGCCTGGTGTGCAGAAATTGCTGATCAGAAAATACTAAACAACCTGGAGAGTGAGAACAACCAAGAGTCCAGTTTGGCTTTTTACTGAACAAGGACTTGGGAAAAGGCCTCCCCTGTCATGGGAGAGACAGGTGGGAGCAAAGAACTCCAACACACCTGAAAGACTAGAAATAAATATTTAGGTCCTCACAGGCAGATATATAATGTTAAGCATATTCCAAAAATTCCTTTGTTCCAATGGTAGTTCCATGGTTTTTTAAATCTTGCCTTTAAAAAACAATCCTTTAACATATAATTTGTAATTAATCTCTGCCATTGTTGTGTCAAAATATTTCAATGAAATGGACTCCATAAGAACTCAAAAACCCCAAAGTAAAAACCCACGAATAGAAACTTTATGTAAAAAATATCAGGAGAGGCAATTTACAGAGTGACACAAGGTTAAGAAGAAAATATATGAAAGTTTTGATTTTGTTTCAGACAATTTCAGAGTTCTGAATATTTCTCCAAGCTTTGTTAGTCATTAATAACTGATATATGCATAAAATAATTGAACTCTTGCAGTCAACAAATAAGAATCTCATGCTGTTTAATTACAGGTATATTTTCCACCCTGTCAACTACTGGTAAATTGGCCTTGTACAAGGAAGACAGAAGTGATAAAACTCCATCAATCCTGAAAATTCTTACAGGTGGATAGAGTGAAATTAGAGAGATAACACCACTTTCCAGTCAGCTCCTTGATGATGTAAATGGATATTACTGAAGTGACTGACACGCAGGTATCATTAATGTTAATTACTTCTGTTCTCACTGGGAATAAATTGCGGTTTGAACTTTTTCCTGAATATATAAATTCATAAGACAGGATTTGAAGGCCCACAAACAGAACATCACTTAGAGGATACCACAAAGGCTGGAATGTTCCCTGTAAGATTTCAATGTCCCCAATAAAAAAAGATGTCATAGCTAGAGACAGAATCCCAGAATTGTTTAGGATGGAAAATCTTCTGAGATTGAGCCCAAGCTGTGCCCAGTCCTCAACCTGTCCCCAGCCCAGAGCACAGGTGCCACATCCACTCATTCCTTGGACATCCACAGGAATGGGAACTCCAAACCTCCCTGGGCAGCCCCTTCCAATCCTTGACAACCATTTCCATGGGGAAATTCCACCCTGAGCCCCCCTGGCCCAGCCTGAGGCCATTCCCTCTGCTCCTGTCCCTATTCCCAAAGTCTGACCCCCCTGGCTGTCCCCTCCTGTCAGGGAGTTGTACAGAGACAGAAGGGCCCCCGTGAGCTTCCTTTGCTCCAGAGAAAATATGACCTCATAATAGCACCCAATCCATGTATTTTTGACTGAATTATCAATTCTATCCTGAATTAAAAAGCTGTTTGCTTTGTTTGTTCTGACCTTTGCACTCAAAAGCAGAACAAACCTCCACTGGAAATTGAATGAATGAAATTCTCCACGAATGAAATTCTTGGCTTTCCCTTAAGGATGAAGCAGCAACTGGAAAGAAGTTGCTGGAATGAGAAAAGCATGAATTTCAGTCCTTCTAAACTCCTGAAGTAGGAGCTGTGGTTCCCTTGCCTGCCTACATTCACAACCCCACGCTACGGAGCAGCACGGCCCTCCCTTCCCTAAAGGAATTCCACCTAGGGAAAGGTGACATTTAGCTCTGGAAGAACTCTGCTAAGTGCCCATTTTTAAATTCATTTTTGTAACCCAAACCCTTCAGAACTGAAGGATTATCTTGACTTTCAAGGAACACACTCGGGCAGTTTAGAAATTGCTGGGAAATGAAAGCACCGAGACTTCCTCAACATTTCTCCTCTGCTCACTATTCCATAATTTGATGATCACTGGGAACAAGCAGGAACGCTGCACCCACACTGCTTTTTTTAATCAATGGAATCATCACGTGGGAACAGAGAGTTCCTCTGATTTAAGGGAATTCCAGATATAGTGGAAAGGAGAAACTGGGAGGGAACTTACAATGGCGCGGACCCCGTACTGCTTTTCCACCTTGTCCTTCAGCTGCCTGAAACACGCCTCCATCCTCTCGTGGAATGGCCTCAGGGCCTCTGTCACCTTCTCCCCATGGAGCCGGATGCCTTCAGCCAGGAATGGGATCTGGAAAGCAGAATTTGGCTGCTCCAGCCTGCCCAGCCCTTCCCCAGCATAGGGATGGGGCAGTGCTGCCCCAGCAGGGAAAGAGCTCGTGTAGAAATAATATTATTAATAATAAAAGTAACAATGATAGCAATTATAACATTAATAATAACTCTAACAATAACAACAGCAATAATCATAATGAATAGCAACAATAATAAAATATTAGAAATGACAAGAATGAATTATTATGATCACAGTGACCATCATCATCATTCCTTGCATATGATGCACGACAGGATCTAAACCCTTGCTCTCCAGGATTTTCCTTTTTTTTTCTGTTAAGCAAAGTCCTTTAAATTTACTTCAGCCCTAATTCTGCCCAGAAATCCCATATGCTGGATTTAATCCACAGAACAAACCCTCCTGTGATATCCCATTCTCAAGCCCCCACAGATTCTGTGCTTTAAAACACCAAACTGATGAATGATGAGTCTCACACCAGGTTATTAATATCAAATTCTTTCCCAGTTCCATGAGGATAAAACCCCGAAGAAGAAAATAGTTTATGTTTTCTTTAATAAATGCTCTTTCTAAAGCTGCAAATGAGCTCCATCCTTGGACAGATATATATTGCAGAGCAATATTTATTAATAAAACATACAGTTTTAGATGCTATATAGCTCTCCTTAGAAAAATTATTTTATTTTCTCTGGGAAGAGAACAGAAGAGGGGAAAAAATTAAATTAATTCTCTTTTGTAACTGAAAATAATCATTTATCTTCAAGGCATCTGTCACAAAATATCCATGCCAGCACAGGATTATATAATTAGTTCCTAGTGTGGAGGTGTAGCTGACCTTTGGAAATGTTTTAAGAGAGACATTTTCATTCCCACAGCTACCCAGACACACCATTAGAGTTTTCTACCTCCAGCTCAGGAAAAATATTTCCTCTTCCAGGTCCGTTTCAGCCCACACAGTGCTCTGATTCTAACTCAGATATTCTCTGCAGCAATCAAGCTAAGAGGCTTCTTCTTAATAATTCATAATTAAATCATAATACTGATTAAAAACAGATTTTTCTAATAAGACTGAGCAGCAATCAGAAGGAGCAGCTTTATTAGTAAGGAGAATAATAAATACACAGATGAATTACAGATGAACAAACTTGAGAAATCTTATCAAGAAGACTCCCTGAGATTTGGCACTATTTAAATGGACAGTGCTGCTTCTCCCAAAAGACTACAAAGAGAAGAATAATGACTTTTTTTTTTTTTAATATAGTGGCTTCTATTTATAACCTCATGGATTTGCACTTGACAAAAATCAAACATGTAACTAGAAAGTCTCCCTATTCTCAATAAATAAATGTATTTTAGAATTTTTGTAATTACCAGACCACACAGTGACCCCCCTGTTTTGGAGGGCTAGGTGGTCACTTGGCTCTTTTATTTTAAACAACTGTTGACACTGGAAATGGATTCTTTTTTTAAAACCCTTGGAATTACCAAGGTGAAGCACCTGAGGGGTCTGAGCTGAGACCATTTTATGGGCAGAAAATGCACTGAGGAACCTGTCCTGGGGATCAGCCACCTCCAGGTTGGAAAATCAAGAACAGGGAGTAAATGACATTATATGTAGGAAAAAAAGAATGTCGGGGGGAAGGAGAAGAGGAAAAGAGAGGGGAAGTTCAGGGCGGGGCAGGAGATGGAGATGAAGGAGGAGAAGGAGGAGGAGGAGAGTCAGCAGCAGAAGAAGAAGGAGGAGGAAAAGGAAGAGGGGAAGAAGAAGAAAGAGAGGGAGGAAAAGAAGGAGGAGGAGAGGTTTGTTAATCTTTCTCAAGAAGCTGAAATTCCTGAATTCATTTGGCTTTGCCAGAGAAGAACGTGAGGTTGCTGGGTCAGGATATTTGGCCTCACTGTCCAAGACCACTCAATCTTTAAATATTTATCAAGTGCAGAAGAACCTTCCAACTGTGTTACCATTTCTTCTTCTACCAACTTCCAAATTCCTCCTGTGTCTCCTACCTAGACACAGGGAAATGTGGTGATGACTGACAAGGAATTTTACACCTCCATGAATCGTTGTCAGAGGCAGAATTTTGCCACATCAGGATATTCCCAATTAATTTGGCCTTGGAGAAAGGGCATCTTCTTATTTCATAACTGTGTTCTTGGCTGATTTTAATATTTTATAAAGTTTTACTGCAACTTCAAATTATTCCCTGATTTGGTTGCTTTTGTTTTGGTGTTTTTTTTTTTGGTTTTTTTTTTTTTTTTATTTTTTTTTAATTTTTTTTTTTGTTTGTTTGAATCTTGATCTGCTCAGCTGAAAAGAATGAGAAAAACAACACTGATTTGAATTATTAAATAATCTCTGCAAACAATCTTTCAGAGTGAGGGGATCATAAACTATGAGCATAAAACCTGAGTTTGGTATGCAGCAGTTCTTTCATCTCTGCAGAAGGAGCACAAAGTTTTGATTTGCTGAGGTATTTTTCTGTTTTGTTGTGCTGTAAATACTTCAGCTAAATGCAGAGTGACTAATGTCATCAATCATTCATTTCTCTGCCTTAATTTCAATCAATCATTTCATTATTTTCATGTTAAAATGAAAGATCAGCTTGAAATGGTGCAGTTGCATGGGAACATTTTTTTTTGCCTAAGTTGGAAAAGCACCAAGAAGGACAAAAATGGACATTGCTCTGCTAATGGAATTTATCTGAATTAATGAGAGACAGAAACAAAATGTACACTTGAAGTTAGGAGGAATTATAGAAGGATAATACCCTGAATTCCACGGCACAATGGAGAAAGAGGTAAGGGGATGAAAAAAATGAAATTTAACTGGTCAGTTGGTAATACAATTGTCAGGCTCCTGTTTCATATACCCAGATTGATTTATGCAGCAGGGAGAAAATTCCATGTGATTACAGAACTCCAAGCCCCACATTACTGAAAAATGAAATCTCCTTTTTGCTTTCCATCACTGTCAGCCCGGGATGAATTCAGCCCCTTCCATACACGTCCCTCTCCCAATATTTGGGAGCTAACTCCCACCAGGCTGGAAACTGAAGTCATTTGAGTGGAATTTTAAATTCTAAGATTCTCTAAATGTGTAGGAAACATCCAAGGCAATTTAAAAACACTGAAAGGGCTTTAAGTGACTCTAATTTTCAGACTTAAAAATAAATTTTGATCCCTTTTCTCTGTTTTCCTGGCTCCTGTTGTTTTGGAAGTACAAAACTGATGGGAAATCATATGTTTAAAAACCCTGAATAATTAAAATACAATGTGATCAGCTGCCATACTGATTTTCAAACTGTAATATTATTTTAATACACAAGTGTCACCAAAGTGAGCCTTTGCTGAGGGAAAGTGTGTTTGGAATTCATTTGAAGTCTCACTCTCAGAGGCAAAGACACAGAGCTGACACCATGTCAGTCTGCTGGGACCAAATTATTTTCATCCATAAAACTTAAAGCTTATGAAATCTAATCTTTTTTAAAAGCTCACAAGAAAATAAATTTAAAAATGCCTTTTTGTTTTTTGGTTTTTTTTCAGACCAAAAGGGTTTTTTATTCACTGATAGTTTTATGGCCTTCAGAGCATATTTTATTTTGGACTCCTGTAGCTTTGGTTCTACTACCTCTAAGACTGAAATCTACAGAAATGTAAATTATTCCCTTTATTATAAAGACAGAATTGAATATGAAAAGACAGTGATTCACTTTCTTCTTCTGTGGGAAAAAACCCCACCATTTCCAATCAACCTGGTATTTTTTTAGTTATCATAAAATTATCCTGAGACCATAGAAAAATGTCCACTATGTGACTAAGGAACAAAACTGGAATTGTCTCTTGTTTGCCCTGAAAAATATTTTCTCATCTGATACAGACGGAAGATTGTCACTTACTGTGTTTACAAAAAAAAACAAAAACAAAAACAAAAAAAAAACCACGA
Organism: Certhia americana; assembly: GCA_018697195.1. Taxonomy (NCBI): domain Eukaryota; kingdom Metazoa; phylum Chordata; class Aves; order Passeriformes; family Certhiidae; genus Certhia; species Certhia americana. The sequence continues at coordinate 2,118,371 of CM031862.1, forward strand.
AAAAAGGAAAAAAGAAAATATCTTGGTCATATTTGTTCTCTGCAAGCTTATCAAAATGAGCAATTATATCAGATTTGAAAAGATGAACTTTAACTGAAGCTCCAAGACAGCTTTAAATGGCAAAGAAATGTATCCAAGGTGAGGATAATGTCTGAATTTCCTCCAGAGTGACACCAAGCTGCCTTTCCACAGCAGCTGCCTCTGCCAAACCTGACTTCAAGTTTTTTACCTGCCAAGCAATCAGATCCTTCAGCTTCTCAATCTTGTCATGATCCTCTGGATGCTCGTGCATGTATTTTTCAGTGAAAAAAGCCTAATTGAGAGAGAGAGAAATGAGGCATTCTTACAGAAAATGGAACATCTACTACCAGAGGAATGAGCCACAATGAAGATAAATTGATCAGCTTAAAAAATTCTGCAAAGTAACAGCTACAAACACAAAGTGAAAATGATGGACTCACAGAATCACAGTGCTTTGGGTTGGAAAGGAGCTCAACTCCACCCAATGCCAACCTTGCCATGGCAGGGACCCCTCCCACTGTCCCAGGTCACTCCAACCCCAATGTCCAACCTGGCCTTGGGCACTGCCAGGGATCCAGGGACAGCCACAGCTGCTCTGGGCACTCTGTGCCAGGGCCTGCCCACCCTGCCAGGCAACAATTCCTCACCAATATCCATCCATCCCTGCCCTTTGGCAGTAGGAGCCATTCCCTGGATCCTGTCCTTCCAGCCCCTCTCCAGCTCTCCTGGAACCCCTGTCAGCCCTGAAGGGGCTCTGAGGCCCCCCCAGCACTTCTCCCCTGCAGATTGTCCCTTTTTCTCCCAGCAGAGATGCTCCATCCCTCCTCAGGCCTCTCTCCAAGTCCTTCCTGTGCTGGGACCAGCTGGGGCCCAGCAGGACAGGGACTGCTGACCCCGGGAATTGTGGCAATTCCAGCGTCACCTTCTCGTAGTTGGCGAAGCCTCCCATGACAGCGGGGTCCACGATGCCGTTGAGCAGCATGGACAGGGGGTTGATGGGGAGGTTGGGGTCGTTCAGGTGTTGCTGCACCATGTTATTGATCTTGTCATTGGTCAGCTGCATGGTCTCGATGGCGTTTTCCAGCGGGCTGATCTCCACCTAAAACCCAAACAAAGGGAGATGTCCAAGCAGGGGCAGGGTTTTGCTCAGCCAAACCCCACGGGCAGAAACATTCCAGGCCTCTGTGAGAGTACTGGGAGATTTGTGTGAAGGAGCTGTTATGTGGCTGTAAGGTTGGGACAGAACATAGAAGAGGTCTCTGAAGTCAAGTCTTGAGGTTTGCAGTTTTTTCCATAGGGTGTGGGTGAAAGAGTCCAGCTCAGAGTTGCTGTGTGCAGCTCAGAGCAGGCTAGAGAGCAAAGAGAGACAAGCAGGAGAGGAGGCCAGAGAGCAAAGAGAGCAAGAGAGCAAGGGGGAAGCAACAGAGGCAAACAAGAGGAAGAGAGCAAGCTCTAATTTTACAATGACTTATATCTCTTTCTATGTTGAATATTCTACTTTCTCATCAACCAATCTAGTATCAAATACAAATTTTCTACATTTGCACACATCCTATCGCTACATTACCATGTTTTACTACTTTCTAATCTCTAAATTTTATTGGGGACCCCTCCTGTTGAGGCAGGGAGGAAGGGTCTGCTCTGGTTTTGGGATGTCTGCTTGTAAATTACATTCCTAACAATGAGAGAAAAACCTCTGGTCAGCCAAAGCTGTTCTATAAGCATTCGGACAAACACTGCTTTCATTTCAACGTCTCTTCTAGTTTCTGCATTCTTAGCATCTTTGGATCAGTAGTCAGATTTATGAGACTTTCTTGTTTCTTCCTTTCCAACATTTGTGACCATTTGTTGTTGTTGTTGAGTTAGGAGTAGTGAGAAATAGTGATACAGAATGTTTTTTAGAAGGTAAGAGTAGTGTACTCCTATTGAAGTACACATACATTTTTAGAGTGCGTTTGGTAGTTTAGAAATGGATTGGTTAACTGAGAATATAGTGAGTTTGTTGGTGTAACAACGACTAACACTTTTTGGCAAACATTCCAGCATAAACGTGACGTATTTCACGTTGTGGCATTTGTACAAACATTAGGTGCTAGGTTTGTTCAAATTCTTTTCTCATGCTTTGCCCAGGACCAGCCTGGGAAAGCTCAAACTGCTTTTCTCTGACCACTGTCAGCCTCCACAACCAGTAATTGCCAGAAAGGGTGATTTCAGGCATTGAGGTGTCTCTGTGCTGCAGTAACTGATACGATGATGGGTATCAGTGGAGGAAGTTAACTGCATTTTGCTACTGCAGGAGGGATTACATCCCAGCACAACATCCAGAAAGGCTCTGGCAGCAATCACGTGAGGTTTTTTGGAGGATTACGGAGAACATCAGAGATTAAGGGTTGGTGAGTTTTAGCAGCACAAAGAAAATCCAGCTTAACGTAACAGTAAGAAAGAAATGATAACTTTAACGTGGATTTTCTGATGGAAAATGTAATCCTAAGCTGCTCAAAAATCAAGAAGATATTTTTGCGGTGATTATTATTGTGTGTTTCCAAGGACATCGAGTTGGATATGTTGATGAGATGACATCTAAACTATCTGTTGTGCTTTTTCCCAAGAGGTCACATTTTCTTCATCTGAGCATTGAGAACTGAAGGGAGAAATTTTATTTCTACCTGGACTTCAATGAAGAGAGCCTTCAGATGCCTTCACAGGGTGAATTAGCTCTTAGGCTGTCTAAAACTCACTTTATTTTAATTAACTGACCTCGAACTACTTTTTACGCCCAGCTACAGTGTCTTCCAAAAAGTTCATGTTGAAAAAAACAGCATTAAAATATTTTAAATAGTAGCGAATGGACTGAAAATCAGTAACTTGTGTGACCCAGAGCACTGAGAGCCCTCCCTGGAAGACACAGCCTGCTTGTATTAAAAAAATGATGTGGTAGGGAGAGGAAAGGAAGGTTAATTGAGGCCAGTGAGGAAAATGCAAGTGTATATTTGATTACAGCCTCATTTACATAAATGCTACATAAACAAAGCAGCACTTCTACCTGGCTATCAGTTGCTTACCCTGTTTCTGAGAACCACTTATAATCAAATCTCTTTAGCTGTTACTCTTACACCTGCCAGCTGATTACATCAAGGATGTTTTAATTAGCATTTTGAGCAGCCTGCTTGCTGAATTATTCTGGAAGGCAAGGAAGGAGCCTGGTGTTTCTGCTGGGAAGAGGGAGCAGGCCAGGCTCGGACAGAGCCCAACGTGCCACAGGGGGAATCTGGACTGGGGAGTGAAGCCACATTCAGCATCTGATTGGGCAAGAACTGCTGGGAACATCACAGGCTAAATTTAGGATTCTGTCATTTGTATTAATGGCCTTATAACTATGCAATAATGTGTTGATGAACCATTGCTTTTAAAGCTCTTGAGCATCTCCAGAAATTAGCACTCATTGAGCTGACAGCTTTTTGACTTTTCTGTAGCAGCAATCATGGCTTTCTTTCTCATTCTCCTTTCTTTTACTACTCTTGTAACACTCCCTCTAATTTTTAAAGGCAGATAGAGAATTGCAGTTGCCATCTCACTACTACAAACTGGGCTTTGGAACCTGGTGAAAGCTATTGATAATAAATGTAAATTCTGAGCCTTGCTCCCAGTGCCTTCCTGACTCTGGGCACTCCTCACTTCATGAAGGGAAAACAGGAATTACATTCTCCTGAGACAACTGCACCAGCACAAAATTCCAAGATAAAAACAAAACGGAGATTAGCATTTGTGCTTTTTAAACTCAAGTGTGATTCAAAATCTGATTTCTAATTCCCCGGCTGGTTTCAGCAATTTTTTCCCCTACAACTTTCTTGTGTCCAGCTAAAGCAAATCAGATACAGAATAACAAATGCTGGTCCCAAATTCCTTACAGATAATGAACTGATTGCAAAGGTTTAGGTAAAAGTACTCAGAAGAAATTTGAAAAGCCAATAAATTTAAAGCAACTCTGCATGTTCCTGTGGGTTATGTAACACAATACACTGCATTTCTGAAATTACTCCGTTCTCTCAGCACTGATTTGATGCAATCTCACCTCTCCCTTTAATGATATTCCAGTTCCATCAATAAGATATGAAACATGCAGAGCTGCTGGAGTATCCTGGTGCTCAGCAAGAGATCAATAATATCTGTATCCATAATCACAATTTAGCATTACAGGGATGTAAACCCTGTGATCCTCCTTGCAGCATTTTAGCTGACAGGGATCTTGAGGAAAGTCAATACCCATTTTGTAGGAACTGTACCAGAGGAGGTCAGAAGTTATCTGTAGCAGTCTTCCCACATGTTATTAAGTTCTATTCTGCTATCATTTCTCAGCTATGTAAATCAGCCAATCCTTGCTCCAGGATTGCACAGGAAGCACTCTCCCTGGATTTGTGCCCATTCTGATGCCAGGCAGAGCATGAGGGGTGAACACAAAGTGCCTGTCAGGGTCTGCTCTCTGCTCATCAGGACTGGCATCAGATCTACCAGCCTTTACAAACAGCACTTCTTGCCATCATGAAGATAAATACAATCTTCTCCATCAGGGTTATATTGAAACTACGAAATTCATTAAAAATTCAATGTGTTTTATTCAGCTGCCTATTACTGTCACACATCACATTCATATTCTGTTACTATAGATACCATAGTAATTTTCTGCATTACTTCTGTTCATCCAAATACAACTGTCCAACATAACCTCAATGGAGCAATGAAAAAGGTTTTAATTAATCATATGCAAATTGTTCTTTTCCTTTAAAAATAAGCCTCACAAGAGAGATTTCAAAAATGCAGTAACAATGTTTTTATTGCTACTTAAAAATTACAGCTGCATAAGAATAATTTAATCTTAAAGGCATTTAATGGATATGTCTTATCTAAACAGTCTAAATGGTTGAACAGAGAAATGAGTACTTTGGAGTTACTCTGTGAGGTTGCTGAGGGTATATTTAGCAAAACATGGAGAAGAAACAAAAACAACCTTTAACCACGAGTGGTAAGAAATGCAGCCAAACAATGTCTTTGATTATTGGGGTATTTTGAATTACTGACAATCAAAATATCCAGATCTTCTTTTAAAAAGTTCAGTATTGATTCTCTGGGATGGAGCAGGGTTTCCCTACACCACTTCAGGTCTCCATTCTAGGCTCCTGCTGAGAGACACAAATGCTTTATAAAAGAGCTGAAGGCCTTGGAGGGCTGCCTGCATTCCCTTCCCTCAGGAATGGAAAAGCATTGCCTGAGTCACCCTCAGGCAACAATCAGCACCCTCAGCAGGTTCCCTCAGGACATGCCAGGTACAATTCCATGGGTTTCTTGCTCACAGAACTAAGCACAGCCACTGAGACACACAAATGATCCCTGGCTGTATAAAAAAAACATTTTTTACATAATCTCAATAAAGCCAAACTGATCTTACCATGAAAACTGATTTAACTTCAAACCACCTGAGGATCCCTGGTAATTTATAGGCTGTCACATAGATGGTTCTCTCAATCCACATGTTCTGCAAAGGGAACACAAGAGTCACATTATGAAAGGACAGCTGGGACCCCGAGCAAAGCCCTAAAACATCATCACCAGGACAAGAACCAAGGCATGGCAGATGTTACAGAGCCAGGGGGAAATTCCAAATGGAAGATGGAGCAGCACTGATTTCAATCTGGCATGTGACTTAGCAGGGAACAACTGCTCTCTTTCTGAAGGAGAACAGCTGGAAGGATCCCCTGGTTTTATTGGATGTTTATGGAATCACAGAATGGTTTGGGTAGGAAAGAACCTTAAAACCCATCCAGTTCCAGGAGCAGGGACACCTTCCACTGTCCCAGAGTGCTTCAAGTTCCATCCAACCTGGCCTTGGGCATTTCCAGGGATCCAGGGGCAGCCACAGCTGCTCTGGGCACCCTCAGAGCCTCTTCACAGCACTCATTTTATTGACCATTAAATGAAAAAAATGGTTTAGTTAAAAAAAAAAAAAAAAAAAAAAAAAAAAGCAAAAAACAAAAGTAAAAGGTATTAGTGACAGAAGATTTTCAGATGCCTGACTGGAATCTTCATGGCAAGACAAGTTTCAGGTGTAACAATTTAAAATCCTTTCTCAGAAGAGGTGTTTTAACAAAATAAATACAGCTTTGCCCATTTTTTTTCCTATTGGCATAAACGAGAACATGATAAATTGGCTTAATTAACTTCCTATGAAAAGTAATCCCTTTAAACCTAGAATTTATTTCTCAACAAGCAAAAGATAATGAATGGCTCAGATGCTCAAAATAAAGGGGGATAAACAAGCAAACCCAAAGTGGTTTATTTTCTTCATAATTTCTTACTGCAAATTCGTTGTCTGGGTTTTTCTCTCCTTTTCGAACAGGGCGTGAATACTCAAAGCGTTGGACTTCATTCACCCTGTAAAAACTGAAAAGAGAGAAAAGAATCATGGAATCACAGAATGGATTGGGCTGGAAGTGACCTCAAAGATCACGCAGTTCCAAGCCCCAAATGCACAATGAAAATCAAACGCTGTCTGTTTAGGAATTGATACTAAATTTTAATATTAGAGGAAGTTTATCAACAAATATGGGAATCACTGTTTCCCAACAGGTTGGAATGTATGCCAATGTCAAAAATCACTGTTAAATGCCCTCACAATGCCCACCCTCCATGGCTGTGAACAGATTCATTATCCAACAATAATATATTATAAAGGGGACTGAGAAAACGACAAAACCCAACCCAAACTCACCTCACAATTTGCTCTGACACCGGCCTGTGAAATTTCGAGGGTAAATCCAGTTTGGGCTTTACAGTGAAGCACTGAATATCTGAATTTCAGGGGTTAAGAAGTGAAAAGGGGAATTTCAGTCACACAGAGAGCAAACAGCTCAACAGGAACACAAAAAAAGGACAAAACAACAAAAGGGGTGCGTTACACCCGTTAGGGGAGAAGCACAACAGGTTGGCCATAAATCCTTGACCTGAGCTGCTGGATGCACTGGTTGTACTGGTTGTACAGCCCAAGGATACACTGGCCAGAGGAGGTTTTGATGTCATCACCGGGGGGTGACGTTGTCTTCATCTTCTCAGCGTTGGGGAACTGCGTCAGCAGCCGCGCCTCGAAGTCCTCGCGGCGCTCGTACTCCTTGCCCCGGTAGATGAACACTTTGTTCTGCAAACAGAGGCACCCCCAGAGCTAAAACCAGTGCTCCCAGTACAGAACTGGCATCTCAGAAGCGCTGACACCAAGGCTGTTAGCACTTCTTGGTACACCAAGAACTTCACACTCCTCACGTTGTGTGATCAATGCTTTATCAATATTTTTGTCCTCGTCTCTAATTCTGTCCTAAAATCATTAAGCCCATGTTTACCTTTAGGTATTTTTGTAAGCCACACTAAAATCACCTCCTCAAAACATGATTTCCAGGACCTGTAACATTGGTGGCCATTGAAATTTTCATTGGTTTAATCAGGTGTCAATATTACAAAATTGTCCAATCAGCACTAAACCATGGCAATATAATAAGAGAAATTATTACTGAATTCATGATATCTCCTCCACCTTCCGCAGCTAAGGATGGAATGGATGTCAATAAATAAACTGAATTAGGATTTTTATACAAAAACATTTATTCAAAGGCACTTAGGTGAGCAAACAAGAGTAGCAGAGAAAACCAGAAACATAAATCAAGGCATTTGAGGAGGAATATTCAAATATACTGACTCTTATAAAAAGACTCACATTGATGTATTAGATTTTTGGCATTATAATCTTTAAACTTTTTATAACTTTAAAATTAAGCTTATTTTATTTGTAAGCATTGGTTTCTTCTTTGCCAACAAACAAGATGAAGAGATATTTTATACAGTCCATTTATCTGCTGAGTTCATTAAATTCTAAAGGAAAACGTAAAAGACAACTTGCATATTTTTAACTGATCAAACATATTAAAGCAAGTTTGGATAAAATTTGCATCTGAATATGCTTAACCTCATTATTCATCTCAAAATGAATACTTGGTGGAAAAATTATACAGCACTTATTAAAAAAGGGTGTTTTGGCTGGGGGTGGGAACCCGGAGTTGTTCACATTTGCCCAGTTGGGTTTAATTCTGCAATGGTGCCTTTTGAAAAGCTCAGTAGGGGAAAGGAAGGTAATAGTAGATGGCTAAGAAGCCTCTGTATAACTATAATTTATGTATGTACATTTTGTAATTCACAGGGAATGTTGGAAGAGAGGGAAAAGGGAGGATTTTTGTTGAACAGGGCACTTAACAGCCTGGTTTTTAGAAGGCAAATTGGGAGGGAATTCATTCCTGTGAGGGTGGTGAGGCTCTGGCACAGGGTGCCCTGGGAAGTTAACTAAATAATAATGGGTTATTTCCATGTCACCAACTGCCAAGCGCCAGAGAAGCATAATACAGATGCAATTCAGACATGTTGTGACCCCACTTTTCTTTAGCCACTAATTCAACCCCTAAAAATCCTAACATCAGTGAAAAAAACACCTTAAAATGTCACAAAAGCTATGATCCTGGCATCAACCAAGGGACACAAGTCTTAAATGGGCACATGACACAGACAAATCAATGACAAAAATTGCTATTAAAGGTGTCACACAAACCTTTGATAGTCAACTTCATTTTAGTGACAATGCTGGAAAGGACACTCACCTGAAAACATGATCACATACAAAAGCCTTCTCTACCATGCTCATATATTTATATTATATATATATAAATATATATTAACCTGCCAGGCAAAAATGTCACCATTTCAGATGGTTATGACCCCGAGTGATGGACTGGGATATTTATCTTCATTTCTAGTGATCCCCTGAAGAAATAGAAAGGACTGAATATGTTTGAAGAGAAAGTTTTTCTACTAAAATTCAACTATTCCATCTTAGAAACCAGAAAGGGAAAAAAAATCAGTGTTTGTTTTATACACCTAAAAAACACCTGTCAGCATCAGGCAGGTTTCTTCAAGCAAGGGAAATTTTCAGAGCAAGAAAACTCTGGGGAAACAGGTGACACTTACCCTTATGAATGTTGGGAATCCCTGGCCATAGTATCCAACAGCAAAATAATCTGGTTTTGGTCGTATCACCTTCACAATGTTTTCATAGAACTGGGCTTGTTTTCTCTGCAAAATAAACAGAAGGGATTTGAATGACCCAAGCCTTTAGGAGATTCCTTATACTCAAGATCCTGTGTGCATCTCTAGTTTAAAGATGTTTCATTCCCCTCTTTTTTTTTTTTTCTTCATCTTTCTATCAGATTCATGGCATTATTTGGAAATACCAGACTCTGTAGCCATGAATTTTCTACTCACCGTGGTGAATCTGCCTGTTCCTTAAGGAATATCTCAATTTTGATGAACCTAATCAGGGTGAACCTCACTGCTCTATATCCAATATCTCAATTTTGATGGACTTCATGTTGGTGAACCTTATTGCTCCATATCCAATATCTCAATCTTGATGGACCTCATCATTGTGAACCTTATTGTTCTATATCCAATATTTCAATTTTGATGAACCTTATCATGGTGAACTTCACTGCTCCATATCCCACATTTTCCAGTTTATTTCATGGGGTGGAAAGGTCCAGGGGAATTGCAAGTTTCCAATATGAAAATTACAGTTGTGGGACAGTCCAATTGGCCCAAAAAAAAACAAACTGGAAGGATGGAACGCCGCCCCACACCAGCTTCATCCACCAATGGTGCTGACTTGTCAGTTTTGGGCTCTTACATCTCATTCCATTTTTCTCCTACTTCTCTTCCATATTTACAACCATGAATTTGCACATGGAAAGCAGGCAGTTGAGAATTGCAGGAAAATGTAAATTTTGGAATAAACACACGCATGTCAGACGCCATCTGCTTTCGACGCCGAGTTCTTCTTTATCTCTAATGATGAAATGATAGCAAATGAGCAGCTTCAGAAGATCAGTTCATTAACTTATTTTTAGTCTATTATTTCTGCAGAGAGAATGACTTTTGATCTGGGGGGAGGTTTAGTGCTGCTCCCACATGACAGATAACAGTAAATGGCACCAAGACTACAAAGACCCAGATCTGCCGAGTATTTCTCAGCTCATCTGGAGCCAAACTAGTTTGTCACTTGTGAATTGTCTTAGAGGCTAATATTTAACATTGCTTGAAGAAAAGAGACAAGAGGGAGAATAGAAAGAACAAAAACCATCTAAATTTCATTGTGGGAGATAAACAAGAGCTGTTCAGCAGCAGCAGCAATAAGAAAAGCTGATGGGGTATGTGAGACCTGACTCATATGGGAGAATGGATTTTGATCCCTGTCTTGTGAGGGAAATGCATGCCAGGACTAATAATGTGACATCTCATCTCCTGGCTGATGAATAAAGAGCAGATAAACTCAATTGTATGATGTGAGGATTGGAAGTTGTAGGTCACCCTTCTTAGAAGTGGGAGAAACTCCATGGAAATATCCAAGGCCAGGCTGGACACTGGGGCTTGGAGCAACCTGGGATAGTGGAAGGTGTCCCTGCCTCTGGCAAGTGGGTGGAACTGGATGAGCTTTAAGGTCCTCCCAACCCAAATCATTCAATCCCTCTGTGATCACTGGTTACAATGAATAAAGTGCAGATTCCAACTTCTCCTCCCAAATGGATCCAGTAGGGTAATTAAAGAGTGGCTGCCTCTGTGACAAACCCGTTCACGTTCCCATGTGCAAGCAAAAAGGAGATGGAAAATTAAAACTGAGGGGCTCAGAGAATAGCTACCCCCTGGAGAATAACCACATCTGACAACCATTTCTAGTTGAGGAACAATCCCAGCTGATTCCTTTTATACTGAAATAAAGACTATTCTGTGCCCACCCCACCAGGAGCTGGGGATGTGTGGAGCTGAGTTCAACACTGCAGGAATGCCCAGCTCAAACAAACTGGGATAAAGAAAACAGAGAAACAATTCAGAGAAATTAAAGAAAATCTTCTGTGAGTGCAAAAGCAAAAGATACCAAAAACTTCCGAGTTGAGAATTTTCAGAACCAAACTGGAATTACATCCCAACTCCTGTGGAAATAGCTGGGACCTGAGGAGGGACAGTGACAGCTGCCATTTATCTCTTTGGAAGAGAACAGGAGGAAAAAATGGTGCAGGAATAATGAATGGGTAACGTCAGGGCAAAAAATAACTGACTGGAGACATGAATGCTTGGGGATTATTCATACCTAAAAAAAGAAATGTGAATATAGAAAGACACTTGAGAGAGAATAGGGATTTTTTTTATGTTCCTATTTATATTTAAATTCAAAATTTCCTTTTATACCCCAAATAAATCAGCTTAACATTACTGAAATGTTTTTCTTTCAGCTAAAAAAAAAAAAATAAATTCAATGTTTTTCAGACAATCCAACGGTAGCCAGTTAATTGCCATTGGTCCAGCAAAGCCGTGATGGGTAATTGTTTCTGCATTTTACTGTCATTGCTATAGTATTTTTTATATAATTTTAAAAGCTTAGAAATTCAACTCTCAAATAAATTATTGCAGTGTCTATGTCATTAAAAAAACCTACCAGCAATTCACTGAGTTGTTCATAATCAAACATTTCATTTTCATACTGTTCTGCAAGTTCTTTACCCAAGGCAATGGCCTCTTCCCACATCTGTTGGAAAAAAAATCACAGAACAACAAAAAGAAGCTGAATTACATACCTTGGTTAAACATCAACATCAGAATCAAATAAATCTGAATAAAGCAACCAAATGAATTGTGTCACATGCCTGAAAACACTGAGCAGCTGACGTGCCAAAGAGCTGTGCCGGGGTTATAATTGTCTCTATTAATGGAATCATGGAATTGTTTAGGCTGGAAAAGCCCTCCAAGTTCACTGAGTTCAATCATCCCCCAGCACTGCCAAGGCCACCAGTGCCCTGTGTCCTCAGCTGCCACATCCACATGGATTTGAAATCCCTCTGGGGATGGGGATCCACCACTGCCTCAGGACTCTGTGCCAGGCTTGGACACCCCTTTCCAGGAAGGAATTTTCACAGTATCCAAACCAAACCTCCCCTGGCCCAGCCTGAGGCTGTTCCCTCTCCTGTTCCCTGGGAGCACAGCCTGACCCCCCCTGTCTGTCCTGTCCCCTCCTGTCAGGGAGTTGTGCAGAGCCACAAGAGCCCCCCTGAGCCTCCTTTGCTCCAGGCTGAGCCCCTTCCCAGCTCCCTCAGCCCCTCCTGGGGCTCCAGACCCTTTCCTGGACACACTTTTGACTTTTTTATCATTGAGGGGCCCAAAGTTTAAGATGGGATTGGAGGAGCTTTGGCAGTGCCAGTGCAGAGGGACAATCCCTCCCTGGTCCTGCCGCCACACCACTTTTAACATAACCCAGGTCCTTCGGCCTTCTTGGCTTGGTGGCACTCAAGGTGATCTATTCCATGACCTTCCCTGGCATGGGATGCAAATTTACTGGATGCAAATCAAGTCAAATGATCAAAGAGCTTCAGGAATGTAATGATTCCTGCCAGCCCATCCAGTAATGTGTAAACTCAGCTTGTCCATGAAGAAACACAGGACCTAAGGCTTTGGAGCAAGTCTGGTGATTGATTGTTTCATAATCACCTCTCTCTTCCTCTAATATCTATAATCTGTATGAGACAGGACAGGCAATTTGCAGATATTGCTTTGAACAAATACTCATTATATTTCCATTGGTTCTTCTTCTTCTCGTTCCTCAACCATGAAATTCAGCAGCCGTCTCAAGTGACCCAAAGAAATTTAACAATATCCTTCAGCTCTTCAGAAGGCAACAATCTTAATGAGGAGCAGCAAGAATGGTTTTAAATGTGCATTTTTCATTTGAATTTTCTACTCCAAAGATAAAGAACCACTCAAACCCAAAAATACGCTTAAATTAGCACACCAGGCTATCTAAGATCAAACTTGATGATCTGCCTCTGCTGCTGAAATTTGGTTGGCATTGCTGACCTCACTTTATTTTAAAAATGAGTTTCAGAACGAGTTAGAAATGCAGATTAGCCTTCATCTTAAATTTAAATCCTCTGGACACACCACCTCATTCTCCTCCCAGCATCAGGCCACACGTTCCCTGCCAAGAGCAGGTGGAAGGAGGAGGGCTGAGGGGAAGGGCTGAACACACAATTCCCCATTTTTCCCCCAAAACATCCACCTTTGGATGTTTTGGGACGTTTGGGATGTTTGTGAGTCTGGGATGAAGCACCACAACTTCCAAAGATGGTGGGAGGTGGATACTGGGCAGAGAAGAGGTGTGGTGACCTGGGAAAACCTTCACAACACGTGATCCCTGCATCCATCCCATAAAAACCCCTCAATCCCATCCTCTTTAAAGCACAGTGCAAATAAATGATATTTTACACCCTAGAACCCAAAAGCTCCCCAAACCACACAAATGAAATTCCACACTCAAAGCCCCAAAATCAGGGTCAGCTGAATTCTATTCGTCTACTGATCTGCAAGTTGAAATTGCATTTCTTAGTATATCAGGAAAACTTGGGGAAAAATAAGACTTTTAGAAAAATTCCTGGTTTTAGATGCCAATTTGCAAAATAAGAATAAAAAATGAAGGACGGATTCTCAGCAAGTCTTCACATGGAACACGCCAATGTCACAAAAAGAATCCCACTGGTTCACTGTCCATCCCTGCTTCTCTCTGGGAAAAAGGAGCCAATTTTCAAGTGGAGGGATGGACTGAAAGGTTGTCCTGGCAGGATTGGCTGGAAAGCAGCAGCCTGGAGAGGCAGGGAGCTGCTGCTGGTGCAGGAGATGAGGAAATGCAGAAAGAAAAACAGTTCTGGAAGAACTCAGGGAGAAAGGAGAAAGATTTCTGCCCTCCAAGACAAAATAAGGGCTAAAAAACTGCACTGTGAGGGTGAGCGAGGGCAAAGGAACTTCTGAGTCCTGCAAAAACCAGCTGGGATGATGTTTGGCCAAAGTGGTGACCTAATTTAAGATTAAAAGCCACGAATGCTCACAAGGGGCAGAATCTGCTTCTTCATTAACCTCTCCTTGCAGCTCCTCGTGATATTCGACCCCTCCTCTTGATTTTACTTATTTCTCCAACAAAGTTCAGAATGTTATTTATCAAGGGAAGAGGACTGGAATGAGCATGAGTTGCCTCATGTTTGTAAAGTGCCTTGAAGGTGAAAAATGCATCAGAAGGACTAATTACAATCACGGTAATGAGGGATCACGTCTGCAGGAAATTACAAGGCAGCCTGAACGCTCTGCAACGCAATTTTTTGCAAATGGAAGGATCTGAATGTTTTTATCCATATTATGGATCTAATCTAGCATGATGATACAGAGCATGTTTTTATTTTTAAACAAAAATTAACATGAATTTAAGAGTAAAGGCACAGTTGCACAAAAAGGAGGACGTTTTCACACATCAAGCTGAGTTAATTTTGATTCAGAAGGGCCATACAGCACCAATTTATAGGAACTGAACTAATATTCAGGTGTTTGTTAAGTCAGCAAGTGAAAGCTTTCAAAATCACTTAACCTTCCCTCATTTTGAGTGCCATTTTCTTCTGAACTTCAGTCATCCATAACTTCTGCATTTTCATTTCAAAAACAACGGTGTGACCATCACTCCCCTTGTCCTGGTTCCCTGTTTGTGAGTTTCAGATTTAACCAGTCCCTCTCCAAAATGAGACTGGAAATAAAATGAAGCCTAAATCATTCTTGATTTGCATCAACACTGTAAACAAACTTCCCACTGACTCCTGCATAAGCACACATGTTCCCAAACCACATCTGGGAATCCAAAAGGTGGGTAGGGTTAGATGGGATATTGGGCAGGAATTGTTCCCTGTGAGGGTGGGCAGGCCCTGGCACAGGGTGCCCAGAGCAGCTGGGGCTGCCCCTGGATCCCTGGCAGTGCCCAAAGCCAGGCTGGAGGAACCAGGGAAAGTTGACAGACGCCCTTGCTTGTGACAGGGTGGGACCAGGTGACCTTTAAGGGTCTTTTCCAACCCAAAGCATTCAATGATTCTGAGAGCAGACACACTCTGAGAGCCTAAACATCACTGCCTATAGGTACCAGAGCACTGCCACTGATTAAATAACAACTTTAGCAGAATTAAACCTCCTTTGACTTTTTTTTTTTTTCACCTTCCCACCCTTGTCTGTCAACACCGTAAAAACACCGGAGCAGAGGCTGTTTCCACTGCACCTCCTCGAGCCTCAACAAAGCCTTTAGATGTTACTGAATATTAATATTAATAATGGATTCTGTAAATGTTCCAGAGCCTGAAAAATGAATCCTCAAATTAAATGTGATCCAGATTTAGTTCATGTACAACACACAGACAATAATCACATAATCCTTGTGCTCTTCCTAGCAAGAAAGTGGAAAGGAACAGGAGAAAACCACACCATGGAATTACAGAACTCCAGAAGGATTTGGGTTAAAGCTCATCTCCTTCCACCCCGTGCCATGGCAGGGACCCCTCCCACTGTCCCAGGCTGCTCCAGCCCCAATGTCCAGCCTGGCCTTGGGCACTGCCAGGGATCCAGGGGCAGCCACAGCTGCTCTGGGAATTTCACCCTGTACCAGGGCCTGTCCACCCTCTCAGGGAATAATTCCTACCCAAAATCCCATCTAAACCCACCCTCCTTCAGTTCAAAGCCATTCCCTGTGTCCTGTCCCTCCATCCCTTGTCCCCAGTCCCTCTCCAGCTCTCCTGGAGCCCCTTCAGGCCCAGCCAGGGGCTCTGAGCTCTCCCTGGATCCTCTTCTCCAGATGGAACAATCCCAGCCCTCTCAACAGAGCAGCTTCAGATACTAGAACAACATTTGTTTCTGGCTTAAATTACTGGAATTCCTTTAAAGTTTCTGTAAAAGTCAGTTCACAAAATTCTCCTGTTGACATTGTGTCACATTATTTTTAATGGAACACTTTCAGGTACTTTTTCTATTGTACTGCAAATGCTCGATGAAAAAGGATAAAAGGGAGAAGATTCTTTCCATTTTTGACACTCTCTAACTTTGTCCCTCCCCAGCCAAGACCTCTGTCTTAGAGAAAAGCGCCCACTTTTTGTTTCTACTGCCTCTTATAAACCTCACCGTGCTCCAACATCTCTGCTTGGAAATTCCAACTGTCCAGCTGGTCCTTCAGAGGAGCAATGAGAAGTTGGATTATGGAACTCCATTTCTCAAGTGGAGAGAGCACTGAACTCCAGAGGCCCAGGAGTCCACAGAATCATTAAGGTTGGAAAAGACTTCTGAGATCAACAACCACCACCTTGTTAAACAATAAACCCTGCCCTCAGGTGTCAAATCCATACATTTCTTGAAAAATTCCAGGGATGGGGACTGCACCCCTGCCTTGGGCAGCCTGTTTCTCTGCTTGTCAACCCTTTCCATGAAGAAACTTTTCCTAATATCCAACCTAAACTTCCCCTGGTGCAACTTGAGGATATTTCCTGAAGTACCTGGCTTCTCCCTCGTGCAGCTGCACCACAACACCTCCAACATCACAGAAAACCAACCCAAAGCCAGAGATTCTTCCACAATTCTCAGAGAAACAGGGATTGTGTGTCTCACATTCCCTGCACAACCCTCTGGAAAATTCAGCTGTTTACTCCGGAGCCAATTTATTCAGGTGAGGACAGCACGGCTGTGGCCCAGGATCCTGATAAATGAAATCTATATTCTTGAAGGTCAATAACTCCCAATCTGCTGCCTCGCAGATTTCCTGCCTTGGAAGCTTTCCCAGCTTTGCCCAGGACATGGCAAGTCTTCTGGAGAAATGAGTTGTACAGGGAGCTACTACACAGGATTTGCACGAGGTACAGCTCCTTAATGGAAGAAACAATTTATCTGGAGAGGGTACCAGGGAGAGAGGCTGCTGATACTGGAAGGAAAATGCTTCTTTTATACTCAGAGGTAAGAAAAATGTGCAGAGCTTAAATTTAGTTGTGTAGACATGAGCTGCAAATTGTTATGGGCAAGACTTTATAGATGCAGATCTTTTTTTATGGAAAACCCAGTGATTGAATTTATTTTTCAAGCTGGATTTCTTGTTGGCTGCAAAGAACTACAGCATCCAATTTAGTTTTTGAGGTCAACAGCACCAGAGGAGGATCTCAGGGTATTTCTGAGCTCCTGCAGAGTTAATGGTCAGGAGCAGTGAAAGAGTCTGGGATAAGAATATTATGGCACCGTATTCTGACGTGGGAGGGACTTTCTAAGCTGGTTAAATTTCAGGTAGTGTTAATTAACCAGCATGAAGGCTTCATATTTTAAATTAAATGCTAAAAATCAGCACTTCTCTCTTGTCAGTCCTGCATTCAAGATACAGCCAGGTTGGAAAGTCTTTATATTAATAAATAAATTCATTTGGAACACGGTCAGTCTCTGTATCCTCTGTCCTTCCCAGCTTTCAGGACGGCTCCAGGGCTGAGCTGGCCACAAGCCTCACACAGATTTTTGGCAGACAGGTGAATTTCACCACTCACTTGTTAAGATGGAAGAAAAAGCCATTTGATGTCATCCCATGAGCCAGAAAAAAAGGCTTTTAAGCCAAAGCATGGCATTTGCTGTATAATTTCATATATTTTCTGTTCTGTGGCTGCTGTAAAGCAGTAAAAGCTTTTTTTTTTTTTTTTTTTTGGAGGAGGAAGGGAGAAAGGAGGAGCAGAAATAAATGAGCAGTGTGCATTTGTTTACGTTTTTTCTCCTCGGGACTAACACTTTTGATTTATGGAGGAGCAGAGGAAAAGCTGTCCTGATTTATGGGCAGCAGCAGCACCAGCAAACCTGAGCCCATCGCTGTTCCCACATTTCACCAGGCAGGAATAGGAATGCTGCTGCTTCCCTTGTGGCTCCACCAACAAACCTGGTTTAACACAACACGTCCTCTTTGCCAGGGAGCATTCCCTGGATCCAGGAGTTCATCAGGATTGATTTCCACCAACTCCTTCCCACAGGAAAAATGCCACCCCTTCCCTCACCCCTTTAGTCCCGTCACTATTTTCCCTTCTTGCCTTGGGATATTCTAACCCTACAATTTCCAGTGAAGTCCCTGGATTAAGGGCTTGGTTGGAAATCAAAAGCTTCAGGAAAACACAGAGAGAGCAAACACTTGAGAGCAGTTCAAAGGATGGGTCAGACTGCTGGGATAAACCTGAGGATAAGGATTTGAAGGGCAAAAGCCAAGAGAAGTGGAGAGGAGACTGCAAAGTGTGGTGCAGTCAAGAAGAATAATCTTAGGAGAGAAAAGGATCCCTGTACCAGGGAAACAACTTTCCTTTAGGAAAGAAGGAGCTTAGGAAAGGAATGAAGAACATAAGTAATCAGGAATCAAATCCATAAAGTAGAACAACTGCAAAATGTCAAAGCTGTTTCTCAAAAATGCTCCTTCCCTAAAGGTGAAAGTTGTACTTCAGCTTTATAAAAGGTTGGTTTAAGGACCAAAAGTCAAATACAGATAAAAAAAGCAAACTTTCTAAGAACAACAGATTAAAACCAGAAATCAAAATGAGGACTCCTAAATGGATCTTGAACTACAAATACCAGGGATACTCGTGGTGAGGGCCAGAATTCTGTTCTCAGCCCATGTGAGGTGCCACATTCCTGCCTCCAGGGCAAGTCCAAGCTCCCTCCTTATTCACTCACAAATTTCTCAGGCACTTCTGGGCCAGACTGAAGTGTTCACTCCATTCCAGTCTTCTGTGTGGAGAATTAAATCTAAATTCACCTGCCCATGAATGCAGATATTTAAGGGATAAGCCTCATGGTTGGCTTTCAACAGACAAGGAAACTGTGAATTCCCCATGGAAATTACTCTGCCAAGAGAAAGGGATCCTGATTTTTGAGAGGCTGAGCTACACCAGCCTCTACATTAAAAAACAAACAGCCAGTGTTTTAAACCAAATTTTAGGAAATCCCTCTGCTCTATTTCTTTTGCCTTCCTAAATCCACAGCTTCCCATCAGGCAGGCTGGGGTGGGAGAGGCAAAGGCTCTTAACCAAAACTCCTGAGCTTCTGTAAAAGCCTGCAAGTGGCTCTGCAGCTGCCCAGTGGTGGTGACCTTCTTCTGATCTCTTGTTAACTTCATGGGAAGGGAACTCAAACAAGTGGGATATGGAGTGAACTGCCAGGACGAGACCCAGCTGGGTGATTAGGACACAAAAAACCCAGGAACTGGTTTGGGCATGAGTTCATCTCCCCAAAATGCACAGCAAAGGCTGTTTAAGATGGGATATTGATCATGGAGAGTTAAAGCAGCTGCTGGGCTACATTTGCAAACTGGTAAAGGAATGCAAGAAGTTGATTTAACTTAATGTCAGAACATCCCAACTGAGAGGATTACCTTCAATCTACACTGGAAACCTCCACTTGGAGCTCCCTGACATTTGCAAAATCGCATAAGATGAATATTCTCCGTGTATATTGATTTTTTTATTTCCCTTTTCATGGAGTAAATGTGAAAAATTATCACCAGCTTGAGTGACCAGAAAATGAGAGGAGGAATACCCGTAAGTAGGAAAAAGCAGTTTGGAAATGAATCATCTCCTCACACACAAAAATCACCCAGGAGTCCTGGCACTTGAGTTCTGTGCTCAGCAGAACAATTCCCAGAGCCTGGAGACCAGGATGGACCAACAGGAAGCCATAAAGACATAAATCAACAAAATAAAACCAGGCAACTCCTGCTTTTCCTTCCAGACAGGAATGTAAGATTAAAATAAGCTTTAAAATCAGCTGTGACCTTCATTCAAATGAATGAAGATTCTCTTCATTCACTCAGGAAAAGCTTTTTGTGCAGCAGGAACTGTCCCCAAGTTACCTCCACCAGCCCCAGCTCCAACCAGCCACTTGTGCACCACTCCAGAATTATATTTTTACAACTTTTATCCCAGTCCAGAATGACAATATTTACCCAAATCCAGAACTACAACTTCTAGCATCAGTCATTAAGTACTTTTAAATATTGCATTAAGATACGCTACAAAATTTGACTTTTTAAGCATCATTTCTAACAAAATGATAGAAATTATAGTTCCTATCAAAATGATTCAAGGATTTTAATCTGATTCTGCTAAAAACTCACCTGGAAAGGATGGGCTGGCTGGATAATATTCTAATTCTACCAGAAAACACCATTTCTATTTGCCCTACAGAGTTTACTTTTAAACCCCAAGTTTGTTTTTCTGAAATGTTCTGACAAAAAGATTCCTACTTCTATACTTGAATGTTTCGTGCCTGAAATCTCCAAACACTGATCCACCCCTGTCTCCCACATTAACCCCCTTCCTCTGCAACACCAAGCAAGGCCAAATGCAAATTCCTTCTGCATTAAAAGATGCAATTGCAATGAAATATCCTCCTCCCGGGATATTTATGATATGAAGCACAGACATCCAGGCCCCGAGGGAATTATTTTTGTGTACATGAGAAAAAACAAGGGGAGCTGAAGGATTCCATTAGCTTCTGTAACTGCCAGAAAAAGTCCTCCAAATTACATGCATCACTTTTTTATTTACTCCATGGCATCACATGCCCATATATTTACCCTTAAGAGAGGAGTTATAAATGTACCATTGGTTTCTTTTGGCTTTTTTTTTTTTTTGTACTATCATTATCTGTAAGTGCTTCCTGAAGGTCACTGGATGCAAACTATGTTTACTATTAAATTTATAAGTTCGAGAGAAAAGCAATGAAATACATTTGCACTTTTTTTTCTTCCCTTTTTACCTTGCCCTTGTCAAAGTAATGGATAATTTCTTGATAGAGCTGATCTTTCAGCTGTCCTTGAGTAGCAGCTTGGTATCCATCCCGCTGGGTCAGATGTGCTGCACATGCTTCTTCTGACCACTAAATCACACAAAAAAAAAGGGTAAAAGTGAAAGCAAATCCAGAGGTATGAGTTCTAAAGCGAAATAAAAGAGAGGGGCTTTATTTAAAGAAGTTAATGCACCAATGAAGGGTTTTTTCACAGCTGTACCCTTTGCTTCCTTAGGCACAAAGAGCATTTATTTGGATGCTGTAACTGGAGGCTAATTACATCGATCAGCTGCAAGGGAGCTTCTGGAGGTGGCTTCCTCCCCT
The DNA here is from genome assembly GCA_018697195.1 of Certhia americana. NCBI lineage: Eukaryota > Metazoa > Chordata > Aves > Passeriformes > Certhiidae > Certhia > Certhia americana. Next base: position 2,139,485 of record CM031862.1, read on the forward strand.
TGGAGAATTTGATGAGAGTGACCTCGGCCTGCTGATGGGTAAAACCCTCTGGGGACACAATGAACACTTCACTTTATGTGAGACAAACCCTGGAGCCCAGATCCATCAAGGCAAAGGGAAGGGCTGCAGGCAGGGAAATGAGATGGCTCAAACTCACTGAGGATCTCTGGAGGCAGAGAAAGCATAATTAACTTTACCCAGCCTGTCTGCAATTAGCAGCTCTGGCTCTTCCAGCAAATGTCTGATGGATCAAGAGAAAGATGTCAATCAGAGGAATCATGGAATGGTTTGGGTTGGAAAGGAGCTTAAAGCTCATCCCATCCCATCCCATCCCATCCCACCCCTGCCAAGGCAGGGACCCCTCCCACTGTCCCAGGCTGCTCCAAACTCCAATGTCCAGCCTGGTCTTGGACACTTCCAGGGATCCAGGGGCAGCCACAGCTTCTCCGAGCAACTCCCAGATCCATTTCCAGAATTATTTCTCCTCTATCTCCTGTATGTTATTAAATTTCACCCAACCACTTCTTGATTTGGCCAAAATATTTGTGTTTGGGTCATGCAGACACTCCTGACAGCTCTGCTCTGAATTCTCTTTCTGAGCAACACAAACCTGCTGGAGCCTGCAATGTGGTGGCATTTTTTTTCAGCATGCTAAGAGCTGCTCTCTTCTGTTAGTTTTGAACACCTCAATTTTGACAAAAAGGATTGAAAACACATCAAAAGTCTCTTTTCTTGAGTGTGCTTCATCAGCTTGCAGTAATTTGGCTTCTCCCTCTCCACAGACAGAGCCTTCTTGCAGATTTAAAGGTGAAATTCTCACACGCTCTCAGTCCTGCCCTTGATGTGATCCCATTAAAATCAGTGGGATGAAATATCTGCCCATGATGAGTGTCACTGGAAATCCTGTCCTGAGGCTTGACAGAAAAACTCAATTGCTCAGTTACACCCTCCCCAATATTGTTGCTCCTCAGGCAACACTGAACTCCTCCCTCCACTAAGGGCTGCAGGAGCAGGGATGGAGATGGAGATTGATACACGTTTACAATCAAGTAATTCCAGCCTCTAATGAAATTATAAACAAACATCCACTCAGGGATGAAAACCTGTGACAAATTCTACCCTGGCATTTGCTGTCTGCTATTGATTTGCATTAGAAGGGAAGAAAAATGGCTATTTCTTCCCATGAAGTTCTTCTTTAAGAGTACATTAAGTGAGACACTCAGCTGCTCTCTGAACACATTCCCCAAGAAAAGCCACAACTGGCTAAACTCTAATTTGAGGTCACAGAAAGTAAATTGTCTGACAAGCTCAAGCCATGCCAGGTGGAAGCTGGAGTGATGTTTTATGGCATGGTTTATTCCATCATTTATTCAGGAATGAATCCTTCATCCTGGCTAAAGGCTCATCCATGTGAAGTGGGCACAGTGCTTTTGCACTCCAGATGAATCTTAGAGATGTTTCCTTGTGTAATAACCCTCTAATGATTTTAAAATACAGTAAATACATTTCAGAGTGTCTTAATTTAAATTGCACACGTACACTCTGCATCATATTTAGTCTTTTTATGGCTTTGCTCAGCTCTGAAGTACGAATAATTCTCAGTGCATCCATCAGAAGGATCTCATTTAACACCTTCCCCTTTTCAACTTTTCAAAATAGATATTTGACATCACACTTTGCTGGGGATTGCTGAAATTAAAGCCAGAATTGCTAAGAACAGTTGGCTGCTGAGGCTGAGCTCCCTTTCCTGGATGAGCAGGGGCACCACGAGCACAGCAGGTTGCAATAACACAATCCCAGGCTGCTCTGGGTGGGAAGGGACTTTAAAGCCCATCTTGTTCCATCCCTTGCCATGGGAGGGGAAACTTTCCCTGGATCTGGAGGCTGCAATACACTCGCCATTGGAATGAGCAGGAGACCAAGGGGAAAATGAAATTCTCATTTATTCTGTCCCTGACTCTCTGCCCCTGGGGAGGTCGTGTCCTTGAGGGGATGGAAAGAGATCCAGAACTCCCTGAGAGAGAAAGATTTCACTGCAGGCTGTGAAATGTGAGGAAGACAAACAGAACTAAATCAAACTCTTCCAAAACCTGTAATTCTTATCACATTGAGATTTTTACTTTACCCATTAACTGCCTTTCAAAATTAAAACTAGTAATTCAGTGATGATTCAGCTGTATTAAATGTGATTTCATGACACAAGTGTCTACTGGCAAGAGCAGCATCTTCCTAAATGATAACCAGGAGAGCAAAGTGGCTACCTGCTCCCACATTTGTGACATAAGAACATAAAAAAGCTGCACGTTAGAGACAATATCTTCTCTCCAGAATGTTTTCAGGGAGATTAATGCTTCTGAAGTACAGCTTCCCTCCATTTCTGGCTGGCAGTGGAGGGTGTTAAACACTCAAATGCTTTATTTCAGGCACTTTCTGCAGGTAACATTATTTGTGCAAATTGCAGGCTACACCAAACATGCCTTGAAGAGGAGCAATATTGCTGTGCCTCTTCAAATGTGCTATAAAATTATATGCACCTTTTAAAGGCATGAACTTGGAAAAAAGGCCGTTTGAATCTCTCTACAATTGTCTGAAATTCAAACTGAATCAGTTACAGACACCCAAGAGCGCTCGAGAACGGGCTCCAGCACTCCTTGCACAAAAGATCTGTGGAGAGCTCATTTAGTAAAATATCTGGTTAGAGGCTTTCACATATGGTACAACCTGGATATTTGCAATCTGGATTTTGTGGTGCTGACTTGACCACATTCCCTCCACTCCAGCTCAAGATGCACCTCTGCCATGCAGTGAAGTGCTGCTTTCCTCTGTGCATGAATTCCACGTGCAAAAGAAAACCCAGCACAGAGCTGTTCATCAGCTGAAAGTGCAGATGTTCTGAGTGACAAACATCCCCCTGGCTGGCTGCTGTTGGGATTTCTGGGATTGCTGATCTCTGCTGAGACTTAGGAGGTGTTTTGGGGTTTACCTTGAGGAGCTTTGCGTGCAGGAGTAAGGTGTAGGCAGCCTCTGTGTAGTTATCACACTCCTTGTGCAGGTCACACAGCTTGTACAGGTACCTGCCAGCAACAGAAAGAACAGCTCTCAGAAAGAGTGCATGGAAGATGTTACTCAAGAATTTATTTTGAAGATTACAAGTGTTGGAATGATTGATTTTTTCTTTTTATATTTACATATATATACACAAAGCACAGGATGGGACTGTTGGAGCTGCTGTCACAAAGCTTTTATTTCCATCTTAATTATCAGTCTCACTTGACAGAGCCAAGCAAAGGAGATGGAAACAGCTTCAGCCACTGCAACAGCAGACAGAATTCTCTTAGTCACATGGTCTTTTAAAAGCTTTTTAGCCAATAGGATAGTATTAAAAGTGTCCAAATGTTTGCTAAAGCCAGTTAGTAAACTGACACGTGCATCTTGTTTCTAACAATGCTCACTTGTAATGCTCTAAAACAATGGATAAAGCTTCATTATTAAGCTTATATTTTTCTACATACCTTGCTTAACATATTTTCTAAGGCCTATCTCTGTATAGCACATAGCATTATTATTTCTTGACCTTGCATCTTTTTACTTTCTCACATTTCTCCCTTCTGAGATTTGCTTTCACGCAGCTTTCTAAGAGTTTTATGGCTTTTCTATTTCCCACAAGAAGGGTTCAAGTCCACCTTCAAATAATGAATATATGTAAAATATATAAATAAATGTGGGATTGGTTAAAGTTCCCATTTCAGTATGCAGACAACCTTCAGGACCATTTGCATTTCCACTGTGTTGTTTTTAATGGACACTCAGGGAATCATGGGATCATTAAGGTTGGGAAAGTCCTCCAAGATCACTGAGTCCAATCTTTGATTGAACACCATGAAAATGACTTGAGGTGAGTAATAAATCTAATCCAGATTTGTGCAAGACAGAGCACTCTCTTAGTGCAGCCATGGGGACAGGAATAAGTTTCATTCTTTAACTTCAATATCATCACACCTCTGGCAGGGGATTCTCTTCATTTGTTTGATGACTTTTACACTGACAATTAAAAAAAATCTCCACAAAACTATTAAAAATTGTATTTTGAAAAAGCCAGTGCAAATACTTTCAAGTTTGGTATTCGTTATAAGTTTGTTAACAGAAATTGGAGAGAATTTGGATGGGGGTTGACAGTGAGAGCCTATTTGTCTTTATAGAGATGCTGAACAGGGCAGACCTAAATAAGAATTAACTTCATGTGTCTGTCCACAATTATCAATCCTGCCATTTCCTGTTCTTTCTGCACATTTCTAAAAGACCAATTAAAACCATTTAAACAACAGGAAGAGAATTCACAAGGGAAAATTCTTCCGAAAAGGTAACAAGCACCTGAGAATGAATAACATTTAGATACCTACACCAGCATTACAAACACAAAACTTCATCATTTTAGCACAACAGTGTAAGCAACAGTCAGCCAAAGCATAAATGGGGGGCTGTGAACCCTGAGATTTACAGAAAGCGCAATTATTTCCATGTTTACTTGGTCTGAAAAGATTTTGAAAGCTTTAAGTTTAAATTAAGTATCAGTCAGGTAGTATTTAATAGTTGGTTTCATTCCAAGTCACATATTTTGTACCTCACCAGGAGGCAACATCATTCCTTTGCTCAGCCTTTCCCTTATTTGTTTTCTTCAAGAACAGAAGAATTCTGGCTCCTGAGTGTTTCAGTGCTCATTGTAATGGAACTGAAGGACTTGGAGAGAGGGGACAGAGAAAATCTCCTGACTTCCACTTCCAGCACTCTGTTCTTGGTGCAGATAAGCTTTTGAATTACTTGAGGATCAGCCAAGGTGTGATTTTTCATTACTCTTCTCCTCCAGCCCCCAAGTGACTGCTTAATATGAACTTAATTTCCCCAATTACAGAGCCTGTGTCAGGCAGTTTGTCACCAGTCATGTTTACAAACCTTATGTACATCTCTTCCCTCTCGATCTCCTTGTAGAAATTCTGAAAAACAACATAATTTGGTTACAAACTCTTTGATTTCACACTTCGGAATGTACACAGAACACGCTCCAAATTAAAAATTCATAATTGCGTAACGTCAACCTCCAAACTGCAAAATGAAATTTGCCTCCAGTGATGGAACACAAGTTATTTAACTCAGAAAATCAAATGTTGGGATGTTTCGTGTGGCAGTGTTTTAGGGCTTGCAAAGGTTAAGGATTTGCAAAGAACAATCCTGCTAGAAATTTGCTCCTAGCATTTGCAAGTCACACATCATTAACCATTTTCAGCTGAAAATTTTCTAATATACAACAAACCCGTAATTTTTAGGCAGCAGTTGGTCTGTGGATTGAAAACTCTGAACTCTGAACCTTGGTTGAGCAATACCTCATCTGCTCTTGCATTCTAACAGTCTCCTTGCAAATCAAAAGTTGGATTAGTGTTATTTATCTGGTTTCACATGTCACACATTAGCATCGCTGCCCTTTGAGTGCCTCCAGCCTTGAGATAAACTGGTTAACAGTGTAAATACTGCAAATGCAAAATACGATAAACTGAGGGAGAGGTTCAAGGCATTTCTGAATCTAATTTCAAGATTGCCTCCAAAATTTAAAATGTACCTAAAAACAAAATACCAAGAAAGTCCTTCTTCACTGAATTAAGTATATTTCAATGTTACATTAAAGAAGTTTGAGGAAGCACTAAAACAGCACAAAACCAGTCCTAAAAGAGGGATAAATCCATTATAAAAGTGATCCCTTTAAAGAGAACTGGAATGCAAGACAGAAACCACATTTCACAGAGGAATAATGGCTTATTCCAGGGGAATTTAAGTTGATATAACTGCCTATTAGTTTTGGGTTCAATTCAGAAAGCAAACTTCCAAGGCCACCAGTGCCCCATGTCCCCAAGTGCCACATCCACATGGATTTTAAATCCCTCCAGGGATGGGGACTCCACCTGGGCAGCTGTGTCAGGGCTGGGCAGCCCTTTCCATGAAGCAATTTTCCCAAAAATCCAAATTAAACCTCCCCTGGCCCAGCCTGAGGCTGTTCCCTCTCCTGTTCCCTGGGAGCACAGCCTGACCCCCCTGTCTGTCCTGTCCCCTCCTGGCAGGGAGTTGTGCAGAGCCACAAGAGCCCCCCTGAGCCTCCTTTGCTCCAGGCTGAGCCCCTTCCCAGCTCCCTCAGCCCCTCCTGGGGCTCCAGACCTTTCCCCATCAGTAGTGGCTTAAGTGCAGATCAAACCCTCCAAGTTAAACCACCATCAATGCAGACAAATTTAATCCTGGGAAAACCTCAGGATCAATGAAGTCCCAATTAGGAACCCTTGGAGACCTCACGTGGGCATTGTGCCGAGTTTCAGCCGTGGGTTGGATTTTTGTAAAGGCACAAATTTCACTTCAGGTACCTGGAGAATGATGAAAAGGCTGAGTGGGCCCTGGAGGGAAGATGGGAGTGTAAAATCAAAAGCTCAAGTCTGAAATCACGGTGACCGAAAGTGACAGGAGAATTCTGCCCTGTGCCTGTGCTCGGTGTCTCATGGTCACTGGACCTGACAGCAGCAAATCCCCCCCAAAATCAACTCTCTGCAAATGCCTGACAAATTCAGCTGCCAAAATTCAGCACCCGGAGATGCTGTCGGGAGACACCAGGAGAAATCAAACCCAACCCCCAAGTGTTCCATGGCTCCCCCACGGGGATGGCGAGAACTCCTGGGAGGAGGCTCCCAGTGTTCTGATGAAGGGAAGGAGAAACAACTTCATCTTCCCAAGGGAATTTTCCCAGTCTGACACAGTGTGTGGTGACTGTAATTTGTTGTCTCTCATCCTGCTTGGAGAACTGCAGGATTTTTAGGATTACCAAGGCTCTGCTTGGGAGGACGCCGTGACCTTTCTGCGGGCAACCCAACTTGCAGCATTACCAGCCGGTGACAACCCTCCAAGTCCCTCCTCTTTGCCCATTTCCCAAACATTCTGATGCTTTCTGATGTGCCAAGAGAGGAAAAACAGACTAAAAATAAATGCCCCATTTTGGATTTGATGCCTCCATCTCCTCCCGTGCTCCTGTGGGCACCTTTCTGTTTATTGCTGATGAGATGGGGCGGTGTAAAGGCTGCACTGCACGAGGTCAGGACTGCATTAGATGCAAAAAGAAAAAAGCAAAAGCTAAAATCTACATTATATGCAAAAAGAAAAAGCTGCAAACTATTTACACAGCTCTTTCCTGAACAAAATCCATCAGCCAGATCACATAAATGATAAACACTGGCTGTGCCTCATGTATTTTAGCAAAATCAAAGCTTTGATGATGATCTAGGGAGGAAAGCTTGGAATCCTCAGTGGCAAACAGTGCTAGTGGAAAAATCAAGTTTAGTTCATGTTATTTTGGGGTCTCTGAAAGTTATTTTTCATGGGTGCTGATTTTTGGGTTGTAAAATCTTGTTTTCTAAATCTCCAAAGACCACGGTGCGTGTGAGTACAACAGGGACAATTATTGCTTCCAACTCCAGCCCAAATGGACCAAGATTTGTGTATGGAGTGGACACTCCAAAATTTCAGGATCTAAGAGGAGGAAGTTTCCTATCAGTGAGGAAAACAAGCCAGGTTTTTCCTGCTTGAATGAAACAGTAACTGCAATTCCTTCAAATAACTTGGGTAAAGGGGCTGAGCAGAGAGCAGAATATAAATGGGATTGCAAATCCATGGAAATTTTGGGAGTAAATGGCAGAGAACTCCAACATTCTGTGTATCAAGTGGTTTCCAGCAAAGAGTTGTTTATACATCAATTGTAAATGTCAATGAACAGGCCCTGTAACATTTCTCCTTAAAATCTTTCTATAGAAACAATTAAAGAAGGGATAATCCATGTTTTCAAAGATTTACTTTCACCAAAATAGGAAAAAAATAGGAAAAAACCTAAAGCATTCCAAATTTCCCTGAGAATCCCGACAGAAAATCTGCTTGACACAAGCCCTTTGTTAAAGGTGCAGGATTCTGGGGGCAATGGGGGTTTGGGAGATTTTGTAGCCATTTTGTGGTGATTTTATGGCGATTTTGTGAAAATTTTGCAGTGATTTTTTGTGATTTTGTAGCAATTTCAAGGTGATTTTGTGGCGATTTTTTGGTGGCTTTATGGGGTTTTTTGTGATTTTGTAGCGATCTTGTGGCGATTTTGTAGTGGTTTCAGAGAATTTGTGGCAATTTTGCGGTGATTTTATGGTGGTTTTGGGGTGATTTTGTGGTGACTTCTGGATGATTTTGTGGGTGATTTCGCAGTGATTCATGGCGATTTTGTAGCAATTTTGTGGCAATTTTGGTGGTTTTGTGGCAATTCTGTAGGCGCTTCATAGCAAATCTGTGGCAATTTTGTGGTGTTTCTGTGGTGATTTTGCAGTGATTTGTGGCAATTTGGTAGTGATTTGGCAGTGATCTGTGGTGATTTTACAGTGGTCTGTGGTGATTTTGCAGTGATTTTGTGGTGATTTTGCAGCGATTTTTTTGGTGATTTTGGGGTGATTTGGCAGTGATCTGTGGTGAT
>CM031862.1:2148024-2173145 GCA_018697195.1 Certhia americana
TGGTGATTTTGGGGTGATTTGGCAGTGATCTGTGGTGATTTTGCAGCAATTTTGCAGTGATCTGTGGTGATTTTCCTGCTCACCAGCACGTTGACGGTGCAGCTCATGCGGTTCTCCTTGTTCTCATCGTGCATGATGGTTCTGTAGTCCAGCAGCCTCTCCATCAGCCGCACCACCAGCTTCACAAAAGTCTCCCCACTCTTAGCCAGGTATTTGTGCTTCCTGCAGTGCTCCAAGAGACTGAAAACCCAATTAAGTTTGCCTTGTTAATCACAAGCAGAGAAAAACCTTGACTCAGGTGCAGTTTTAAATACTGCTCATCGTTAACAGATTTTAATTATTTCTGGGCTACAAAGTTCATTGTAGTCTAATTGCTCTCTCTCCTGATTTCCCCGTGACATAAATTTTGCTGCTGATCAACACTTACATTTTGTCAAATAACACTTTGTACTGCTCATCTCCACGGCCTCCTTCTACTTCGTGATCCAGTTTGGTGATGATCTCGTTCTCGAACTGTAATTAAACAAAGCAAGCGTAAATAATCAGCTGGCAAATATTTCACTTTATTACTGTAGCCTCAATGCCTCACAGATTGGTTGGGTGCCTCAGTGAGACGTTTAGACCCTGGTTTAAAGCTTGATTGACTTTTAGAGTTTGGAGTCTCTGCTTTTAGACTTTCCATGATGATCTCCTGCCCTACAAGGACTACTTTGGTTAAAGGAATTATTGGTCGTGTTGTTCAATGAAGTGTAAATATTTGCATTATGGAAAACTAAAGAATGAGATTAATGACAGGAATTGAGGGCAGGGAGAAAGGAGACACAGAATGTCCCCAGCAACAGAACTAAACACAAAAATGCTGGAAGCTCTCTGAGAGAGGAAAGGCAACACCAGAGGCTGGATATTCCCCAGCATCCCTGACACCCCTTTTTAGCACACAGACCCTGACTGGAGGACACAACCTGATAAATCTGTTAATAAACCCTGCAGAAGGCAAGGGAGCAGTTCCAAACAACTCCAGAATAATTTTATCTGGGCAATATTAAAAGAATGCAAACTTAAGTGGCCATCTGAATGTGTTTTAAATGTGAACTGGGTAATTCCCTGTATTTTTGATGATTACAGAGGATTTTAGCTCTTGCTGCTAGGAATGGATGTGAAATGTTAGTGGAGGAAGGCTCACTCTTGGGCCTGCTGCTCTGTAATGAATCAGTGAAATCACCTAACTCCTAATTCTTCATTAAATAAGCACAGACAGCCACAGGATTAAAGACACAGGTCTTGGCAGGAGAGGCTGGGTGAGCTGGGAGCCCAGGGCAGGGGAGTGGGGGCCCAGAGCTCACAGTGGGAGTTCGGTGACAGAACAGTTGTCACCAGGTTTTTTCACTGTCACTCACTTAAGCCACCCCTAAGGACACTGAGGAGAAGCAAAGGGCCCCCGCACAAGAACAAAGAGTACCAACATTTTGTAAATGTCAAGAGATGTATTTTGCATCTGCAGGTGATATTAACAGCACATAACGTACCCATGGAGAAAGAATGGACTGTCTGGATCATAAAATGCTCTGGGTTGGAAGGGACCCACAGGAATCAGTGAGTCCAGCTCCTGGCCCTGCACAGACTCATCAAAAATCCCACTGGGAGCATTGTGCAAAGGCTCCTGGAGCTCTGGAAGCCTTGGGGCAGTGCCTATTCCCTGGGCAGTGCCCAGCACCCTCTGGGGGAAGAACCTTTCCCAAAATCCAACCTAAACCTGCCCTGGCACAGCTCCAGCTGTTCCCTCAGGTCCTGTCCCCGGTCACAGTGAATATAATGAATCCATTATTAAAATAATGACAGGAAAATGAGAAAAGGCAGGACAATGCAGTCCACCCCCTCCCAGAACCAAGTATGTTCCCACAGTACCAGAGCATTGAGTAAAACACTGAAACAACACAATGATGAAACAGAGAAGTCACAAAAATCCTGTTCCCTAATGAACCCAGAAAGAAATTGACTTTCTAACCCAATGTGAAAAATGACACTTGGTGCCAGCCCCAGCCCTTCAGGTGATGTATATTTTAGGAAGAGATTACTCAGATACAGAAGAGCAATTACATTTGTCATGCAGCATCTCGAGGATCTTCCCACTATCAGTTTTACTTAAATCTCTGTAAATCCACGCTTTGTTGGGCCATTTCCCCTAACAGTCTCTTGGGCTGAACAGAGCCAGCCTTGTGGCATTTTGGAGATTTTAAAGATTATTAACAATATCAGTCATTCCTGATATTTCTCATGGAGTCGCCGTGATGTAGATCATGGCAGCTGGATGAATCAATGTTATTTAACATCAGTTAAAATTCCTTCTGTGGTCTTGCCATGGAAGAAGGTTTTATCAATATCAGCTGAGGTTTATGGAGCTTTGGAGGTTTGTCACCTCCCATGATGGGAGCAGGAATGTGACCCTGGAGCTGCACAAGCCAATGGCTCTGGGACACTGTATCTGGCATCTGTTGATAAACTCCATTTCTTCTTTTCTTTTTTTTTTTTTTTCCCCCTAATGCTTCTTTCTAAATAAATGCATTACATTTAATTTAATGCATAAATAAGCCTGCAATTATTGTGATGGGATTTAGTCTCAAATGAAGAACTGCCAAATCTCCAATATTTCCATTAGAGCCAGTGCCACTTGCTGAGGCACTTTCTGGAGGCTTTAAGGGGAATCTGCACCATCAGTGGACCACATTCACATCCTCCTGTTGACACTGAAAGCTTGAGGGGTGATACCAGGAAGATCACAGGACATTTTTATCAAATCCACAGCAAGGGGAAAGGGAGGTTAACTCAGGGCTCAGAAGTGACAAAAAGACTTAATAAGGAATTATAGTAAAAATGAAAGCCAAGAGAGGTTCAGATAAACTAGGGGAAACTTCTGACTAAGGGGAATTAAATCCATCTGAAATTCATCAATAACCAGCATGTGAAAATCAAAATGCTGGTGTGACTGTTCAGTGATAGTGAGATTTATTGTTAAATGTTAGGAAAGGGCTCAACTCCAAACAAGCAGACCGTGGTAGCAGCAGTGACACAGGTCCACAAAAGGTGAGTTAAAATCTATGCAAAGAGTGCTGGTAGGAGCTGAGGAATGAAGCCACAGCGGGGAGGAACTGGCACTGACAGCTGGAGCTTGCCATGCTCCAAATTCCACATTCCAGCTGAAGGGCTGTTTCACCTGAAGCTCTCCCTCCTGTTGTCCCCATGGGATCCATCCTGCTCACCTGAGCAGCCCCTGAACAACCAAACCAATTCTCTTTCAAGGCTCCCGTGGCAAATTCCCTTTGATGTGAAGGCTCTGCTCCTGAAACGGGCCAAGGGAGAAGCCAAGTGGAGAAGGAGGAGTTTCCTTCCACAGGGAAGCTTCAGTCCCACACTGTTCTTAGGATGGGACTCTTTCTTTGAGGTACAGGCTACTTTGAAGTCTTATAAAGGCTTCAAAGCACCTTCAGAGGGAGAGGACAAAATGGGCAACTCCAATTCTTAATTCAGTCACCTTAGTATAGTTCTGTAAAAACAAGGGGAATTTATCTTGTTCTGTCTCTAAACACACTGAGAGAAGAAAGGAAAAAAACCCTTCTGTCTGTCCCTGGTTTTACCAGACAAACCCAAATCCTCCTGAAATGAAAACCACCACAGGGAAAGCTGCCTGTTTATCACACAAACCATCACAGCATCGGAGGCCTGCAAAAAACTGCAATTCCTCCCCCACAAATCATGAGGTTGATACATCTGCTGGAGAAGTGGAGCCAATCTAAACCCTTGTTGATGTGACTAATAAGGTTAGATAATTGGATTTCTGGCAGATTAGTTTAACAGCAGCCAACCATGCCATTTGGAAGTTCTCTCTGGAAGCAGTGCTGGACAAGGATAATTGGTACTTGCATATAAAGGATATAAAGCAGCACATTACATCGACCCATTAAGCATCAAAGCTTGCCTAGGTACTGGCAATATGAAAAAAAAATTATATCTATTTCTATTACTTCAACACAAAAGACAAAGAAAATGAGCAAGGAATCTACAGACCAGGCAGCCACACTTCAGTTCCTGAGGAAAGCACGGAGCAAGATCTCATGGAAGATTTTTCCAGGTTCACAGAGGGCAAGAAGGTGACTGGGAAAAGCCAATTTACCAAGCTGAACATGAAAAAAAAGTGTCCCAGTTCAGTGGAGCCTAAATGTGTCCCAGACTGCACCAGCAAGAGCATGGCCAGAGCAGCACCAGGACTATTGCACTTGAACTGGAATTCTGTGTCTGGATCTGATCCACCAGCTTAGAGAGACCCTGTCAAGCTGCAGGTGGCCCAAAGGAGGGCCACCAACATGGGCAGAGTAATGCAGAACCTGCAATAGTTGAAGGAACTGGGTTTGCTCAGCCTAGAGAAAATCCAACTCAAACATTCCAACACCTAAAGGGTGCTCAGAGAGGAGATGGAAGCATAAACAGGCACAAGCTGACCCAGGGAAATTCCATTGGGAAATAAAAAGCAGAAAGTCTGAATCACCAAATCCTGGAATGGCTGGGGTTGGAAGGGACCTTGTATCATTCCTAACCTCCTGCCACAGGCAAGGACATCTTCTAAAGGCCAGGACTGAACACTGGAATAGCTCACCATAGACAAATCCTCAAACTACCCTCACTGAGGATATTCCCAGCTGAGCTTCAGGTGGTCCCAGATAATCCAACCCAAGGCTCAGATTACTTCCAGAAGTCCCATCCAAACAAGACTTCCCTTCAACCCCCTGCTTTTCCCAAGCCTGTGATCTTCATTCCCCAAAGGCCCACCTGCGATCCTCAGCAAATTCAGAACTGCATGATCAATGGACAGATTGATTATTCCTTGGAGGATGTGGCTGGTTCCTCCAAACCCATGGAAAAGGGGGTTGGTGCCTCTGCACCTGTCCTGTCAATGCTACATCCATAAAGAAGCTATATTGCTACAGGGAATACTCTGTCAAGTACAACCTCAGACATCTCTGACTTGAGGATGAGGCATTTTTCTTCTCAAATGGCAGAAAAAAAAAGAAAACCTAAGTGAAATATTTAAGACATTCATTTATTAAAATCAGCCAACTATTCCACACAAAGCTGGTTTCCTTCTGTCAGGAAAATGGAGGGCCATAAATTTAGCTATAAAGTTACCCTCGGATTTTTCATGATCTATATAATTGTACAAATAAAAAATGACAAGCAACAAAAGAGAGCATCTGACAGGAAACTGTGTAAATGGCATCCCAGCGAGCATTTCAATCTTTATAGTAGCACTGGAGTCAAACATGAGAAGAAATGATTATGCAGTAATTGGATGAAGCCAAAACACAGTTCACAACCTCTCCACACACCATCCAGCACAAAACAAATCAAAGCAATAAAGCTGATGCCATTTCCCTTGCTTAAGTCTCCCCACGCAGATTTTCATTTACTCTGCCTACAGATTTATTAAGAGCTGCTTCTCAATAGCAGTTCGCAAGAAAAGTATGGAAAAGGATAAAGCTTTTCATCCAAAAAAGAAAACTGCCAATAGAAAGGGAAGAAAGCAAACAACACATGTCAAGCTTTATTGCAAAATTCACAAGGTCACATCCTGAACTGACAGCAATCTCACAGTGGGAAGAAGCTCCGCTGGCTTAGTCCAAACCCTACCTGGCCTAACTAGTCTTAAACTCAATCCATAAGCAAAGTTTCAATGTCAGATGAATGATATCTGGAAAACTTTCCTTCACTCCATTTGTCTTTCAAAAGTCAAAGCTATCAGGAAAAGATGGTGTGTGTGTATTCAAGGGCTCCCCTCAGCAGGTTCAAATAAAACAGAATAAAAATGCTCCATTACTATTTGAGATTTTGCAGTGCCTGTAGAGCAAGAAGAAGCACTGACAGTGCTGGATTGTTTTTTTCCTCTTCAAAATCCATAAAATGGTAAGGAAAATCAGAATTATAAGAGAGTAGAGATGATAAATCCTTACAGGTTATACTTTTGCCACATTACCAGGCTTCGTTTATGTCCAATTTATCTCAGGAGCAAACTCCTTGCGTGAGTCACAGTGACAATTTAAGACATCTGTCTTTGTTCCTGTGCCATAACCAAAGATTTCATTTACTACATGTAAATTTCTCCTTCAATAACCACTTCAAACCAATAGATGAAAACTCCCCAGCCCCTCAGGAGTTACAGGAAAAAAAAGCAAATCCATGATTACATTATTCCTTAGAAAAATGAGAAATAACAGAACACCTTATGTTTTGTCAAAGAACAGCCAAATCTTCCTCACTTTAAACTTTAAATTTTTGAATGTCTGCAGCTCTCTGCTTACCCTCTGGAAGCTTCTGGTGGAGTGGAACTCACACTGCATCATGTCAAAGAAGATGGGGATGGTGGCTTTCCGCAGCTCCGTTTCTGGGATCAGTGTCATCTCCAGGATTGGCCCCACCATTTCTGGGATGAACTTGATTTTATGCTGACCTTTACAGAAAAGAAACATTTCAGAGTGAACAACCCCTGGCTTTGGTAGCAGATGTAAAAGATGTATTAATAAATCCACAGGGAGCATAACAAAGCATGTTTTAATATCCGGCTCTACTGAAACACTTTTTTTATTATTTGTATATATTTGGTGATGATGATGATGATGATGACCATTATAATTATTACTATTAATTCCACAGCAGGGGAGGTAATGTATAAACCCAAATCTAGAGGAGTTGTTGAATCAGTCATCAAGCTGGGACTCGCCACATTTCCCACTACAAATTTTCACACCCAAATTTCCAGGTTTTATTTTAAAACACAATGTGTGGCTGGCAGGGAGGGAGGCTAAAAGGCACATCGCTTGTATTAACTTATTTAGACTCCTGTGTGAACAAAATGTTCTCGGTGTCAGTCTATCAAAATGTCACCACGAGTGCAGCCTAACAGAGCCTCGAGACATGAAAGCACAGCTCAGCCAGCCCACAATATGTCTCCTTTCCTTGGAGCTGAGCTGCCTGCAAAACCTGATTGCAGATTTAGCTTCCCAAGAGGAAGCTGCTCCTCCCCCCGTCCCTGCTCTGCTCCACACAGGGAAGGGAAATTAAAGCTTAGCAGGAGTGTGGTACCTAATAAATACTGGCCTAGGAAAAAGGAGCAGCTTACTGTTTGTATTATTGGCTAAATGGATGCAGAGCGTGTGTGCTGCAAATTATCTGGTGAGGAAGTCCATGGAAAAGCCATCAGGATGGCTGGAGTTGGGAATGACTAATTAAAGTTCATCCAATTCCACCCCTGCCATGCAGGGACACTTTCCACTATCCCAACTGGCTCCAGCCTGGCCTTGGACACTCCCAGGGATCCAGGGGCAGCCACAGCTTCACCCTGTGCTGGTGTTTCACCACCTCACTGTACAATGGAGCACAGCCCTGAGAGCTCCAGGCAGAAGGGTAGGAAATACAAACTGGGAGCTGGGAGCTCGGGACAGAGCTGGAGATGTCCCTCACAGATGCCCTGTTAGGGATGTTCACAACCAGGTTCAAGCACTGTTTCTATGCCCAGTATCGTGCTTCAGACCAGATTCTTTGGAGGCCAGTCCTCAGTTTCTTCCAGATCTCAAGTTCTTGCTTCCCACTGCATTTACCAGTGGTACAGGACAGACACAGATCTCAGCTCATTTTCATTCCACTGCACCACACCACTGTGACAGTAACCAGTGAAGTCTTTAATTGGTAGTTTCACTTTGACCAGAACTAACATAAATCTCAACAAATGTAATCAAGAAAAATCCTTTACCACCAAAACATGCTCCTTTTTTTAGCAGATATAATTTAAGTTCCTTGATTTGGCAAACTCCTGAATCCTATTAGCATTTAGCAATCGGATCAGGGCAAATTAATACTCAACAAAAATGGTGACTTTGGGTGCTGCTGCAGTGCTGGGGGCTGCTCAGGAATATCAAGTGAGAGGCCTAAAGCTTCCCTCAGCCTCCTACAAGGATTATTACATTGGGCCTCTCAGGTGACAGATTTCTTGTGTTATGCCTGAGGAGTGTCAGAGTCGATATTGCAGAAAACAAATAACGGTGACAAAAGTTGTTCATCATGCACAGATTGAACAAGTTCTCCCTGTGCCATGGAGGGTTTTTCCATTGCCTCAAGCACAGGAATTCCCTCAGAAGAGGAACATCTTTTGAACTGGAGCTGTGAAAAATCCACACAAGATTAGAATCTTTGATTTGATGATGATCAGCTTGCAGCTCTCTGGGGGAAGCCCCTGAAGTGGGAGCCCTGGTTAATGTGCACTGGTGGTGACACGCATGGATTTGCTGTGACAAGGGGATCCTGGGAGATGTTGGGCCACTAAAGAAAGCATTTGGAGCAAAGCAGAAAGGAAAACAATCCTCTCCTGGCCCCCCAGGGCATCCATCCCCTTGTCTGATAAACAACTCAGCCAGGAATTCACCTTTCTCCTCTCCATTGAGTGTGGGAACTCTCACACAGAGACTCCAAATGTGACAAGTCTGGGAGAAAATTGAGGCTCTCTTCTGAAACCCAACTTGTGCAGATGCTTTAGGAATCACATGTGAAAAAAAGCCACCTTTGAACATGCAAGACTTTCCCCTTGCAGCACCTTTTGCCAGGCCATGGGACATACTCACACAGCAGGAAGGGACCTCATCACAAACCAAACCCGAAGTGCTCTCCTTGCTGGATAACGAGTGAGCCTCATTTCTCAGGATCTTCCCATTTCAATTTGGGCCATAAAAACCTTGGAGTAATTTGCCAGCAGCCTCCCCTGTCTCCTGGGCTGGCTGGGAACACGCCTGACTAATCCAGAGAGGGTGATGTGTAATGACTTCTATTTATGTAACACCCAAAGTTCAGGGCTATTTTTAACCCTGGCCTTCCTTCCAACGACATCAAGGGCCCTGTCAAGACACCTTTGGTGACGTCAAGCCCTGGGAAGGGTGGTGACACTTGCTGGAGGACACCAGCAACCATTCCCCTTCACCTGGAGGAGTTTCTCCTCCCCATGTCTCCCCAGCTGGTTCCGACATCACCAATAACAGCCCTGCCCTCCCAGCTGCCTTTCCCTGGCCACCCTTGCCACCAGGATGTCACCTGAAATGTCACCACAACTGCCCTGCCACACAATTGCAGGAGAATTAACCACTGCACCCCTGTGCACAGGACCTGCTGTCAGACTCTCCGGGCTCTGTTGGATAAATTGCATCACAAACCCCTTTTCAGCTCCTTTTTTTTTTTGGAGTTCCTGCATTTCCAAGACAGGCCACAGCCTGTTTGATACTTTTGTGATGCTTAATGTCTCAGCAAGGTTTAAGAAGCCACGGTTTCAACAAAAGAGTGACTCAAAGCAACACATTTTAAAGTTCAGCTTGGGGTATGGAAGGAAAAAAGCCTCTAAAGTGCTGTTCTGCACTTTAAATGTTCTTTTATTTTTTTTCCTGCTCATAAAAATAAGGTGTGACTATTGAGCTCCCCCCCACATCAGAAACAGGCAGCCAAGTAAAACCTTAAATAATTCTTATTTTACTATTTAATTTCAGAAAAAAGTTATACTTTTAAATGTGCATTATAGCCCAGCTGGGGAGTTTTAACTCAGCAGGCATCGTGTGTTAATCATAGTATTTAGAAACAAAACCTGATGAGACAAAATACTCATTTTTGAGGCTTTTCTATACCCTTTAATCCATAAATCAAAAGTCAGGGTGGTTTGGTTTCATCACATCTCAGGCACAATGGCACAGACATAAAAATCCTGTGCTCAAGAATTCCACAACTCCAGCCTTCACTTCTGATTTGGTTTCTGAACATAAACATGAATAATTTGATTAATGCAGTGCAGCTTCCAAGATAAAAGTGTCAGGCACCCCCAATCGATTCTCATGCAGTGGGAAGCTGAATTCCTTCTTAATTGATGCTGTGACAGATGAGATTGGTGAGGAGCCAGAAGTCAAACATGACCCATGAGTTTAACATGGACTCTCTGTGTGACAAGAAGATGAGGAAAATCAAGGTGCTGCTCAGGAGAAGCACCAAGGCTGCTTTGGACTGGGGTCCTGTCTCACATTTACCCTCCTCTCCCAGCTTTTCTTGGGAAGAGCAGCAATTTCCTGCCTCCCTCACATGTGGGATTTTGGCATTAATGATCCCGTTAATGGATCTTAGAAAATCACAGGTATTAGAGCTTGAGGAGGTCACAGAGGCATCTTACCTGGATAATCTCCATTTATAAAAAAATCCATTAAAAATAAAAGGCTTTCATGACAGCACAGAAAGAAATATTGAAGGAAACACTACCCCTTGTGCCAGTCGATTCCCAAAACTGCAGGGGAAATTATTATCCTTACTAATGGTGAGAAACTGAACCCTGGAGCAACTAAATAACCTGCAAAGAGCAGACAGTGACAGCAGCAGTAGCAAAAGGCACAATGCACTCCATAAAGCCCAGCCTGGATAAAACAACCTCAGTCAAAAACTGCTGCATGGAAAAGTCTGCATCAAACTTTCTCCTTTCAGTCCAGTAAATTCTAGGAAAAGTTTAAGAATTCAAAGAGGCCAGAAATATTAGTGAGGACAAAAGGTGGTTGGGGGAGCTGGGAAGGGGCTCAGCCTGGAGCAAAGGAGGCTCAGGGGGGCTCTTGTGGCTCTGCACAACTCCCTGCAGACAGGAGGGGACAGGACAGACAGGGGGGGTCAGGCTGTGCTCCCAGGGAACAGGGACAGGAGGAGAGGGAACAGCCTCAGGCTGGGCCAGGGGAGGCTCAGGGTGGATATTTGGAACAATTTCTTCAAAATTATTTAAAAGCAGTGGAAGGGGCTGCCCAGGGCAGTGCTGGAGTCCCCATCCCTGGAGGGATTTAAAATCCAGGTGGATGTGGCACTTTGGAGGACATGGGGCACTGGTGGCCTTGGCAGTGTGCTGGGCTGGACTTGACCTTTTCTAACCTTAACAATTCCATGACTCCACAGCTGTGGGCCTGGAAGAGGGGAGGGTTTGGCTAATTACTCACCCAGAGGCTGCCAGCATCCCACGCTGGCTGATGCAGCAGCAGGCACGACACTGATTTTATTACCTGCCTGTCAAGTCACATCTCAGTCGTGCACTAAGCTCTAATCTGTTCTCCAGACACTTAATTCACCAAAGATGCTTCTAATAAAAGTGAACTCAGCTGCTCTCTGAAGCCTTTTCTCATCATTCCAGCAGATAGGATGCAAATTCTGTGATATCAAATACTTATGAACCCTTGGCACTCTCTTCTCTCAGAGATGCTGGGGTTTTTCAACTCTGAGCAACAACAGCTCAGCCAGAGATAGAAGTGGAGTGGTAAACGTGTTTATTTCTGATCATTTAAGGAAGTTTTGATAAAACTCAGAAGAGCTGAAGTGTCTGTGCTGTTAAGCTCAGGAAAATGAAATCTGGCAGACGAGTACGCTCAGGTCACAGCAAATACTCAGTTTCTCATGAAATTCAATCCCTGTACAGGCAAATTATACCCAGAGAGCAGCCCAGGCTGGAGAGAGGCAGAGCTGCCTCATTTACCTACGAGCTCCAGGGAGCTCCAACTTCCCAGGCTCTCCTGAGTCACTGGTGCAACCAGACAAGGCTGAAAAAGAAGAGTTTCAGCAGAATTTCTAGGCTGAGGTACTGAGAACCCTTGGTCACATCCACTTTGCTACAGTCCCAGGTACTGCATCCTCAAATAAGTAAATATAAATATATTCATTTTTTTCCAGGCTCTCCTGAGTCACTGGTGCAGCCAGACAAGGCTGAAAAGCAGAGTTTCAGCAGAATTTCCAGGCTGAGGTACTGAGAACCCTTGGTCACATCCATTTTGTACAGTCCCAGGTACTGCATGCTCAAATAAGTAAATGCAAATATGTGTGTATATAGATATTTTTAAGGGGAAATAAACCCCCACTGAATAGGTATCACCATAACAATGGCTTTGTGTTCAGCAAGAGGCTGAAAAACCCACAAAACCCACGAGACACATAAATATTAACAGGAGTGATGTGCCTTCCCAGATGGTGAATTAAATATGCAGAGGTGGCTTGATTTCTTAAATCACTTGATTTTTAAAAGCTTTCTCCAGGCATACTTTTGTTTGTTTCAAGAGAAAGCAAATTCATATTAGAGAATGATGGGATGGTTTGGGTTGGAAGGGACATCAAAGACCATCTCATTCCATGGACAGGGACAATTTCCATAGACCAGGTTGCTCCAAGTCCCCTCCAACCTGGCAGTGATTTTTTTCCAGGAATACCCCTCTAAATTATTTTTTGGGAACACTGAAGGCAACACACACTGGGGATACTTACCCAGGTTGTACCACATGTCCCTAATCTCAAACCCAATCTGCCTTCTCATGTCTCCATACCTTAAAAAGGAAAAGAAAAGCAGCATTAAAACGAAATAAACCTAAGACCTGCAAGCAGATAAATCCCATTTCAAAATCAGATTGACGGCCTTCAAAAACAGAAGAAATTCCAGAGCAGGTTCTCAAATTGGACCCACACTCCTGGGATTACCTGGCTACCCCCACCAGCTCAGCTGCTGTAAACATCAAAATTTGGAGAGAAAAGGTTTCCAGCCTCAACAATTCCAACATTCCCAGGCAGAGGTGGGAGCCCATCCACCCTAAAGCTGGTGCCACCAACACCTCCCATCTCCCATTGGGGTCATTTTCCATTTCTCCCTCTCCACATGAACACCAGGAAAGACTTCCAGGAGTGGAAATCATCCCAGTGTCTTCACCGACCATGGGATCAGAACCCAAAAGAGCTCCAAGGATGCATTTCCTACAGGGAATATTTGCAAGTTAAAGATCATTACTTAAATAACAAGATGAGCCAAACTGTAATATCTGGCAACTTGGAGGATTTCTGAGGGATAATAGTGAGACACCCTGTCATTAATATGGATTAAAGAGAATCTTCTGCATCATTAAGAATCTGTTATTATCTAATGCTTAAATGAAATGTTTAGCAAAACCTACAAATTGCAATAATTAAATTTTAATTATTAAATATTTGACGTTTTAATTGAAATATGTACTTAAAAAGATGGGTGTGATATTGAATTAACTGATTAATTATATCCCTTTTGACACAGAAGTGCCTTCACACAGCAATGGAAGTGCCTCCAGACCATGCATTTATTGAGTCTTGAATTTATTGTCTTGATTCCTGCCTCCAAAACCTGATTAAACTGAAAATAACAATTTGCAAATTCATTATAAACCAAGATTTACAATTTTGCAAACTTTATTAAGCAACCACTTCAAATGACTTAATTTATTTACTTATATTAGCAGTGAGAAATGCCTGTTGATTCCTTGAATTCCTTCTGCGAGATAAACTGCTCTGTTTATTATAAAAATCACTCCAAGAAAATTTGTGCCTGTGGTTCTCATCCTGACAAAGAGGAATTATCAGCCCACAAATGTATTTGACAGCAATTTCCAGCCCAATTACAGCTCAGCTTTTGGCTTTTTGTTCAGGTCAGAAGTCTGAGCTGAACTAAAATTCTCTTGTAGGTGTTCGCCAACACCGGGAAGAGAGAGCAAAGGAATTCTAAATTTGATTAAATAAAATTTACCTGCAACACCATCTCAGTTTCCTAAATAAAATATACCTGCCTTTACAACACCAGCTCAATTTCCTTAAAAACCTTTATCTATAATGTTATTTATGGTATTTATAGCACAAGCCCCAAACCCTGAGCTCTGCTTGACACCACTTTTCCACTGAACTTGTAAATTATTCCTGTTTCATCAAGGAAGCCCCACGAGTCTCAGGTAGAGCAGAGCCTAAAGTGCTTTAAAATTCTCTTTCAAGGCTCAGGTAGAACACAGCTTCCAAGGGAAACACCTCAAAACTCAGGAGGGAGCAGTGGAATTTGCAGGGCAAAACTTGGCTCCCATAAAAAGGGATGGGATGTGGAGCCCTTCCTGAATTTTCTGGTCAAAACCTAAAAGCCACACGAGCAAAAAATGAAAAAAAAAGCCTTTAAAATCAAGACACTGCAGCAGTGATGAATAATAGACAGGAAAGGCCTGAATTGGGAAGGTGAAGGGGTACAAAATGCATTTTCTTTGTCTATATAGACACATTTTATTTATTGTACACACCAGGAGCCTGAGCTGTGCTCAGGGACTCACAGCTTGGAAATTCCCCATTTTTGTGACCTCACTGGCTATGAGAACACCTGGCTTTTCTAGCTGCTCTTCACAAATATTATGCCAAGGAAAAAGAATCCACACACACTGTCTGAAATCACAAAACTGGCTCTTTTCAGAGCCTGGTGTTTGGTTAGGTAATAATAAGGTCACTATTGTGGAAAACCAAGAAAAGGCAGGAGAAATATCAACAGGACAAGGGGAAAACAACCTCAAGCTGTGCAAGGGGAGATTAAATGGAGAGTCAGGAAAATTTCCTCACTCATAGGGTGGTCAGGCATTGGGATTGCTTGTCCAGGTGGAGTTTCCAACCCCTGGAGGGATTTAAAAGCTGTAAGGATGTGGCACTTGGGGACATGGGGCAGTGGTGGCCTTGGACTCCATGATCTCAGAGACCTTTAATCATTCTGTTTAAACAAAACCTTCACATTCCACTCTTATTTCCAGGCTTTTTGTCCCCTTTTGAGAGCTTTGCTGTGGGATTCTGACTGGCAGCAGGGTGGCTGGAGGAATGGAATCCTCGAGAAGCAGGAAATGGCTGCACTTGTCAAACCCCATCCTTCAGGGACAGCCCAGTGGAAATGGCTGGAGCCACCAAAATTCCCTCGAAAGGACTGGATTAACAACAAAGAGCAGATGTAAAATGAGATCAGAAGCAGCACAAAGCTGAAGTGATTTCAAAATGCTGTTTTTTAACCTGTTAACACTTCTGAGAATCTTGACTTTCTGAACACCCTGCAGCAGCAAACACTGAATTCACCAGTAATGAATGGTGGGATTCAGATCTCAATGCCAGGGCAGAAACACACAACACTTGATTCATGTTTTTCAACCCAACCTTTCACTATTCCCTGACTGCATTTCAATTTCAACAGTTTTAGCAAAGAAATTAAACTGAAATTATGGCAACAGACCTCGAGTTCTTGGCCGTGATTTAGATGACAAGCAGGACTTACTTGTTAAGGATTTTTGCTCTTTTAGCACTTGAAAAATTCTCCAGTTGTAAAGATTCTTGCGTGAGAAAAGCAACAGCCAGGTGGAAATAGTTGTTCCAGAGCTGAAAGCCCCCAAAATGACAAGAAGAGATTCCATTAATTCCCTGAAATGCTTCTCTACACACCTACAAAACAACTTAAAAGTCTCTAAATTATGCACATAAATATTTAAAGGAGAAAAGAACAGACACCACAGAGATGGTGTTTCTTGATAAATTCTTAATACAGCTCCTCGTCGCCTTTATGTTTCCAACAAATATTTCCCAGCTACAAATCCCAATTCTTTGTGTTTTGATGATTCAAGCAGACTCCCAACCCAAACCCTGCTGTGATTCTGTGATTTTGTGACAAGACCCACAAGTCAGGAATGGATCACAATCCCTGCTGAGCCTGGAATGATTTAACTGGGATAACTGGGATTCACAAGGATGAATAAACCCACCAAAACTACACATTTAGAGGCCGGAATTTATTACGCTAATATCATTTATTTCATTAAAACTGGGAGTTTTTCCTTACCTGTAACTCAAAGTTGGCTTGATCAAGGAATTTTTTGTTTAGCATATCTGCATACTGATTAATTGCTCGCAGGAAGACTCTGAAAGATCAAGAGAAAATTACATAATTACACACTTCTGGGGTACCTTTGTATATTTGGCATCCCAATTAGACACAAAATCTGAGTCTGTCTGGAAAGTGAAATTTGAGGCTGATACTTGAAAAGCAGTGTGATCTCACCACTGGTAAGTGTACAGAATTCTATGCAGATGTTCTCCAAATTAATCAAGTAAATTAGCATATGCAGAAACAGAGGGAGTGTTTGGGATAAAATCACTTGTCTTTAAAATATCTTTTCATAATCAAGAGATCATTAAAAATTCAGTTTATTAGCACTATATAGATGTGTATTTTTAAAGTTGCAGTGTTGTGTCTAATCCAGACCTGCAACTGGTTGTATTTTAACTTTAAGAAGAGCACCTTTTTAAACACATGAGGCAAAAAAAAAAAAATCCATTTATGGCACAACAGAAATGCTGCTGAAGGACAATCTTGTTCACTGCTCAACTTCCAAATTGCTAATTCAGTACCTATTGTAGTTTCTGGAGTTTCTAAAACGTTGCTTAAATTGCAAAAGGAGTTGGCCTGAGGAGCTTGAAAGAGAAAAGCAAATGGCACAGGAGAAGTAGGGCACTACATATTCATGGTGCTGAAAAAGAAACTGATTATTCCTCGGTAGCCTGATCTCCATTTTCAAAACAAACATGAGATTCCTCCCTGCAAACTGGGAATTTATGCTGTGCAGCTGCCAGCTAATGCCCAGACAAATGAGCTGCTCTTTGGAGCAGGCTGGGCAAGAGATTTGTGTCACCTCAGAGTCCCCCAAAAAGATGAAAACCCCTCCTGACATGTTCGGGTTTTGTTTTTTCCCCACCCCAAAACCAATCTAGAAAAAGAAAGTTCACTACTTTCTTATAATAAATAAAATTTTAAAAGGTGATTTTCCTTCAGGCTGACCAACAACAAAAGAAAAAAAGAAAAAAAGGAGATTATTTAAAACAAACCAGCTAGAAAGGGTTTGTACTGAATTTAAGATAGCAATTTCTCCTGAAAAAAAAAAATCACATTTAGCTTAAAGTTTGGAAACCAAGAGAAAAGAAGCCTCCAGATAACACACATGCAGCATGATGGAAACAGACATTATTTATGTATATTTATATATGGGCAATATGTTCCCAAGTGATTATTTATGAACATATTGATGTATTTATATAAATATATCAAGATGTACATGAATTCATAAATATATCAATATGTACATCATTTCATCAGGATGCTAAAAGAGTTTATTTATTTATTATTATTAAAATAAATTAATAAAGGGAAAAATTTGATGCCTTTGGGGATGTGTCTGTAGCATAAGGTCAGATCATCCCCATGGCAGAATTATGGAGGAGAAAGAAAGGATCTAAATGGGAAAATTAAAATTAAATTTACAAAGGAAAATACAAAAAGAAGCAAAATATTCAAGTATCCTTAAAGTAGAAGCAAATAGCCATAAAACCCAAGTACATACATATATACAGGTGTGTTTTAGAATATTATTTTTTATAACTAAGATGACAGAGACATCTGTCAGCACACCCAAGGAGGCATTTCAGCACTTCAGCCCGTCCTCAGTGCCTGTGTCAGTGTTTTGGGCAAGCACTTCATTAAGAGATTTTATAAATGAGCTGAATCCAGCACACAAATGAACACCCTGCACTGCTCCCAGATGTATGGATTTGAGATCTGGGATTCAATTACCGAGCTGTGGCACAAACTAAGATTGAAATCTAAGTTATCTGCGTGATCAGACAATCAGCAGCGTTATCCTCTCCTTACCCCTGCTTTGCTTTGTGCTTTTGAAAGCTGAGACCCCAGGAGAGCTGTAAATCTCCCCCAGAATTAACCATTTATCCTGGTGCAGGGGGCATCCCAGGCTGCTTCCTCGTGGACATAAAAATGGTTCCAACTCAGGCAGGATTGTGCCTCCAACTTAATGATGCTGCCTTAAGACATCATTGTAATGTATTCAATTTACCCCAACTAATTAAGCTTTGGCACAAGCTCATTACTTCATATACCATTATTTTTCTTTCAATTGTAACTCTCATTTTTCCCTTCTATTAATTCCAGGGAGTATCAACAAAGAACAAATAATACAAATTCTGCTGGAAAAGGAGCAGAGCACAGAACGTGTGTTCAACTGGAGCTGGAATTAAACAACCCCTGTGTGTCAAGGGGGGGTTAGGAAACCAGGAATTCCTCCACTTTTCCATAGAGGAACATCCCAAAGAAGAGATGGAGGAATTTAATGTTGATTTTTGTATTACTGAAATCCCAATTTATTATTGATTTGATCAATCCTTCTGTGATTGGATAAAAGACTTCCTACATAGGTCAGTGGAGAAATCCCAGTGACAGTCAGCAGAACATCATCATCATCATCATCATCCTTATTATTATAATTATTATTATTACTACTACTACTATTTCTTCTACTACTACTCCTACTACTATAATTATTATTCCAGTCTATCTTCAGTTGCAAATTCATGGCAAACCTCACAGCACTTTTCAGGATATTTTAGCACTTCCAGTGCCAAGAGCAAACAGTAAAATTAAGACGTTTTTAATCTAATAAAGTTAATTTAAAACAGATGTTTATTAAAATATTGGTGAGAAGAAGTAGCAAGTTGCAAGATCATTGCTCTGAAGAGAGAGTTTCAATAGTAAAAAATCCTGGATGAATTCTTGGCTGTAACCTGGGCAATGCTTTGTTATCACCTGGGAAGTTGCTGCAACTCATGAATACAAAACCAGTTCAGGTTTATGCCCAAATAAAAAATTGAAAGAGGAAGCAGAAATATTTTATCATTCCTGGTGTTAGTTAAATCCTCTTCCTCCTTCAAAGCAGGTCCTGACAATTTTTAGTAACTTCACCGTCAAAAGTTAAGAGAAAATGAAAAATGAAGCAAAAAAGTGGCTCTTCAGAATAAGTGAATTAACCCAAAAGCAACAGTTCTGTACTGAAGAAGAAAGAACTGGCTGCTGGAACACTCTCAAGGATAAAAGGTGGACTTGGACATCACTGGGCCAAGGGATAAATAATCAAAACTCTCAGCTGGAGAGCATCCCTTGCAGTGCCAGCCCTTATCTCGTTGTAATTAATAACCAAGATTGGCTCCCAGTTGTGTGTGCATAAAAAGAAGTGCTCTTCTTGAAATTCAGTTTCAATGAACAAAAGAATTTATTATCCATGTCAGGAAGAGCCAGAGAAGTTAAACTTTGAAAAAGGGAGAAGTTCAGAGCCTGGAACCCAACACAATGGACTCTGCTGCCATGTAAGACAACAAAACCTAATCCGAATGTATTGGAAAAGATTTGTGAGACAAAAGACTTTATCAACCCAATTAAAAGCAGGAAATTAACATTTTCTAAGATGTGATTGGAATAGAAGGAATATGATTACAGAAGGAAGTCACTTCAGGGGATGTGGAGGAAAGAAGGACATAAAAATCCACCAAAGAACAAAATCAACACCCTGGACAGAGGAGGTTTTTGTGTGAGCTCTGGGGAAGGAGGGATGGCTCCAAGGGAGACTTCTATTGTCTCTTCTGTTTAGTTTGATCCTTTGAGACAGTTTGTCCTCTATTCTGTGATCAGAGATGTCCACAGACCAGAATCATTTTGGGTGGAATCCCAATCCCATCCATCCCCACCCCATGCATGAGCAGAAACATCTCCCACTGTCCCAGGCTGCTCCAGCCTGGCCTTGGGCACTGCCAGGGATCCAGGGACAGCCCCAGCTGCTCTGGGCACCCTGTGCCAGGGCCTGCCCACCCTCACAGGGAACAATTCCTGCCCAAAATCACATCTAAATCTACCCACTTTCAGCTTAAAGCCATTTCCCCTTTTTCCTGACTCTCTCCAGTTCTCTTGGAGCTCCTGAGAGAGACTTGAAGGTGTCCCCAAACCCTTTTCTCTGTCACCAGGATTTTTTGGCATTTCATCCCTGTTTATGCATTTCCTGCTCAGACCTGTATCAGCTCTCCATGATCGAGTAGGAACAGTCAATTGCCCGCCACCTTTTGAATGTGACATCAAAGTGTGGCTGAGAGCTCAGGTGAGAGAAGCCAGGGAAAAGGAGTTGGAGGAAACCACGGCAGAGGTCAACATTAGGAAACACAGGTCATAAAAATCAAAAATTCTCAAAAAGCCAAACCAAAAGTCCAGGTGACCAAATCTCAGTGACCTTCTTGGGTACATTCACCTTGCCTGCCTTAGGCAACCTCATTTCTCCTGTAATTTCTGCCCCTTTATGGCTCTCACTCCAGAGTTAATCCATCCAGGAATGTGTTGCTGGTTCATGAACTGACTTCAATTTCAACTCCTGACTCCTGGGAATGTTTCCTGTTATTGATTATGATTCATTTCCACTAAGCCCAAAGGTGCTTAATTGGTTCGTGGATGCAGAGATTGCTTCACCAAACAGAGCAAAAATTAATGGTTGGATTCTGTAGTTTTCCAAAAGGTCCTTTTTTTTTTTCCCCCCAAACAATCTCACTGCCTCCAGGAGGCTGAGAACATACATCAAATCCTGACTTCCAGTGGCAATGGTAAATGAAGGAGGGACAGAGGGATTCGACTTATAAATGGAACAGGAGTCACTGTGCCAAACAACTCATTTTTTTTTTAGCCCTTTCTCAGGTTCAGTCGCTTTTTATTCTGCCATTCTCCCTCCTAATTAGTCAAGTGCCCTGATTTGCTCGTGTTTAAAAACTTTCTGTGCCCTGTCTTCTCTCACTCAGCTTCTGACACTGCAGGAGCTCCAGGAGCTGAGGAAAGCTGGGGGTAGGATGTAGCACCCATCCAACTGCAGAAACACTGCTCTGGAGGAATAATCTACAGAGAAATAGTTAAAAAGTAGAAATATTTTTACAGCCTATGCCATTTTGCACGTTATTTAGTTAGCTCTAGTACCCACAGATTTGGGTTTACACTGTCAGTGTTTATGCAAAATATTACTGACAGGAAAATTTCTGACAGAAAAAGAAACAAAACAAACTAGGAATGTCCTCCCCACTATTTTTCCTTAGGCAAACATAAGGAAAAAAAAAGGAAAAAGAATGAAAGAATTACCTCCTTACAGGAGAATAATTATCTAAACAAGAATACACAGATACTGCTTAAAATAATTTCAGTTTAGGTGATAATTTGATAAAAGAGGGAATTTGGAGTGAGGTTCTAAAAGGCACTACCATGATGTCATTTCAGTTAATTTAGATGGAAGGCTAATGAAAGCTTTATTGCAGCTGATCAGCCTTTCCTGCACATCATCATGCTCCCCATGCCTGAGCTCCTGCTTCTCTGGGAGACAAATTCCATGTGCTTAGAGGAGACAGAGCCCTCTTCTCTCCTCAGGCTGTGTGGGAAACAACAGCTCCAGAGCTGGAAATCCCAGAGCAGAGCCCAAAGCCCAGTAAAGGTTTAGGAAGGCAGGAACAGCACAGCAAAGTCTTCTCTGAACACCCCTCACCTCAAACCCCTTCATTCCTCTTGCAAAGCAGCGTTTTAAACAGCTTTTTTTTCTTACTTATCAATTAAAAAAAGAACTTTTCCCTGGTATTCAACTTAAATCTCTCCTGGTACAATCTGAGGTTGTTCCCTCTCCTCCTTTCCCCGTTCCATGGGAGCAGAGGTCCCCAGTCCTCACCTTGTCCCCAGCCCAGAGCACAGGTGTCACATCTGCTCATTCCTTGGCCATCCACAGGGATGGGGACTCCAAACCTCCCTGGACAGCCCATTCCAATCCTTGATAACCATTTCCATGGGGAAATTCCACCCTGAGCTCCCCTGGCCCAGCCTGAGGCTGTTCTCTCTCCTCCTGTCCCTGTTCCCTGGGAGCAGATCCCAAATCCCCCCCTGTCTGTCCTGTCCCCTCCTGGCAGGGAGTTGTGCAGAGCCAGAAATTCCCCCTGATCCCCCTTTTCTCTAGGCTGAGCCCCTTTCCCAGCACCTTCAGGAGTTCTCCATCCCCTTCCCAGCTCTGTTCCCTTCCCTAGACATGCTCCAGCCCCTCCATGTTTGTCTTGTTGAGAAGGGTGCAAAACCACCCCCAGAATTGGAGGTGTCTCACCAGGGTCCTCACCATAAGAGACTCAAATAATTTCAATGGCTCAACCTGAAGGTACCCTTGCATCTCCCCCAGTTTTCTCCTTTCCCAAATTTTGTCTTTTCTTTCCCTCTTCACCTGCCTTTCCACCTCCTGCCCTACCAGCTGCCCACCACAAACAAATTAATTTCATTTAACACTTCTTTATATTTACACATCCCTGATCAGTTCACATCTTTCTCCTAAAGAACATTTTAGAAGTGTTTAAAAGATTTCTTGCTACATCCTCTAATTCAGCAAGCTAAAGAGCAGTCAAAACTGTAAAAAGAAAAAAAAGAGAAGAAAAAAAAAAGAAGCTAAATCCTTGATCATTTGCTGACTTTTGAATTACAATTCCTGGGCTGAGGATGATAATAGCAGAGAGTAATCCCAAAGAAGACTTGCTACTAAATACCCACATTAGCATAATCTCCTCATAATGCCTGCTCCACAGCAGCACAGGTGCTCCATGTCACTTTATTAACCTATTTTCCAACAAATATTTCAGACCCTGCTTTAGCACATTATCTCTAATCACTGATAGCTCTCCCCTCATTTGTATTCCAGGCCTGGTGTCCTCTAAAACAAAGGGGACAGATGAATGAAAAATAACTGAGTTACAAAATGCTGAAGGACAAACTTGTGGGCTGACTACCAATAACCAGGGCCCTGCAAGAGGCACAGTGGATTATTTTCCAAGGTGCCTCTGGAATTGCTCAGGGCTGTGTCCAGCTGGGCTTTGAGTCTCTCCAAGGATTGGGATCTGCTTGGATAACCATGGATCTGACAGCCCTCACTCTTCTCCTTTCTCAGCTATGTGTCTGAGGTCTCAGCTGTGTTTTTTGGATGACTTTGAGCACAGGACAGAAGAGGCTTTAGCCCTCTATCCTCTTTCCCAAAGCAACTTTGCCTCCTGGAATTTTATCACTGATATAACTCCACGGATAAAACCATCCGTACTCAATTTTAGCACCTGGAGAATTTTATGGCAGAGTAATAAAAGCTGGGAAATCGCATTTTCTAATGGAAATGCTAGCAGACAATTTAATTTAGGAGCTTTTAGCTAAGGCTACAATGCTGGCAAAGTAGCATCTCTTGCAAGTGGACAGAGTTACCATTCCTCTACTCAAAAGTTATTATTCTAAAGGAAGCAGACTTGCTGAATTCCAAGAGACTTTCTATTGTGGCAGTTGGCAAAAACTCCCAACAGAGCTTGTAATTTCAAACAAATGTAATTTGTTGGAGTGCTGCTGGAAGGGATCTCTGCCATCAGGTGAGTTATTAAACAAGCATTTCATTGTAGTGCAATGCTCAGTAAAACACAGAAAGCCTTTGCTAGGAACAGAAATCATCACCTTCCCCTCTGGAAAGAGCAGAAGGCTTCGAGTGGGAAAGGACTTTAAAGATCATCCAGTGTCACCCCTGCACTTCAGGGACATTTTCCACTGTACCAGGCTGCTCCAAGCCTGGCCTTGGACACTCCCAGGGATGGAGCAGCCACAGCTTCTCTGTGCCAAG
This sequence comes from Certhia americana, assembly GCA_018697195.1. Lineage (NCBI taxonomy): Eukaryota > Metazoa > Chordata > Aves > Passeriformes > Certhiidae > Certhia > Certhia americana. The sequence continues at coordinate 2,171,436 of CM031862.1, forward strand.
GCCTCACCACCCGACTTTTCACCTCAGTTCTTGTTTTGACTTCATTTCACAATGGAATTCAGCCACTTTTTGCAGTGGTAAAAATCAATATAGAAGACGGTTTTTGCTTTTCCTGTTGCACTGCTGTTCACACAGACGTTCAGTCCGGGAAGAGAAATAATTACAAGAGAAGTAATTCACGGAAAGGTTGGGAAAGGACATCACAGGCAAATCTTCCTGCAAAACAGAGAAGTTCTGGCTGAATTTGGCAAAATGTTTTCAAATCCTTACCAGTGCCTCATGGTTTGCAGCAGGGGAACCTCCCTTGCTCTTTGCTGGCAGTACTGGCCTTTGCTCCTTTCCCATTTCCATGGATACTGGAGGTGATTAAGGCCACTTTAGCTACTTATGGATAAATCAATAGAATTGATCTGCTGCATTTCAAATTATTTGGCATTCTCATCCATCTTACCATCAACTGGGAAGACAATTGCACCTGGCTAAAAAAATGTCGTGATGTTGCTTGGAAAAGAATCTCCCTTTTTTCCTGCGGGTATTTAATTTATCAAATTGCACCAGAGAATAGCAATGAGGAAAAAGAAAGCAATCTGCAAAGGTTGGGTTATCCCCTCTCTAGTGCTGGGGTCACCAATCAAATGTGTACAGAAATTCCATTTGCTGAACTTTCCCCCAAAATGTGAAGTTCATTCTGACTGCAGAAACTTTCCATGGGAGCTGAATTATCCCAATGCCTTATCATGACTTTAATTTTCTAATCCAAGCAATCACACGCACAGAGGCGCTGCCCAGAAGAGCTGAACCTTCACAAAACTGGAATCCATCTTCCCAGCAGATACACACAGGAAGAGACTCCCTGGGAAGAGGTTAAAATGTGATTTCTTGTAAGAGATGAGTGGGATAAACCGCAGCAGCTGCTCTGCTGGGCTGTGCCACGGCTGCTTATGCAGCTGACAGCTTTGTGAAGGGAACACTAATGCTGGCAAAGTAAAAAAAAAAACATCTTGCTGCAGCTTTAGGTAAGCCTGTGTTTGATCCAAAGGGTGGCTCTCAGATATTAAAGTGACATAAAATGTTTTAGGGAGGCAGTGGGGCATGTGAAGGAGGGAGCCAAGTGAGACGGGAGCAGCACTCGCCTCCTGTGCTGATCCTGCCCGCCTCACCCTGCTGTTAACCTCTGGACAAGATCCCTGCTTTGCTGTTCTTCCAAGTTCTCCCTCAGCATCCTGCCTGATACTATCTGGAGCAGAGAGAGAGGAGTGGAATAAATGCTTCACTAGGATGCTTCAATACCTGTCAGCAACAGAGACTCCCCCAGCACAACGGGAGTCCAGCCCCTTGGTGGTTCTGAGCAGGATTTCTGGCTCTGTGGGAAGGGGTAAATCACCCCACACACGAGGCACTGCACACTGGGACACTCCCAGATGATACAGCACAAAAATCAGCCTCACAGGGCACAAAATGATGCCTTAAGTTTCAGCTTTCATATTTTCCAGACTCTGCACTGCACTGGGGTGTGACTGAACTTCACACAAAGTGTCAGCAAGTTCTCACAGCTCAGGTACACAGAACAATCCTTGTCCAGAACCAAGGGCACAGAACAATTCTTGTCCAGAACCAGAACCAAGGGCACAGAACAATCCTTTTCCAGCCCCAGAACCAAGGACACAGAACAATCCTTGTCCAGAACCAGAACCAAGGACACAGAACAAT
>CM031862.1:2173155-2184004 GCA_018697195.1 Certhia americana
CTTGTCCAGAACCAGAACCAAGGACACAGAACAATCCTTGTCCAGAAACAAGGACACTGCTGCAGCCTCAGCCCCAAAAGTGCAAACAGCAGAGAACTGAGGAGAGAAACCTGGGAGGGTGGGACTGCAGAACCTGGGGCTGGAATTGGACAATGAACCCCAATGTGGAAATGGACCAAAATTGATAAAATTGTGGAAACTCATGACTGGGATCCATCTTAGGCTCATCTTGGGCAGAGCCATGACCAGGCTCTTGTACTGCCCAAGGTATATCCTGTGAAGGCCTTTTAATAAAGCCCTTTATTATATATTATATATTATGTATATATAAAGTATAATATATTATATATTCCTTTAATTCTGTGTAACCTCTGCTCCTCGGAACCTCTCCAAACATCACAATGCCATTAATAATGAGGGGTTTTCTGTTCTGCAGGGCAGCAGAGGGACATCACCAACAGATCCCTTTGCAGCCTTGAAGAAGGGATCACACCAAGCTGTGGGGGGCTGCAGGGCAGCCTCTGGATGGGCTCCAGGCCAGGGAGGATTTCGTGCTGGTTTGGACACGCCAATCCTTCCCAGAATTTTCCAGCTGGGGATCAGTTTCTGCCTGGTGAAATCCAAGCCTAAGTCATGGTCACAAAAAGACGGCCAAGTGTGTCAATGGGACAAAGGCTTGGATAAAAAGTGTTTTATATCAAACAAGTAAAGAAATATAATTGTGGATGTAAATCCTTCCCTGGCAGGGTGGGCAGGCCCTGGCACAGGGTGCCCAGAGCAGCTGTGGCTGCCCCTGGATCTCTGGCAGTGCCCAAGGCCAGGCTGGACATTGGGGCTGGAGCAGCCTGGGACAGTGGGAGGTGTCCCTGCCATGGCAGGATGGGCTTTAAAGTCCCTTCCAAGCCAAACCATTCTGGGATTCTCTGAAATCAGCTTCTCTGCAATTTCTTTTATGCAATACTCAAATTTCACTCCCCCTGTTAATCCAGAAAAGCTCTTTAAGGTACTAAATTATGCTGCGTGGATGAACAATTGTTAAAACTACAGGAAATTCTCTGGCTATTGAAATACAAACAGTGCTTTAGAGCACCACAGGACTAAAATTTGATTTCTGACAGGTGAGTTTGAGACAGCGCAATCACTTCCAGGTACAGCTGCCCTTGGGTGAATCCTGCCCTTCCCAAGGCAGAGCCATGGAAAAGTTTGCTTTAACATGGACACAGTAATAAGCAAATCTCCAAAACCATGCAAGGCTTATTTACTGGAATTTGAATATTGGATACCAGCACATTGGAGCACCATCAATCCCACAGTGCACACGGGGGCATGCAGAGCCAGGGAAGTTTATTCCCATATGCAAAAGTATTCCTGAGCCTCACAAGGACAAGACAACCAGACAGTCCCTTCACAAAAATCAATGCCCCTGGCCTGCTCCTCCAGCACTGGGGCAAAGTAGAGTTGGGCACAATGCCCAAATAACATTTCTGCACCATTTCTGCTCCTTTTATGTTCTTCTCTGGCCTGAATTACACAGTTTGGCTCTCTCTAGATAGAAGATTTATAGTGCCAATGGCACTGAAAGCCAGCAGCTTCTCTGGGAGTAGACTGCAATTATTTGATGGGCTCATAGAAGCAAAAAAAACGAAGTGGGAAAAATTCAGATTATTCCCGATAGGAGATTTTCTCACCCAGAAAACACAACCAAACCAAATGTTCAGTTTGATTTTTTTCACCCAGTGCTTGTGAATGGAGTAACACCTAAGGGGATCCTCATTTTATAGGTTTATAGTAGAGAATTCCAGGATGGTCTGGGTTGGGACAATAAAGATCATCCCATTCCATGGGCAGGGACATGTTCCATAGCCCCGATTGCTCCAAACTCACCATTCCAGGATTAAACCAACGCACAGTTCCTTCATTCTTGGCTTCAGTGATGTTTGAGCATCCACACGGGATGGGCAGCACTGCCTGGTCACTAAAAATTCAGGATATCAGCAAAGCAGGGCCTAACAAAGCTGGGAACGAGCTGAGCGGGATGCAGGGACTAACACCGGGATGCAGAGGGATGCTGGCATCCAATGAAGGGCAAGGAAAAATCTGCTTTTCCAATGGATATTGATGCTTGTGCAGAGCAGATTTGCCAGGGTTTTCAGCTCCATCTGCAGCAGATATTATGGAAAGCCTGGCAGCAGCTAGGAGTGATCTAGGCCAGCAATGATCAATGGGATCAAAGGTTTATACAAGGTAAAAAGCTCCATTTCTTGGATTTTTTCCAGTGAAATTCAAAGCAGAATGGCACACACAGGTTGTCCAGATTTTAAGTAATTCCATCTTTAACATCAGCAATATCCAAACATTGATCCCTGAAAATGGATCCCAGAGGATACTAAAAGTGGCAGCACAAAACTTGGGATATAATTTATAGTGTTACAATCCAGCTTTAACATTACAGGAGCCACACAAAAGCCTTCCCAAAGCTTTTCCTTTGGATTGCACCCAGAGGCCAAAGAGGTTTGAGAGTCCCTGCAGAAGAATTAGGCACTGAGAAATTTGGGAATTAGCTTCTTCTTGGTTTTCAGTTAAAAACACTCCTTTAAAAGAAAACATGCAATAAGTGCTTCATAAATTATTGCAAAAGATTTCAATTTCCTACTTTTCTCCCTAAAAGCATCATCCCAGATAAAGATTTTTTTCTGCATATTTTAATACCTTCTTCCTTTTTCTCTCACTTTTCTAGAAATAATTGCCTCTCCCCCTTGATGTTTAGGTTGAGTCATTTAACTTTTACTGGGGAAAATACTAAAGGGTTTGTTTGGGTTTTTTTAAAAATCTATATCTACCTTAATATTAAATTTGCTGTATTAAAATTGGGAAATTCTCACTTCATTAATATTTAAGTTTGATGCTTCTTCTGCCCCACACACAGCATTTAATGGTGCAAAAAAAAATTGTGATTTAGTCCAAGACATAAGAGAGAATTAAATGATGACACCACCCCAATGCTGTTCCTATAAGAGGGAGTGTGTTCATTTAGGTCACATTTACTCACATTTGTAATTCATTACGAAATATATAATCTTTTTATACATCATATTTTTACTACCAATGCATCATCAAATGTTTAAGAGCCACATGTCACTAAAAGGGAGAAACAGAGACTTGTGCAGAGCCCTTCTGTGACTGAACTCTTCAAGTATTGACATTTTCATCAGAAATTCCCTAATTTCCTTCAGGAAAGTTCCCACTTGGGGCCACAAACACTGCTCAGAGCCTCTCCTGAATGAGCAAAGAGAACTAATCTGCTTTTCATCAACAATTCAGGCTACCAGCCCTCATTAAAAATACTCCCATTAAAACATAACATTACAGCCCAGCTACAAATAACTGTGATTTTCTCTGTGCCACCCTAGGATAATTCACTTGTAGAGAAACAGAAAGACAGAATTAAAACCAGCTCGTGGTCCAAATTAACCCTCCATGTATTATTTCTGCAAGACACCACCTTAATTGCAATTATGCATTCAGGGACCAACACGTCGCTTTGTTTTTAATTTGTACACAGTAAAACAAATGGGGTTTAAAATGAATGAAAAAAGTAAATATTAGTCTGTGACAAATCATAATTATGGGGTGGTCACAGCTGTTTAAATTGACTCCTGCTAGGGAATTTCAGGTTATGACAAACACAGATTCTTTTTTGGAACCTGCTTGGGACCGCACAGGAACTTGGGGGTGGGGGTTCACTTGGTTTCTTTCAGAATTCCTTGAAAACACATTTACAGGAACAGGTTTGGAAATCACAACAATACTTTTAACACCTTGCTTTGCCTAAATTGATGACAACAGCAGCAGGGACAGCAACCAGCCAATGGGATGGGATGTGGCACTTGGGGACAGGGGGCAGTGCTGGGAAGGGTTGCACTCGGTCATCTTGGAGAGCTTTGCTGACCTAAACAATTCCAGGATTCTGTTGATAATCTCTGACTTACTGCACCTGCTCCAGCCCTGCATGGAGCCTGGGAAATGCAGCAAAGGTAAACAGAAAATTATGGAATGATGAGGGTTGGGAAAGCCCTCAAGATCATCGAGTCCAACCATCCCCCAGCTCCATGTCCCCAAGCGCCACATGCACAGGTTTATTGAGCACTTCCAGGGATGGGGACTCCAGCACTGCCCTGGGCAGCTGTGTTAGGGCTGGAGAAACCTTTCCATGAAGGAATTTTCCAAAATATCCACCCTAATCCTCTCCTGGCCCAGCTTGAGGCTGATCCCTGGGAGCACAGCCTGACCCCCCCTGTCTGTCCTGTCCCCTCCTGGCAGGGAGTTGTGCAGAGCCACAAGAGCCCCCCTGAGCCTCCTTTGCTCCAGGCTGAGCCCCTTCCCAGCTCACTCAGCCCTTCCTGGGGCTCCAGACCCTCCAGTCCCTCTTGCAGTGGGTGTGGGATGCCCCAGCAGGTGAGGGCAGAGCTGGAACTCAGAGGATGCTGAATATCTCAGACAGAAACCTTTTCTGCTGACCCCACTTTGTACATCAGAAGGTGTCACTGAGCAGCCAGCGACCTCCCACGCTAAAAGCTCTGCCTTTATGTCATGCAAGGGAAATTTTTGGTTTTCCTCCTCAACAAAGGCAAGGTGCCCCGAGGTGAAACCTGTAAATAAAAAATCCAAGCACAATTGGTGTTAATCCTTGAGCAGGAAAATGCTGCTATGATGATGTACAAACAAAATACAGGGTGTGAGTGTTTTATCTCCTGCTTGGTTTTAGAGAATAAATAAAACTTCGTTCATTCAGCTGGAACTGCAAAGGTAATTTCACTGCTGCCTCTGACAACAACTGAAACTTCATTTTCTCCTTTAAGAAGTCTCAGCACCCACAGGAGTGGGATCGATCAGGGTTGAGAAGCAAAGCTGTGCTTCCCTTCCTCCTCTCCAGCTGAATCCAATATTTTCTCCTTTTATGTGCAGGGCAGTCAATGGACACATCACTGCCCAGAGAGGATTATTTGACTCAGGAGGAGGAAGGCAGGACAAACACCTGGGAAACTCCTCATCCCAGGGGAATATCACCCAAAATCTGCTGGGCCTGGGCTGACAAGTCCAACGTGCAAGGACTCTGCTGATCATAAAACCAGAATGCTTTGGGCTGGAAGGGACTTTAAAGATCTTCACATTCCACCCTCTGCCTTGGGAAGGGACACCTTCCACCATCCCAGGCTGCTCCAACCTGCTCTGGGATACTGCCAGGGATCCAGGGGCAGCCACAGCTGCTCTGGGCACCCTGTGCCAGAGACACCACTCTCTCAGGGAACAATTCCTGCCCAATATCCCACCCAGCCCTACCCTCTTGGCAGAGGAAGCCATTCCCAGTGTCCTGTCCCTCCATCCTTTGTCCCCAGTCCCTCTCCAGCTCTGGAGCCCCTTTAGGATCCAGAATTGGCTCTAAGGTCTCCCCAGAGCCTTCTCCTCTCTGGGGTAAACACGGATTCTTCCTAATCCTCACCTTTCTGCTGGAGGTTCTCACTTCCCAAACACTGCTCCAAAAAAGCACTTTCTGCAGAGATGCCCCCTGGATTCAGGGAAAAGAGCTCGGATGGGTTTGTGTGACTTAAACCAATCAAGTTAACCCAGCTGACTTTGACCAGTTCACCTGGTGAACCCCTTTGCTGTGAGCTGCAGCAGCTCTGAACCTTCCTAAAGCCTTGTTCAGATTTAAACTTGGGAAAAAAGAGCCCTTGGAACAATAAAGCTTTTAGAGTGTGGGTTAGAGACCCAAGGATAATAAACCCCAGGCTCACTAAACCTTCTCTAGAGATGGCATTGCTCCTAATTGGGATGGATGTGCCTTGCCATAAAAGAGCTGGGTGAGGACTGGGTTGTTAAAACACAGGTTTATAGGATCCATCCTATAAAATGATGGATCAGGAACGTGTCTTGCATTATCAAATTACCCCAAGAATTGGAGTGTTTTGCATGTAAAGCTTCAGAGCTAATAACGCTGTGCCAAATTAGTGGGAATGAATAGATGCTGAGTAAATAATCCCATTTTGTTGTTAGTTCCTAATGGATCTGTTGATAGGAAACAACCTCTCTATCTGTTTCCATCAGGATAATTTGATAACCCATCTGTATTAGTTAAACTGCAGATTTGGTAAACACTGAGGCCGAGTGATTTGTAACAAGAGCAGGATGTAGGAACCACTCTCCTAAAGTGTTTTTTAAATTGCTTTGCTCGCAGCTACAGAGTTTGCCATAAAGAATGATCCCTCATTGTGAAATTTCCCAGCCTCCGGAGTGGTCCTGGAGCTGAGGAAGGGACAGGCTGATGATTTAAGACTATTTAATGCCCTGCTTGCTGTGGAACAGAGAGCTGGAGACCTTCCTGCTCCAGCAGAACATAGCACTGCAGTTCCTTAATGCCCAAACCTGGGAAACTGATTTATCACCTATTAGGTCTTATTAGATCCCATTCAGGAGGAAAAATGAACTGCTGAAGCTGGATGGCAGAAAATTAATTTGAAATAAATGTTATAGAGCCGAGCTTCTTCTGCTCTTCAAGTCTCTGTGGCTGGGGTTTTCCAGGTTGGAGGTGGGTTCTTGCAGGGAGGCACGTTGTGATCATTTTACACTTTTAAATTTAAAAAACCCCAAACACTTACAGTGCCCTCCTTGCAAATCTCCTTCATGGAGGAACAGAAGGACACCTCAAGAGAATGGGTTTATTTATTCCAGAAGCACTTCTCCAAGAAAAGCAGCGAGGAGCCTTTGCAGAGCTTTTCCCACAGTTTCAGGTTTTTATGAGTTTTAAACTATTGTTTAAAACTGTAAGAACAGCTTCCCAGTGCCAGAGGGCCAGGCTGGGTGGGATTTTGGGCAGGAATTGTTCCCTGGCAGGGTGGACAGACCCTGGCACAGGTGCCCAGAGCAGCTCCTGGATCCCTGGCAGTGCCCAAGGCCAGGTTGGACACTGGGGCTGGAACAGCCTGGGACAGTGGGAGGTGTCCCTGCCATGGCAGGGGTGGAATGGGATGATTCCCTCTAGCCCAAATCATTCCCTAATTCTCTGACAATTCCATCCCCATCAAGGTTAAACTCCCCACAAGTTCAAAATCCTATGAGTTCTTCGGGGTGAATATTTGCCCACACCTTCGTTGACATTAAAGAACTAAGTATTGCATTAAGCTTCCTTAACTTTGCAGAAAATTTGAAATAATTTTTCAACTTTCGCACCCCAGATGTGAACTGGGCAATTTCAGCAGAGATATGGGTTAATAATCCTCCCAGGGAAAATGCACAAGTTATCAAAATGGAGCTGAACATTCCATGTGAAAATAATCTATGAGCTGATTCCTATTCTTCACTGCTGGGTGTTCACTGCATGAGCACAGGCAAATTATTTCATTCCTCCATGAATCAACTTGAACATCTGTAAGGTCAACATAATGCAGATGATCTTCCCCAGCTGCTCCGAGATTCTTCCAAAAATAATTCAAATTAATATTATTGTTGTTATATAAAACTGTCACTACAAATCTTTCTTTATGGCAAACAAAGCATCTTTGACAGTGGCCCTTTAGCAAAGAAGAGCTGAACAAGTTGGCAAAGTTTCATTTTCCCACAATGCCCAATTGCTTGAGTAACAAATCCAATGGATGATTTTTCAGTATAAAATGCAAGAATAAAATTATATATATATATTCTTGCTCATAAGATCGTATTTCGCCCACTTGCCATTGATATTTGTGTGGTAATTACCTCGAAAAATATTTTAAGTTAACTGAATTCAAGCCAAAAGTACTTTTAAATTGTGTCCAAGCCGGAAGTACCTTTAAATCAAATACCCAGTTAAGTAAGTGGACTGTGAATGGAAGATCAAATTTATGTGTGACTTTCAGTATCACATAAAAAATCAAAATATCTTTTCGCATGATAAATGAGTCACCATAAGAAAATGCTCTTGAAAAAAGGTCATTAGAACCTTACAGATTAAAATACTTAAAAAAATGGAAAACCACATACTGAATTCCTGACAAAGAAATCACTGATTTTCTTGAACCCTATATTGGCATGAAATTTATATAAACAATAGGTTGGAGTTTCCACCAAGCTCAATCCCAGCTCTCTGCCACAGCCTCAGAATCAGTTTAAAGACTGAAGTAAAATTGAAATGCAAATTAAAAGACTCAAAACTGCAGCCTGACTAATCCCTGAATCATGGAATCATAATTGATATGGTTGGAAAAAGCCTCTGAGATCATCCAGCCCAACCATCAACAGCACCACCACCACGGGTAGCACTGCCCATGTCCCCAAGTGCCACATCCACAGGGCTTTGAAATCCCTCCAGGGATGGGGACTCCACCACTACCCTTGACACTTTATTCCAACATTTCACAACCTTTTCTGTGCAGAAACTTTCCCGAATATCCAACCTGACCCTCCTCTGGAACAGTTTGAGGCCACTTCCCCTTGTCCTGTCCCTGTGAGCAGAGCTTGACCCCACCCTGGCTTCCCCCTCCTGCTGGGGAGTTTTAAGGACCAATAAATTCTTCCCTACGCCTCAATAATATCAGGAAATATCATCCTGGTGTTTATTTTCACACCAGAGGCATGCAGAAGGATCTCCCACTCTCTTCACATCATTGCTCTGCCCTGCTGCAGGCACTGACCCCAGCCCTGGTAAGAAAACCCCTCTGATCTCCTGGGAGAGCCCTCAAACCCAGGTACAAACCCTTTGTCCAATATTTACCACAGCACATCCCCTTGCAGCAGCCCCTGGGCCCAAAGGCAACATCTGTCTGGACAATTTATGCCTGTTTTTTGGAAGCCTGTGTCTGTCAGATCCTGCAGCACGCCCCAGAATGAGCTGCAGCACATTTCAAACGTTGGCTGCTTTCGTGACATCGCCGTGGCTTTGCTGCTGGCATCCCTCCTGACACCTGGAGTGTAAATTCTCCAGGTTTGTGCCTTGAAATACCTGAATTCTGACATTAAATCTGTTCCCTTCTTATCCTTCCTATAATTTAGCCTCCAAAATGGACCGAAGAACTAAAAAAAAATGGGTTAAATTTAAAACCTTCACAAATCATGTCCTTCTTAACCCAGTGAATTTGCATGGCAGAATCTGCTTCCTTGAGAAGTTTTCCTGAATTTTCTCTTGGATTCCTTGCCAGTCTTCAAGCAAAGTTCCTGAATACTGGCTCAGGTACGTGCAGACATAAATTCTTGCAGGGATGAGCAAGTTTTGTAAGTTGTTGCTTCTTTTTTTCTTTCTAAACTTTTTCAGCAGAACTTTGTGCTACTTCTTAGATTTCTTTCACATCAAGATTAAAAAATAATAACAAAAAAAAAAAAAAAAAAAAAGAGAAGCATTTAAACTGATAAAAGAGAAAAAAGCATGAAATTATGCACTTGTACCATCTTACTTCTGCATCTGGGAAATAAATTTGAAAATAGGATAAAAGAATCTTGCGCAAAATCACTTCTGTATCTGGGAAATAAATTTAAAATCGGATAAAAAAACAACTTGTGCAAAAATGTTTACAGCTTGTCACAAAGCAAGGAAAAACATTTCCCCCCCCCTCCAAGGATCTGTAGAGTGGGACACTGAAGGTAAATTCCCTTCACTCTTTTCAAAAGCTGGGCTTTAATTTCCTCTTTCCTTTTAATCTCTGAGCTGCAACGACCAAAGTGCAGACTCCAGGTGTTGCTGCCCTGCATCCATGGGGTGAGCTGCACTGTGTGTCCCTCCCTCTCCCCAGGCTCTGCTCCAGGGCAGCTCAGCAGCCCCAGCATCTCCCCCATCCCAACAGCACACCCAGAGCCAGGGAATTCATGATCCAGGGAAAAAAAAAAAAAAAAAGGAATGGTTAATGTTTTGTGAGCTGACAGTGGACTAAGCAATTGCTTAGTGCAGGCAAGGAGCGCTCAAGGACACAACGTTCACCTGGGAAACCAGAACCAGTGCTGGTAAAGTGAATTGTAAAATATCCCAGCCAGGAAAAAAAAAGTCATTTTCATACACATGACATTTTAATTATCCTATTACTTGCAGATCAAAAGACTTAGACAGTGGGGTGTAACAACACCTCATAAATTTAAGTTTGAAATTTAAGTCTTTGTAACCAACATAGAGATTAATCTAAGAAAAATCTGGCACAGAAGGGAAAAACAGGTGACCAAGATTTAATTCTTAATTTTTATTTTTTTTTCTTTTGTGTGCTATAAATTTAATAAAAAGTTAGGATCATTATTGGGTCACAGCTTGGATGGAGTGTGGAACAACCTGAGATAGTGGAAGTGTCCCTGCCCATGGCAAGGGGTGGAACAAGATGGGATTTAAAGTCCTTCCAACCCAAACCATCCTGGGATACTCTGACTGTTGCACTGTGCAGCCAAAATGCAGCATTCAGAGAGTAAATAAATACATATATTAATCAAACCACAAGTAATTAATCAATATCCAGAGGGGAGGGGAAACAACAAGGAAAAAACAAACCAGAAAAAAAACACCTAAAAAAGTGCCAAACGAACAAGCAAAAAAACCCAACAAAAGTCAAATTATTCCCAGTGACATCTGAAGAATTTGGGTAAGAAAATTTAGATCCACACAGTGAGCAGATCAGCAACACATTTAAATGGCTGTCACTGTGTTCTAGTGGACAAACAGTGACTAGCACTAGAAAACCTCCTTTTCTGCTGTTGGTGTATCCTAAGTACATCCCTCACCATGAATTCCCTACTTGATGCACCAAACTTAGTGATACAAAACCAGAGAGTAACACAAGAGGAAACCTTTACATGGAAATTTTCTCTCGAAGCATAAAGAAACCAAACCATGTAAATCTCCTTT
>CM031862.1:2189351-2422178 GCA_018697195.1 Certhia americana
ATCCATCCATCCATCCATCCATCCATCCATCCATCCATCCATCCATCATCCATCCATCCATCCATCCATCCATCCCTGTGAAGGAGGGCTCTGCAGGAGCCCATCTGATGGACTCAGTTCCCAGAGCTGTTGAGGATAAGCTGACCCACCCCATGCTGTGATGCATTTCAGTGTTCATGTCCCAGAAGACTTCTCCTGCCCTGTGCATTCCCACCAAAGTGCTGCTGCACCTGCATCCCAAGTTTCCCACCAGGCGGAGCTTCCCAAGCCAATCCAACTGCCCAAAACCTCCCCAACTGAGGCAGGGGATGATGCTGTACCACAGGAATGCTGTGGGTTATGGAGAGGTGGCTCTAAAGGCAGTTAGAGCAGAGATGGGATCAGGTGCTCTTTTTCAGCTCCCTCTCTCTGAAGCCACTCATAGAGAGAGAGAGAGGAACTTTACATGTCACTGAAAACCACCATGACCTGAGCAATGAGAGTTTGCACACCTTCTGCAGCAGCCATACATTATTATTATTTTTCCCTCTTCCTGGAGTTGCTGGCAAGCAGCAAACAACTCCCACGAGGGGCAGGTGGGTGCTCTCCGCAATCTCCAGGTGAGAGCTTAGGGGAGCTAAAGCCAGGCAGGGGTGGGGAAGATCAGAGCAGGAACAGCAAAGGCATTTCAGAGTGTCTGGATGCTCTGGATTCAGGCTGGGAACATGGACAGGCTCAGGGAAAGATGCAAGGTGCAGAGGGAAGCCCTTCCCACACATCCAGGACAAAAAAATCTGAAGAAGTTAGGAGAGCAAAACTCCTGTCCCAGGCAGAGCAAAGCCAAACAGATCCCTGAACACTCTGACAGTAAATTCCCTTTACAGCTCAACAGGCATTTGGTGAATGTTTATACACAAGGAATTTAAAGAAGGAAAAGGTTTGCTTTTAATATCTTTCATGTTATTGCTTTGAACATCCCAAATGAAAAACATGCTGGAAGTTTAAAGTTCAGCCACTCACGGAACAGGATTTGCACAGTGTGTGCCTCAGGATGGATATTTTCTAACACCAGTGATAATCTGTATCCATCACCTGCATCCTAAAGAGGCTCTCATTTTGGTTAATGTTAAAAAATCATGAATTTACCTTCTCAGTTCAGCCTGTTCATCCCGAGATCAAGAAATATCTCTGTTTTACTACCTGCAAGGAAGGGCCTGCTTTCCTGGGACACTTCTGATGGAAAAAGAGAAACATCCATCAAGAAAGGCTGAGCTCCAGCTCTGCCTGCAATGTACTGAGAGAGGGAGAAGATGACTTTTCAGTGCTTATATTCAGTGATATAAACCTTCAAACTGGTGATAGCCAATGATCTGACACCTCTTTTCTCTCTAAATATGCTTGAAACTCTTCCTGCCCTACAATCACCCATCTGTTATGTCAGAGCATGAATAATTTCCTTCTTTCTTTTAAAAACCTCCAGTTCTTCCTATAGTGGCTGTGCTTTCTCATACTCCAACTGTAAAAGCTTGTTTTCTAGAATATGTTCATGAAATATTTCTGATCCTAAAATTTAATAACCCCAGAAAAGGCCTGGCTGGCTTTTTAAGCATCGAGGCTGCTGCTCTCGGAAGCCAAAATGCTGCACTATTGTCAGTCATTGAAAAAGATGGAAATTCAGCAAAGGGATGTGTTGGCAAGGTAAAAGCAAGAAGGGTTTTAGGCATATTTTACCCAAATTGTGTTAAATTAATAATGGGGTGGGACACTATTCTTGTGCATCATTAAAAAAAAACCCAAACATTAAGAGCAAAGTACTATTTTATAGTATGTACAATATCTCTGTTTAGTCAAGCTGCTCAAAGTGCTGAAAATTCCTGAAGTCACCCATTGATGGTCAAGCCCACAGAATTTCAGTGCAAAACTCACTACAGAAATCTGAATTCCAGACTAATGGCCAAAAATGCATTTAAGCCTGAAAATAACACCCAAACAACCATTTTTTGTTACTTTCCAAGACTGAAATACTGGGCGTTTTTTTTACAATACTGGAAAAGATGAATAAACCCCAAGTGTGAAAAAGCAGCCCGTATTTCACTCCCTGGGTATTTTAAAATGGGCAATGGGACTAACTGAAATGATGCTGATGTGGAAAAATAATGATTTGAAGTGAAAGATGCTACACCTTCCCTGTTAAAAATAAACATCACGTGGTGTTAGCTTTGACTTGATAAAAATGGAGCCCTGCTTTGGGATTTAACACCTTCAGCTTTATTTAATTACCTCCTTCACGCTGCTGCTTTTGTAAGCACCAAGTGTTCCCACATCGTGTTCATGCCTTACATCCTGTGCTAAAAAAAAATCCCAGAACGTTCATATTTGGGGCTGTGACGTGGACACCCTTCCTGGGGGGTTCAATGTGCATAAAATGAGCAGTCAGGGCACCAGAATTGCAATGAAGAAGCAGAACACCACATCCAGGTGGGTTTGGATGCTAAGGTAGAACAGTTTTCCTTTCCACGACAGAATCCTGGGATTATTTAGGTTGGAAAAGCCCTCTAAGATCAAGTCCAGCCTGAAATTTCAAAGCCACCTGTGTCACCAGGATGCCACCAGGATGCTCCATGGTCTTTGGATTCCCATCACCAAAGGGCACCATCATCATTTTCTCAGTTTTGGTCTCATGTCCCAGGGATCGTTTTTCCTGTGGGAACCTACGGAGTAAAACTCCTCAGGGTGGTCCTAAGGAATGTGGTGCTGCAGGCACCACAACTGGCTGTGAGGAGCCAGGAAAAGCAGAATAAAGCTGGGAAAGTCCCCAAAGCTCCATGAAATGAGAAAGCAAATACTTGGATGCAGCTTCATCCCAAACACCCACACTGGTACAATAATGTGGATTCAAATGTTCATGAGCTCATTTAGAGAGAGCTAAACTTTGAGTATCTACACACCAGGGCCTCTGGAGTGGGTTCAGGCAGCAGTGGAGAAAAGAACATTAGAATCACCAAATAAAATGTAGAATTTACAATGACAGTTAAGGGTTTTTTTCAGTTGTAATTAGGAAATTGTAAGAAAACTTTAAATTAAAGGCAGGCTTACACTAAAGGATCTGTCTGAGGAAATGTAATCTGCCAAGGGTTTCTGCTCCTCCTGAAGTAATTAGAGCACAAAACAAAACCCAGAAACATGTAACAACATTATTATCCATCATTTACACAATATATTGAATTCTTCTAGCTTAATTTGATTAAAAAAAATATCATAAAACCCAAACTGATAAAGATATTGGCTGCTAAAAGGCTTCTGAGTACAGTCATCCCAAATTACCTTAATGTCAACCCAGGTTTAGATTCCAGAAGGGAAAATAATATTGGAATCATTGTGTTCTATTTAAAATTACTTTGGCAAGGCTTCTTCAGGTCTCAATTAGCTCTTAGCAGAGAATTACCAAGACACACATGCTAATAACCTCTTACAGCTTTCTTCCAAAACAATGTGTTAAACCCAGCAGTTCTCAACACTGTCAAGATGCAAGCTGGGCAAAAAAAGAGGGCAAGTAGCCAAAAAAACGAGTTGACTTTCCAAGGATCTTGCTAAAAATGAAGGGAAGCAGACATTCACAGCATCCTGTGGGTGATGGTTCCAAAAAGTGAGGAATAAAAAGCCATTTTCAACATTCTCTGGAGCAGTTGAGCCACGCTGCCTCTTTCACTCGGCTTTGTGCAGCTCCTGTGCCCTGTGTTACCATAAAATATTTCATTTCTGAGCCAGTCTGAGAAATGACAGGCCAGGGGGTGCCTCTCAACTGCTCAGGACTTGAGAGCAGGTAAAATACGTCAGGGAGCCGACCAGCAGGGCAAGCTGGTGTTTGGGATGATATTCCTGGGATTCCCGTGGAATATCCTCCATGAAAAACCCACAGCAGTACCATGGGATTAAAGATTGCTCTAAATACCAGTGACAGAATGAGAGGAAACAGCCTCAGGCTGCACCAGGGCAGGTTTAGGTTGGATATTAGAGAAAATTTCTTTATGGGAAGGGTTGTCCAGCAAGGCAGTGGTGGAGACCCCATTCCTGGAAATGTTCAAAAATGTGTGGATGTATCGTTTGAGGATGAGGTGGTGCTGCTGGGTTGATGTTGGACTCTGATCTCAGAGCTCTTCCCCAGCCTCAACAATTCTGTGATAAACCCACCAATTCCTAGAGGTTCCCAAGCTTTGTGAGACTCATGGAACATTCAAAAGGTTTTAAAGGGATTCAATTTGCCCCCACTCCAAGGAGGACAACCAGTTCATGGCCAGGAATTTTCCAGGTCTAAACCTCAGTGCTGCCTCACCTTGCAAGGTGCCAAAAATAGCAAAATTTTTTTCTTTTAACAAAAGAAAAGATGAGAAAAAAAAATCTCTAAAAAACCCTTTGTTCACCTTTTTCCCCTTGAACTCAAGAACAGCAGCAGCTGGGATCATTTTATCCCTCTGTGTTTCTTCCTTGTGCAGGAAGAGCTGTTCCCTAACACACAATTCTTTGCTTCCAAGTCACTGTAATTTTCTTGCAGCAAATCAAAGCTGAAGAGTCACGGGGTTGCTGCTGAGTGATGAAGGTGAAGCTAATGCTCCAAAGTGATATTTCGGAAGCAAAATCAAAAGCAAGTTGTGCTTTGGGATGAAGAGGGCCTGCAACAGCCTTCTCCTGGTTTTACAGAGCTGCTGAGATCCCCTTTCCAGGCAGGACACCAAATCCCATCCACCTTTAGGATAGGAAAACGTCTTTGTCAAGGGAAGCACAAGAATAAAACCCAGAACAAGCAGCATCACAGCAGCTGCTGGACATGGTCACCAGCCCAAGCCCACCTTGCCACAGGAAATATTCCTTAAAACCCAAGATGTCTCCAAACACACAAAAACCATAATTAGGGTGATACAATTATGATCAACAAGGTCATTGTTTTAGTGCTGGAAATCATTATTCCACCTCTAGACCCCAGGAGGGATTAATCATAATCCAAATAGATGGAAGGAAGGTTCAAAAAAGGAGTAAATGGATTTGGGACATCTCACACCTACAGCCCAACACTGGCAGCTTCCCCAGGTGCTTCTCAGAATCCCAGAAGGGTTTGGGATGGAAAGACCTTAAATCCCATCCCATTCCCACCCTGCCATGGGCAGGGACACCTTCCCCTATCCCAGGCTGCTCCAAACCCCATCCAGCCTGGCCTTGGACACTTCCAGGGGCAGCCACAGCTTCTCTGGGAATTCCATCCCATCCCCTCTCACCACCCTCACAGGGAAGAATTTCTTCCCAAAATCCCATCTAACCCTGCCCTTTTTCCATGACTTCTCCATCATAAATGATCACAGATTACAGAAATTAAAGAGAAAACCAGATCATGAAATCCAGTGGGATCAGTTCTCACAGCCACACCGTTATCAATATGCCACCAATGCCAGGGACATTTCTAACTCCAAAGGCTGGGCAAAACCCACCTGCTATGGGGTGGAAGCCATCAAGGGAAAAGAGCACCTGCTGAAGAATATTCCTTCAAGGAATCTCAGCTCTCTGAATACAAAAATATCCTGTTATTTCCAACACAGTCAAGTATATCCATTCTCCTCCCAGGTGCAGTTAATTTGACAGGTACAATGCTAAAGCAAAAATCCAGCAAGGTCTTTCCTGAAAAGGTCAGTACATTATGCAACAGAGTTTTATGGACAGCGAGATAAAATCCCTGCATGTACAGAAATTTTAGATGATTTATCAACGTGCATTTGTGTCTTTTATTCCCAGATGAAGAGTAAACTTTGGGGCACATGAGTTAATTTGGAGAAGTGGTGCCTAAGGAAGTTACAGGCTTTGAAAATGGTTATCCTCAGTCTATACATGGGAAATAGTAGGAGGTTCTTCTATACAGAGAAATATTCAGCACTAAAGAAAACCAAAATTGCTCCCATTTGAAGTCTTACTGCATTCCAGCCCTGAATTAAATTATTGGATTGTTCAAGCTGCATGTCTGGACTCTTAAACTTCCTAAGTAAGCACAGAGTCCTGTAGGAAATGCATTAATAGTCAGGAAAAGTAGCAGCAATTCCTTCTAATCCAAGCTTTTTGTACTGTTCAAACTCTTCTTGAAACAATGCATCCCTTGGCCTCCCAAAACATAATTGCATTTCAAACACTTCCTTCATCCCAATTCCAATTTGGAAATGTAAAGCAGTTACCCTATTCCACTAAAATACATATTGAGGAAATATTGAAGTGATCAGGACCCCAGATACAAATTTGGATGTTCAAGTAACACCCAGTAATCATAAAATTGAGTGGTCAAAGCTGGAAAAACCCTTTAAGGTCATTGAGTCCAACCCTCAACCCGCCTGGTTCCAGATGTTTTTGAAACACTTCCAGGGATGGGGACTCCACCACTGCCCTGGGGAGTGCCTCACAACCCTTCCTATGAAAGAATTTTCCTTAACCTCCAATCTAAACCTCCCCTGGAGCAATTTAAGGCCACGAATAATGTCTTTGAACATGGAATGAACACAGGCGTGAACCCATGAAGGGATTTGGGAAATGAAATGATGATTTTAAAGCTTTTTGCTGCTCCCTCTACCCCAATCCCATAGATTTAATAACACCTGATAGGCTGTGAAACTGTGGGGTGCCCTGCTTTTCCTGTAGTTTTCAATGCAGAGTCTTTGCCATCCTTCTGGCCTCCTTTTCCCTGTTATGAAAACTACCCCTCATCCAGCAGGAGCTCGGGATGGATTTTAAACAGGAGCTTTTGCACTTGCACTCCTCTGATGGATACAACTTGACTGGCCAATTATGTAAGTGCAAAGAGCCTATTTTCATACATTTATTAAAACCATCCTGCTTTTGTTTCCATAAGCCTGCCTCCAACCCAGCAGAATATCGCAATTAAGCCAAATTTCCATAAACTAAACCCTGGGTTTAGTTTGGCTTTGGGTGACTTGTCAGGGAGGATAAACTCAGAGGCTGCTGAAGCTTTTTGAAGGTTCCGAGTTACGCAGAAGTTGCTGCGGTTCCTGACGCACGTCAGGGTTTGCCCACTGCTGATGGATGGTCACAAACATCACTGGAGGTAATTCTGAGAGCACAGCACGGATCTGACAGGTACTGCTATGACAACCAGGCAGCAGAACTGCCTACATTTCCCTGGAAGCTCCAAAAATAAACATTCCAGGATGTGTTTATCCAGAGCGTCTCCCCCGTCCTTTGTCCTCTTCTTTGCAAAGGTTTTTTTTTGGGGGGGGGCTTTTCACACAAAAAATTCATTGAAATTCTGGGCTGCTGGGGTAGGGTTGGGGGCATTTTCTTCATGGAAGGTGTGGGGTGGTTGGTTGGATTTGTGCTGGGAACAGGGGGCATAATACAGGAACATTTCTGTTGTTGCTGAGCAGAGTTTGGGGCTGTGACAATTCCCTGGGGAGCTGTTCCAGTGCCCAACCATCCTTTGGGAAGAATCTTCTCCTGATATCCAACCTAACCCTCCTTGACACAACAGGTAACACCCTCCAGATTCCCTTTCCAGGCCAGCTCTATTTCCTCTGGGCAAAAAAAAAATAGAGACAAGAAACCTCATTTTCACTGAGAGGATCTCATCCCTTTTTCTCCGACTTCAAAAGGCAAAACAAACAGGTATTTTATGTAAATGTGGACATTAGAAACAAAAAATAGAACAGCAAACATCAAATTCCTTCTTCACAGGCAACTCAGCTTCCACTGGCACAGCTGCAGATGAAAGTAGCAGCTACAAATTAATATATCATAAGGTCTTACCAAAGGAACTGAATTGTCTCAAATGCCAAAAGTAAGACCAAAGACTAAATTATTTTCATTTACAGAACCGTAGGGAGGAATTGCTTTCATGTTCTGAGTTATGTGTTTAGGAGGAACCTAAGTTTAGCTTGTCAGCTTCTGACAAAAGTTAAAAACAATTTCTAAAACATTTCAGAATCATTTTGAAACATGGTTTCGATGGGGGAAATGGAAACAAGACAAAATCCCTGCCTTTTTTTGTAACTGCTTTTACAGTTCCAACTCCTCGCGTGCCTTTGCCTGGAGATGCCTGGAATGAAGAATCTGCCTCCAAAGCACTTCCCAGCCCTATCCAGAAACACAGGAAACCTCCCTGATTGCTTAAAACTATTAAATACAGACATTAGGGCTTGAATAGGAATAGCTCTCCCTGAAAGTGTGGGCACAGACAAACCCTACAGCAGATGGAATTTAAAGGTGGACAAACATCCCAGAAGAAATCAGAAGGCACTTCCAGCTCCTCCTTACAAGGAGCTGTTTCAAAAGTGCATTTAATGGTCCCTCACCCATCCCTCTGTGGTTTTTCCCATGTCCTTTCCTTGGATATTCTTGTTTACAGTAAACCAGGGGCTGATCTGGAGCAAAAATTTGGAAGTGAAAGGAAAAGCCACTGCATCAGTTTGAATAGTCACTTCTTTTCCCCCCTCAAAATGATTTTTTTTACCCCAAAAATGCTGATCAGCCACCTGCAAACTAATGTCCCCTAGAACACACTGGTGGCAATTCCATCAAATCACCAAAACCTTGGGCTCTGAATCAACAAACTGCTTTCCTAAAATGACATTAGACAAGGCAGTAAATGAAGTATTTTACAAAAAAAAGAAGAATTATCTTGTGAAATATGAAGATTTCTTGTGTTCATTCCAGCATAAAAGGTGGGGACACAGTGTAACTCCCAGTGGGTTTGGAACAAAGGCATGGGATGTGACCCTGAACTTGGGATGTGATCCTGAGCCTGGCACAGCAATGCTGGGAGGCAGGAAAGAGAGAGGACCCTGATCTTTTCATTTACTGGACCAAAAACAGACAGGCAAAGTTTTTAGAGTAATTTCTGTCACTATTAATGAGTGTGGAGAGTTTTTATATATATATTATATATATTATATATATATATTCCTATATATTTATCCCACTAGTGAAGGTCAAAAAATATGACACTAAATTTCAACTAAACTTGTATTTGCAAATATTCCCTGTAATCCAGTTGTCCACATGCAGTTCTCCATTCCCCCTCTTCCCTCACAGCTACAATGTTATCTCATCCAGAATATTTGAAGCCCCTGCTTAATCCAGAGTATTTTAATCTGGAAGTAAAGCACTGCATGGAGAGCAGCTTTAGGAGAAATCTCCTAAAGGACTGGTCTAAAAGAGGAATTAAAGCTCGATTTTCCAGCTATTTTTATTCTTTTTCCCATTGTTTCACACTAGCAGATACATTCCATGCAGGAACCAAATGAAATTCTGGATGAATTTAAATTTTGTTCCCTTGATTTAGCTCATGGCACAGAAATTGCCTAAGGAGGTGCTTTCAAAAATGACACAAAATTGCATTTTCTGAGTTATTTCTTTGGAGGGGACACCACAGCTTTAAAAGACAGAATTTATTCTTAAATTTCATCTGGTTTTCTCCAATAAAACTTTATAAGGGTGGAAATAAATGGAGCAGATGGACAAAACAAGGTATTTTACAATGCAGCTTTCTGGGTCTGGAAACCACGTTAACTCCAACAGGAGAAATGAAAAGCATGGAAATCAACTGAGAAGCATTTCCAGAGGAGCTGGTGCAATGGCAATGAAAGAATGAGGGAATTAGGGATGAACCATCCCCCTTAGGACATCTGAAGATATTCATCAACACCAAAAAGACTAGGAAATGATTTTGGTTTTAACTTAAAATACTGCTCAGATATTCTTCAGGCACTGAGGGGCTCAGGAACAACCAAAAATCATCAACACATCCCATTTCTGCTTCCTCAGGACTTCATGTTCAGCATGGGATAAAGACAAGACTATTTTTAAGGATAAAAAATCCAAGTCTCTGTCCTAACTGTGAACCATCATGCTTTGTACTGCTCCAAATTTCCCATGAAGAACTGCCTGGGGGAGGGATCCCTTTGTGCTTTAAGGAAAAAACCCTTGGCAGGGAAAGGTTCTTTTTGTACCCTTGTTCTTTCTTTTGGATGGCCAGAACTTCACAGTGCCAGATAAAATCCAAGGTGAAATCCCCACCCAACTGAACACTGAGAGGTCACCTGGCAATAACGTGAGAAGAGAACACAATTCCAGACTGGTTTGGGTGGGAAGGGACCTTAAATCCCATCCAGTGCCACCCCTGCCATGGCAGGGACACCTCCCACTGTCCCAGGCTGCTCCAGCCCCCATGTCCAGTCTGGCTTT
Organism: Certhia americana; assembly: GCA_018697195.1. Lineage (NCBI taxonomy): Eukaryota > Metazoa > Chordata > Aves > Passeriformes > Certhiidae > Certhia > Certhia americana. Next base: position 2,199,558 of record CM031862.1, read on the forward strand.
GGGCACTGCCAGGGATCCAGGGGCAGCCCCAGCAGCTCTGGGAATTCCAGCCCAGCTCCTTCCCACCCTGACAGGGAACAATCCCTTCCCAAAATCCCACCCAGCCCTGCCCTCTGGCAGTGGGATCCATTCCCTGTGTCCTGTCCCTCCATCCCTTGTCCCCAGTCCCTCTCCAGCTCTCCTGGAGCCCCTTCAGGCCCTGCCAGGGGCTCTGAGCTCTCCCTGGAGCCTTCTCCTCTCCAGGTAAGCCCCCCCAGCTCTCCCAGCCTGTCCCAGAGGGGCTCCAGCCCCTGGAGCAGCTCCATGGCCTCCTCTAGATCCTGTCCATGAGCTCATGGTCCCTCCTATGCTGGGCTGACACAAGGAACACTCCCTGCAATATTGACCATGCTGGAACTGCCCTGTCTCCACTTATCAATGCCAGTTAAGGCACTAAGAATGTCCAAACACAAACCTGCCCAATCCCGTTTCAACCTCTCCCAAACTTCAGGAACCCCAGAGTTCTCCTGTTCACAGGTAACACACGCTGGGAGGGTTTCCCAACACAGCTCCCAAGGCACTCGGAGCTGCTGAAGCAAAACCACTTTCAAAAATAATGAAAAAAGAAAGAAATCCAAAGGGCTTCAGATGTTCCTCATCAGCTCTCAAAGTGCTCCTTATTTCAAACCCCAAGTGCTTCCCAAGCATTCCAAACCAGCAGGAAGAACCCAAAGATGGCTCCATCTCCTGACTCCTATTTATTCAGAATGGATTTTATTAGGGAGTTAAGGAGACTTCAGAAGCCAAGATTAAAGTTATGGTGCATTTTTACAAGGAGAGCAGGAGCTGCGGTCAGGATTTTATATAAGGAAACGCTGACAACTTTACAGCCAGAGTAGCTTCCAGTAAATGCAGAAGAGATTTCTCCAGGCAACTGGTAAATATAATGTTTTCCCCTTATACTTTCATCTCAGTACACATAAAAGCATTTGACACACTTAATAAAATGTCACCAACATAAAACACTGCACAAAGAAATGCTAAATAATGACAGAACTGCAATTATGGAGGAAAAAAAAAATGAGCATTAGGAACATTTTCAGCCTCTCTACATTACTGGGGTGATGGAATTAAAAGCTTTTTTTAATTCTTTCTTGTAACACCAATGAAATCACTCCTGGACATACAACAGCACCTAATTTGAGGTCTTACGCAAAACATGCAATTCCTCCACCAAAGAATAAACTGAGTTATTACAAGATAGGGGGAGAATTTTACTGCACCTGCAGTTGGCTCCAAAATCCGGGTTCTCAGATTAACGCCACCCTCGATTTTTGGTGGACTCCAAGAGCCCTAAACCAGGCTGCTAAATCGCTCCTCCAGAGTCAATTTTTCCAGAATTCTTTGCATCAGGGAAGGAGGAGAAGGCAGGGCAGGCTGGCTGCAGCCTCGTGGTTGCTGTTTCCAAGCAACCCCATTGTGCCGGAGCCGTGCCGGAGCCGCCGGCTCGGGAGAGCTCCGGAGCTTTTCCCTCTGTACTCACTTGTTCTGCATCATGTTCATGATCACCCAGTCAAAGGGATAGACGTTCTTCCCGATGAGGTTCTTGAACATGATGAATGTTTCCATCAGGAAATCCTAAAAGAAGAGATGAGATTTGGAGGAAATTGGACCAAAAAACTCTGAGGGATGGTGGCGGTTATTAACGATGGGCTCCGGAGGGTTTTTTGTGTTCTGCTTCCTCAAAAAGCCATTTTTCATAAAAACACACCTAAATCCTACTCATGCATATTTAAACATGATGCCCATAAATCCTACAATAATTCCATTTCAGAAATTATATCAACAGTAATCCCACATTTAAGCAACCCATGGGATTCATCAAGGCCAAGCACAGGTTCATCAGTTATCCAAAGGGAATTTCTGCTGGAAAAACCATAAGTTTTTTCCGTATTATGGGCAAAATCCCCAATTCCTTCAGGTGTACTTTGACACACCTGTCATGACACAATCTCGGGAAGTTGATAAAAGCACACTAGTTCATGGAAAGAGGAAAAAAAAAAAGCTAAACATTTATTTAATTCTTACAATTGCACTGAAAATACTCCCTGAAGTCACGTGATGAATAATCCCTCCCTTCATGGATATTCTCCAGAAATAGAGTTTATTTATGTATTAGAATAAAAATATGTTCCAGCTCAAACCATCACCCCCCACCTGGGGCAGAGGACAAAAATGGTTTGGACATCTCAAAATTGGGAGGGATCCTCTCTAAAGAGAGCAGCAGGAATTGCTTCTGCAAGTGAAAATCTGCCCAAGAACAAGTTAATTTAACAGTATAAACCAATTTATTTCCACACAGCTAAAAGCAAACAACTCTTTGGACCAGAAATTTTGTGTACTTTACAATGTAAATCATCTCCTACAATTTGGGAATCTGTAATTGCTATCTAACAATTTCAGTAATATCAAATGCTGCGAGAAAGATAAAGGGGAAAAGAGAACTTCATGCAGAAAGTCCTTGATCCACTTCATACAGAGATAAAAATGAACTTTTATTCCAAGGTTAGAATATCTTCCCTTTGATTCAGTTTCTCAGTAATGGTATTTATCTGGTCTATCTTTAAAATGTCAAATGCCTACGAAAAAAATCCCCAATACGTTCCCATCGACTGGACTTTTAACAAAAACTGGTTTCTGTGTAACCTTTTCAGCAAGAAACCGATCTGAAGTCCCTGCTCTCATCAGTCTTTCTTCAGGTCTGAGAGCCTGGATCTTCAGCAGATTTATCTTTTAATCCACTGCTCTCTTCAAATGCTTTCCTGGCTCAGAAATTCCCTGTCAGTGGACACAGGGAGCTGCAGAGATCCTGAGGACATGGCTTGGAGAGCAGGAATCCCAGAATCCCTGACTCCTTTGGGTGGGGAGGATTTTCAAGTCCATCTTGTTCCACACCTCCCACTGTCCCATGCTGCTCCCACCCCAGTGTCCAGCCTGGCCTTGGGCACTGCCAGGGATCCAGGGGCAGCCACAGCTGCTCTGGGAATTCCAGCCCAGCCCCTTCCCACCCTCACAGGGAACAATTCCTGCCCCAAATCCCACCTATATCTCCCCACTGTCAGTTTAAAGCCATTCCCTGTGTCCTGTCTCTCCATCCCTTGTCCCCAGTCCCTCTCCAGCTCTCATGGAGCCCCTTTAGGTCCTGCAAGGTGCTCTGAGCTCTCCCTGGATCCTTCTCTCCAGGTTGGTCCTTTTTGATCCCCATCTTTCTGCTGGAGGTTCTCACTTCCCAAATATTGCTGCAAAAAAGGCACCTCGTGCAAACATGCACCCCTTGGACTCAGGGCAAAAGAGCTCGGATGGGTTTGTGTGACTTAAACCAAACAAGTCAACCCAGCTGACTTTGACCAGCTGACAGCTTCTCTGGGCACCCTGTGACAGGGCCTCCCCACCCTCCCAGCCAGGAATTCCTTCCTAAAATCCCATCCAGCCCTGCCCTCTGGCAGTGGGAAGCCATTCCCTGTGTCCTGTCCCTCCAGGCCCTGGTAAAGATTCTCTCCATGTCTCTTGTTTCACAAATCAAGGTGAAATTTCCCCCTCTCTGGAGTCATTCCAGACCCAGCTGGACCCTGCCCTGGCAGGGGGTTGGACTGGGTGATTTCCAGAGGTCCCTTCCAACCCCAGCACTTCTGGAATTCTGGGAATTTCCAGAGTACTGGGCTCCGCCATGTGCAGAATATTCCTGATAAAACAGCTCCTCTGTCATTTTACCACACATCATCAGCAAGGAGCACAGAATCCCAGAATTTTAAAGTGGGAGAAGAAGATCCAATCCAACCTCTGACCGAACACCACCATGCCCAGTGATGCAGATCCTGATGCTGTGGCATTAACAGGATGGACAGCAAGTGTGGAGCTGCTCCTGGTTCAGATGTCACCACTGTGTGCAGCCACACTCCTCCCAGAGCCTCCCCTCTGAGGCAGCTCAGGAAAATCTGCCTTCATTTAAGAGCTCAAACTGCAGATTTCCCCGCTCATTCTTCCTGTGTTTTGGTGAAAGAATTCCATTGTTGAGGATTTGGTTCCTTCTTGAGCCTGGGGGTTCTGACCTACTTTGCTGATTCAGCTCTGCGTTTCCATCCCCTGATATTTACATTTTAATAACCCCATACTCACCCAGGTACTTTAAATAATGCTCTCTAACAACTCAGCTAATTATTGATCAAATAAAAGGCTCCTGATGCTCACCTGGGGTTTATGTATCCATAATACTGCTCTTCTTTCCATTTTATGGTTCTCATAGAACAGCAAATGCTTTGGATGAATTAACCTTGTTTTATGAGGAAAACTCAGGGTTTTTGAAGGACTGGGAAGAGAGGGATGTCACCAGGACAAGAAAAAAGCTGCTTTTTTACAGGATAACTGGAAGCAGGACAAATATTTCTGAACATAAAAACCTGTACTAAAGGAGGAAGGGTCACAACTCCTGCTCTCTCTCCAACTACAAATACAAATCCTATTTAATAGGAAATAAAATTCACAGCAGGTAAGACCCCTAAAAAATTCCCAGCCTGAGCTCAGCCTGAAATTCTCAACATGGCAGAACATTAACAAGTATTTTTTGTCAACTAAACCACATGTGTCTCATATAAAAATATTTTTTACCAAGGAAAAAGAGGAAAAAAAAAATCAGTTAGTCCCAGAAATAACCTCCCTGATCTCGGATAATGATTCATCTGAGGACGACAGCAGAATCACAGATTCTGATTTTACAGAATCACAGCAGAGTTTGGGCTGGAAGGGACCTTAAAGCAAGAAATTCCTCTTTGAACAGACATTCCTTAATAAATCTAACCTCTCCATTCCACAGAGAGGTAAAGGACTGGTTTTATTGCACTCCACCTCATCTTTTCGTGGGCTTTTGAGGCCAAATATGACCATTATAATAATCTAAACCTATCACCTACATAACACAGACCATAAAGTTTCCTCCAGCACTTCCAGCCCTGACTTCCAGCTCCTGCTTGAGCAAGAGCAGAGGCAGAAGGAAGATTTAAGGGTCTCCAGTGGTGAAAAAGAAACCACAGCTTAAGTTTTCCCTTTTTCTTGCTTTTTTTTTTTTTTTTTTTAAGAAAAAGCTTTTCATTTCTGCCTGGTTGAATTTACTCTCATCACTAAATCACTGCTTTGTGATTAAACTGAATCCTCTGCAACAGGAGGTGCAGTTTGCACTCCAGGTCTGGGTTGAAAAGCGAAGACTCTTGGATTTCAGTTCTGCTGGGCGAGTAAAATGAGGGTGGCACAAAAAATTGTTGGATTAAGAAGTGGAAAAACCATGGGGGGAAAAAAAATAAAGAAAATTTAGTTTACTTCCTGTAGTTCCCTTTAATCAGAGGATTAACAATACTTTGCCATTAAATCTCCCCACCTTAATGAATATTATTTAAAATCAGCTCTGAGCCTTAGAGATACCAGGTGCAAAAAGAGGCTTCAGCACCTGAAAGCTGGAACAGAGCAAAGACCTCAAACCTTGCCCAGCACAGGCAGAAAAAAGAATAACACACAAAGTCAAGACAAACTGGGGAGTCCAAAGATTAAAATACACAAAGGAAAGACTCTGGCTTTCTTTTCTCTTCTCACTGCTATAACCACTCTTATCAGTCCATTATCTGCACTATGTTTGGAATGTTCTGCTGTCACTGTCCATCCATGTAAGGGCTCCAAGATCCCAAAGGAGACACAGATTTTCCATGCAAAGATCCTATTTCCAGCAATTTGCAGTTGGACTTTGCCCTTCCCCTCTAAAAACAGCAACTCTGAGCTTTAGAGATGCCAGGTGCAAAAAGAGGCTTCAGCACCTGGAACAGAGCACAGAGCTCAAACCTTGCCCAGCACAGGCAGAAAGAATAACAACACAAATTCAAGGCAAACTGGGGAGTCCAAAGATTAAAATTACACAGAAGAAAGCTCCTGGCATTGTTCTGGTGGGGCTGGGAGGAAGAAGAGGAGCTGAAGGAGGAGTCAGATCCAGGTGTAAAGCTGCCTGGAGGGTGGCAGTGGGGCTGCTGGAGCTCAGGCAGGAGTTGGGTGTGCCCCACATGGCAGTGGCACTTTCAGGTTATTCCACAGTTCTCTCCTCAGCTATGAACTCCCTTCTATTATGCTTCAATTAACTTGGGTTGTTGCCTTAGCCAGGCTACTCAACGACTCTGAGAAGACAAATTTCAATTATTATTGCTTATTTAACAACTAAGGGCATCTTTAAGGTTAAAGTGTTTTGCATAAAAGGGAAAGTGAGAAGACCTCTAAGTAAAAGCTACTTCAAGAAATGAAATCAGGACATCTGGAAAATTTAACACGGCAAGTTCCTTTCCTAAGAAAGCCTTTTTTATACTCTTTTTCCTTACCACATTTTTGTAATGTCTCATCACTCCTTTTTTTTTACTGCTTTCTTTGAATCCACTGTCTCATGTTTTAAAACACTCAACAGCTCCAGCTGTACTCCTGTGTGTGTCACAGGGCCTAAATAATTACTTTATATTAAACCTGTAATGCCAAACACATTTTGTTCACATCTCACAAGTGCATTTAATGACCAGGAACAGGAAAAAAAAAACCCCAAACACAAGCTGAGCCATCTTATGAAGAGATAAAACAAATTAAACTCACCACAACATCCGACCTCATCTTGCCAAAAGTCTTGATTAAATGGGCATAGTGATAATCTTCCATTTGCCTCAGGATGGCTGTCATGCAGGCCACAAAACTCCCCTGGCCAAGAGCAAAGCAAAGGAATCCATTATTTAGGATAATGCAACATAATACTGGCTATCACAACAACAGAATATTGCTAGAGAGAACCACAGGATACAGTGGAGATAATTCTGTCATTAAAATTCATTAATGGATGTGCAAAGTTCTGTCAAGGAAATAAAAAAAAAAAAAGCCATCTCAAAAAGTTTCCAATTTCATGAGTTTATCATTGAAGCTTTTGTGACATATTCTTCCTCTAAAAATTGCTCAGACATTAAAGTCTCAGCGAGGTAATAAACAGCACTCCTAAAAATATCACACAATATCAGCATTTGCATTTGGAAAGTCAATAATCTGCTCAAGGAAGAAATCTTTTCAAAATTATCATATTGAGCACTCCAGCTAAACCAACCCCAAGTTTTCATTTTGCTGCGTGGCATTTTCAGATCCAGTGATGCTTAAAAAAACACCACCAAAATCCAAGGAATTCCATAAAACCAGGAGAGCAGCACCATCCAGATGTCTCTCACACCACAGAAAGAGTAGAAAGTGACCAAAAGCAAGTTCAGTTTTTCCTTCTGATGGATGAAAGTGTTGTAGTAACAACCCAACCCATTCCCAGGTAGTAAAATCCCATAAAATCTCCATCCTCCCTCTCTGCCTATCTGCTAAAAGCCTGTTAATGATGTCCACATCTTTTCTGGCCTTTAATGCAGGAGGAAAAGGATTAAAAATTGGGAAAAATTCCAGGTGAATGGTTTAGAAAAGAAGTGATTCTTTCTATGGTTTGATAAAATTGCAAATCCCCCCCTTTCTGTGCTGTTTTCCAGGTTATTCCATGCCACAGCCCAGGAGAACACTCAGGAATTTTCTCTCCATAAAGGCACAGAGCCTTTATTGTCACCTTTAAGAGCAGCATTCATTTCACTTTAAAATCATTCTTTCCACATCAGTCCAAGTAATTGAGATTAAACCCAAAATGACACCTGGTCACCTGCACGTGCTCTGAGCCCTCTTATTTACAGGTTAATCCCCAAATTCCACCTGATCAGCATGCCTGGAATTTGCTTTTCTCTTGCAATGGAGCTGAGATCTGAACTCCTACAGGACTGATTTTGTCCACGTGGAAATATTGGATTTTCCTGAGGATGCAGGTATGATCTGCCGATGATGGGAGCTCTGTGGCACCTGCAAATTCCATGAATATGGAAGGCAGGGCCACCCAAGCTGCTGTTCTGGGACAGCACAAGAACTTTCTAACAACCCCTGACAAGAACAGAAGCTGGGGCTCTACCAAGATGATGTTCCCTACTATGAAATGGAAATAAGATGGGGCCGGTCTCAAAAATCCAAACATAAGTTGTTAAAACAGTGCCTAACGAGCTGCTGCCACAGCAAACCCTGGGTTCGTGCCTCCAAGGAAACATTCCACAGCCCACATTCCCTCTCATCTTGTCTAACAAGGCCATCAGTCACAGTGATGTGCCAGCACCAGGCAGAATTGTACATTTTTAAACTCGGCTGCCTCAGATTAAGCTGCAGGTGGAGCTCAGCCCATCCCAGCTCAGTGGATGGCTCAGAAGAGCTGGGACAAACCTTGTTTTGCCCACAGTATCTTTTCACAGACACTTCAATATCCTCCAAGCCCACTTCTTGGCAGAGACAACTATCTAGTTTTAATTTTATTCACATCAACCCCACGCTGGCAAATCCAGCCCTTTGCAGGTGACCAACAGCTCTGCGTCCTTCCAACAAGCTCAGTTCTCAAACTGGCTGAATATTTAGGTCATATTTTTGAATTATTTGGGGAGTAATTTAAGTTCATACACACAGCTGCAAGAATTAAAACATGGATTTCATACCTGAGGAACTTTCTCAATGCAAACTGATATTATAAAATAAATAAATAAATAAATAAATCATAGAATCCCAGAAGGGTTTCGGTTAGAACAGACTACAAAGTTCATCCAGTGCCACCCCTGCCATGGCAGGGACACCTCCCACTGTCCCAGGCTGCTCCAGCCCCAGTGTCCAGCCTGGCCTTGGGCACTGCCAGGGATCCAGGGGCAGCCACAGCTGCTCTGGGCACCCTGTGCCAGGGCCTGCCCACCCTCTCAGCCAAGAATCCCTTCCCAATATCCCATCCAGCCCTCCCTTTTGTCAGTTTAAAGCCATTCCCTGTGTCCTGTCCCTCCATCCCTTGTCCCCAGTCCCTCTCCAGCTCTCCTGGAGCCCCCTTAGGTCCTGCCAGGGGCTCTGAGCTCTCCCTGGAGCCTTCTCCTCTCCAGGTGAGCACCCCCATGGGTTTGGATCAATTGTTAAACTTCCAAACCCATTTTAATATTCATTTTTCAATGTAGGAGCAGCCCGAGGTGTAGATAAATTGGATTGTCATCTCCTCTGCATCTACTGGTGGTCGCTGTCCCATCCTCCATCCCTCCAACATCCTGACAATCCCTGGGAACAGCTCATGGCTGCACAGGGAGAGCTGCTCTGACTGTCCCAGCCAGCAGCAATGCTGTGTCACTGAAGGGAGAGATAATTACACAAGAATATCTTCTTAATCAGCACGGGGGGAATCAGAAAGGAACAACAAAGTTGAATGTCTGCTGGTGAAACCCTCATGGACACGAGTCCACGTGCAAGTGTGGAAATGCCAATAGGAGAGCTGGTTAAAAACCTGGAATGGCAGTTGGAGTTCAAAATAAATACAGGAAAATAAACAAGAAGCAAATAGAAATGGAACACAAACAGGAAGGGGTTCTGTAGTGCTGCAAGGTTTACTTCAAATGACAGAAATTTGTTAAATTTTGTCATTTCAGCTCAGGCTGAGCCCCCAAAGTGGTGCTGAGCAGACTGGGTGAGGGTCTTTAACCAGTTATCAACAATTCCTCCTGTTTCCCTGCATTAAATAATGATTCATGCTCATCTTGGTGTTTATCTTGGTAATAAAAACCCTTCTTTTGAAACAAAATTCATTCCTGAATCCAACATTACAGCACACACACATCCCTGCTCCAACATTTATCTGCAGACCCTCACCTGCAAACCACTGTTCAATGCCCTGCTAGGGAGGAAAATCTATTTATTATTAGGAGGAAAGTACAACTACCAGTCATCATTTTCTTTGTGAGGTATCACTTGCAGCCAGCACACTCTTAATTACAATGCTAATAAAGGTTTGTAATTATTTAGAGGCAATATTTGTACTCTAGGTGTTTTCAATATGCTCTACTAACTAGTTAGCAATAGCTAACAACATGATTAGATTTTAATCTTAAGTTGATTTTTAATCTTTAGTTGTATTTGGAGATCATTGTCATCATCTACAGGCTGGCACTGGAAGCAATACATAGGAAAAAAAAAGGTACCTAATTCTCTAAAAAAATCAATTTCAATTTGAACCACAGGAATAATTGCAAAGCTGTGTTTATCCAGCCAGGGGTTTCCATTGTCCTGGGCATTTATCAGCTATTTATTCACTGAAACAGTGGCAGGGTTTACCCTGGAAGCCTTTCCCTATTGCAAAGCTCAGAAATGAGGTGGTCACCCAGAGAGGAAGATAATTAATGAATATCCACTAGAGAAGCATTTTGCCAGCAGGCTGCTACAATTCCTGCCTCTCCTGGATTGTTTCTTTCCAAACCAGGGTCCCTGAGAGTCACCCTGGGTCCTGGGCCAGCAGGGTGGGAAGTGCCCAGCAGGAAAGGCTCTGGGGGGACTGAGGGGCAGGAATGAGTCCAGGTGTGCCCAGGTGTGCCCAGGTGTGCCCAGGTGTGCCTGAGGCCACTGGCACCTGGACTGAACCAGGAATTGTGTGACCACAGGCAGCAGGAATTGTCCCCAGTGCATTGTCCCACAGGGAATGTGGGCTGTGGAATATTGCCTTGTAGGCATGAGCCCAGGGTTTGCTGTGGCAGCAGCTCGTTAGGCACTGTTTTAACAATTAATGTTTGGATTTTTGACATTGACCACATCTTATTTCTATTTCATAGTAGGGAACATCATCTTGGTAGAGCCCCAGCTTCTGTTCTTGTCAGGGGTTGTTAGAAAGTTCTTGTGCTGTCCCAGAAAAGCAGCTTGGGTGGCCTTGCCTTCCATATTCATTCACAGTAAAACAAATGGGGTTTAAAATGAATGAAAAAAGTAAATATTAATCTGTGACAAATCATAATTATGGGGTGGTCACAGCTGTTTAAATTGACTCCTGCTAGGGAATTTCAGGTTATGACAAACACAGATTCTTTTTTGGAACCTGCTTGGGACCGCACAGGAACTTGGGGGGGGTCACTTGGTTTCTTTCAGAATTCCTTGAAAACACATTTACAGGAACAGGTTTGGAAATCACTACAATACTTTAACACCTTGCTTTGCCTAGATTGATGACAACAGCAGCAGGGACAGCAACCAACGGGATGGGATGTGGCACTTGGGGACAGGAGGCAGTGCTGGGAAGGGTTGCACTCAGTCCTCTTGGAGAACTTTTCCAACCCTGAGGATCCCATAATTCTCTTCTTCAACTGAAATATTCCCAAAGCAAAATCATGGGATCCAGGATATCTGCAGGCCTGTGCAAAGAGCCAGCTCCCAAGCAGGATGAGCGAAAATTCAGCTCCATTAAAAGAAAACAAACCTAAACCCAACAGCAATGCCTCTCTTTTTTCTTTGGAAAGGAAGCCTGAATATTTAGAAACATATTTTATATTAAAAAAAAAAAAATAACATGCGTTTTCAAACTGTGAAATTACTTTCAACTTCCGTAAAATTCAGTTCTGAAGGAAAATTTGAAGAGGTACAGGAATGCTCCAAAATTACTTATTTTCCAAAATCACTTTAAAAATAAAACACTCAAATGGATCTTGAACAGATACAAGATGGAAAATTTTAGTTTTAAATAGCCCCCACAAGTAACATTAACACTGAAAAATTCCAGAATGAGGAGAGAATTCCCTGCAGGACAGACCACACTTGCCAACACTTTTCTCCCTCGGGGAGAAAAGATCCTGTTTTAAACAGGCTTGTCCATTTTCCCCCGGTAAAATATTTAAATTGAAATATTAAGCTCTTTATGTATAGTGAGAAAATCTAGAGAAATCAAAGCTACACTCAGCTAAGTGATGTCTCATTAAAATGTCTCTTTTACCACGGTCAGGAATAGTTGAAAAAGTCTAAGTTTCATTTATTTTTTCCATTAAATTTTCCTTACGTGGCTTTAAAAGACTACACAGCTAAATAAATATAAATGAATGAATATATAATAAAAGAACCCCCAAACCAAATCACTTGAATTAATTCACTACATTTTGATGTAGTGAATTCACTCATACTACAGAGTATTTCCATTGAATTTACTTTGTGGGAAAGGAATTTAAGTCCCTCACAACTCCCAGAGTGTTCGTGAAGATAAAAAAAAAAAATGAAGTTCTCTCTCTTCTTACATGTATTCTCTCTATATTAGCAACAAATAAAGAACTAAAAATCAATTGTTATCAATTCTAGAAGCCACTCATTAAATTATCACCACTTACAGACTCACAAGATAAAAATCTCACTTTAAAATGTCCCAAATTTCATCTTTTTGCTGTGTGAAAATGTAAAATCTGATTTGTCTGCAGACAAGTTTGCTCACTTCAATAATACAGTTTATGCAATTTATAGTATAAAGGTTTTACAAAACCCAGTATGAATAAGGCAGAGGATCTTCCATCGTTTCTTCTTTTCAAGAATATTTTATATTGTAAAATAGATAAAGAGATGGATGGAAGTTTCAGCTTCCAGGGCATCCTAAAGGGAGTTTGATTCCAGAGGCTTTCCCCAGCAGCATCCTCCCAGGAAGGGCAGAAAAAAAACCCAAAACAAAGCAGAACCCCTCCTAAGGCACATAAATTTCTCACTATATATAGAAATTCATACATGTATTTCTCACAGTATTAAAACAAACATTTCTTTTCTCATAAAAGAAAATCCCACAGTAAATTCAGCAGCACCTTCGGAGACAAAATTGTTTCATGACTGCAGCAGCAGGATAAAAACAAGTGCAAAACGTTCCCATTTATCACATTTTTTACTGAATACACAGAATATTCCATTTCCTCAGGCCAAACCCTGCCTCTTGAACATGAAAATAAAACACGTGAGCCTTTTTCCTTGCAGGAACAAGTTCACACCTGCAATAAGGGCACTGATAAATATTTGGGCATTTCCCTGCTGCTACAAACTTTATTTTGAAGTATCTTGTTGCCAATCAAGATGCAACAAGGTATTTTCAGTGGCAAATTTTGCTTCCAGAACTCCTGGAAAAGATGTGCCACCTCCTTTACCTGATGTGACTTAAGGAGTTCAGAGCCTCCCTGAGCAGCAAAACTGATTTCAGGTCAAGCCAGGAAAAGTCCATGCAAAATGCTGAGCTCTGATATGGGAGTTTAGAGGTGAAAAGCAGTTTATTTAGTCTTCAAACCTTGTTTTACCTCAAGAAGTGTTTTACAGATCCTGATCTGATCTCTGACAATTCCAACTCAGTCAAAAGAAAACTTGTTTTAAAAGGAAAATTTTCCAGCAGAGTCCCTGCAGGAGTGAATGCAGGGAAACCCCTGTGGGAAGAAAAGCAAAAGGGTTTGCACAGAGATCCCAAGCAGAATCCAGCCCTGACTGTGGCACTCTGGAACTGAAGGAGCTGACAAGAGAGCTGGAGAGAGAATATTTACACAGGGAATGGCTTCCCACTGTCAGAGGGCAGGGCTGGATTGGATATTGGGAAGAAATCCTTCCCTGGGAGGCTGGGGAGTAGCTGGGATGGAATTCCCAGAGCAGCTGGGGCTGCCCCTGGATCCCTGGACAGCGCCCAAGGCCAGGTTGGACATTGGGGCTGGAGCAGCCTGGGACAGTGGGAGGGGTCCCTGTGATTCCTTCAGTTTTCCCTTTTCTATTTTCAGACTCTGGGCTGTTTCAGGGGCAGTTCTGGGTTCATATTCAGTGCTCCTGAGCTCTCTGCACACAGCAGGCACACAAAACAATTCCTTCTCCACCTTGGCACCAAGGACAACTTTCAGCCCCAGAACAAAGCCAAGGGGGAAGGCAGAAGGCAAAGCAAGGAGGATGGAGCTGCCTAAGCTGCAGCTGGAATTGCACAATGAACTCCAAGGTGTTGATGAAGCAGAACTTCTCCAAGTGTCAGCCCTGGTGGCCGGGTGTCCATTCTGTGCCCATTTTGGGCTGCCCTTGGGTGTGTCCCAGCCGGGCTCTGGTGCTGCCCAGGTGTGCCCAGGGAGGCCTTGGAATAAATCCCCAATTTCTCCTTCTGCTCTGCCTGGGCTCTGCTCCAGATCAGCCTCCTCAAGGCATCACCTGCCCGTGGCAAGGGTGGAATGGGATGGGCTTTGAGGTTTTTTCCAAACCATTCCATGATTGTGTGATTCCCAGATCGCAGCAGCTCAACTGAAACTCACTTTGCAAAAGGTTTATTTGTTAGGAAGTTGATGAGAACACAGTGGGAATAGACACAAAGAGCTCCCTGATTCACAAGTGCTTTGCACCAACTTCTGTAAAAAGCAGGCGAAAAAATTAATGAGATGTTTTAGCAACACCATTTATCATGTTTCTAAGGCTCTTCTTCAAAAAAAAAAAAAGTCCATTTTAACCAAAAAATGCTTCTCTTTTAAAAGCTCCACACAGTGTCAGTATTGAACAGTGCCCTTCAGTGGAACCCACAGTGCTTAGGAGTTCTCAAGGTCAGTACATTTATTTCTGGGTTTCTAAATGCAATTGCCTTTCCTCATGGTTTTTTTTTTTTTTTCTCCCTCTGCTACACTAAACATTATTTCACTGAAAATCTACAGAACTGCCCTCAATAAATCTGTTTCAGGTATCTTGGTTTACACATCTATTAATACCGATAATAAAATTATAAATGCAGTCATAAAATACAGAAAACCACTGTATTTATGGGAATGGCCAGTACTCAAACAGTAAAAAAGAAAAAGAAAAAGCCATAAAAATGTTTTTAAAATAATTTTGCAAAAATGCAGCACTGAATATGGGAATATAACCCTGGTGCCAGGGCCTTACCATCCTCACAGGGAAGAATTTCCTCCTTCATTTTAAAACCATTCCCTGTTTTCCTGTCACTCCATGCCCTTGTAGATATTCCCTTCAAAAAGTCACTGAGGAGGAACAATAAACCCAAACCTATTACAATGAGAAACCCTATTGTATTTATCAAACACAATTAATGGTGGAAGCCACGTAAAAAGCTTTGATGCAGACCAGGAAAAGAATTGAAGGAAAAGATCACCTTAAAAAAGGAAATGATAACTGGAGATAATTAATTCCCAGTTAGGAATGCACTGCAGTCCCAGTAACTGGGATAGCCCACAGCTACTAGGGATCTCAGCTCTGCACCACTGAGGTATCACTATGACAAATTATGGGAATAAGAGGAAGAGAAATGATCTTTTAACTGATAATCTTCACACCAGACAGGTGATGCTGCCAGATGAATACACTCCTAAAAGCAACAGCCATTTTGAAGACGAATTATCCCACTTTTGGTGCTTCTCATCCGCCTGTTTTAATGTAAATTATTTAGCAACTGCTTTATTGAAGGGCTCAGCGGGCTTGAGAGATAAGGAATGTGTGCAATCCAAATTTAATTGATAAAACCATGCAGTTCAGAGATCCCTGGATTAAAAACCTCCTTGCAGGAGGAGGTCTCTTTGGGAAAGCTTTTGCATTTTGTAATTAATTCCTACCTTTGCTTCTCTCAGCACATCGACCATCCCACCATACCCCAGGGGCTGCTCCCTTCCCGAGCTTTTGGGACAGAACACAGTGGACATGGGAAGGTTTATGGGATGCAAGCTCTGATGTGGTGCTGTTCTCAGCTCTCAGAGCTGCAGAAGGTGACTCAGTCCTTGGAGACAGGAATTACTGCCAGGCTCTCATCAGTCGGGAAAATAAAGGCAGGGCTCTCTCCGTATTTGCATGATATCACAATGAAATCCCCAGCACAGGCAATGTTCTCATTCCCTCCTCCCCAAAGAGCAGGAAAAGTGATGAAATACCCAAAGACTGGTAACAGGCTGGGCCTTTGTTCTGACTTCTCTGACTTAAGCTCAGTTTTCTGTGATATTTATGTTACAGCAGCAAAATTATTGCTATTTACACAAATGCATGTATCAATATGGTAAATAAGAGAAATACAATTTCCAGACAGGTCACATTTCAAGTGAGAATTTCTGTTCCAATATTGACAGATAAGAGGAGCTGAAAAGATTAATACCCAGTAGCAGCAAACAAGGGATTTCACAGGAGTGAAATTGCTCTTCTCTGCCTACAGGAATGTCCTCGCCTTACCTGGCTCTTCCCTTGGAATTTGGCTCCAAATCACTCCTTCCACCCCTGCTGTGAGCAGGGACACCTCCCACTGTCCCAGGCTAAGCCCCAATGTCCAACCTGCCCTTGGATGCTGCCAGGGATCCAGGGGCAGCCACAGTTGCTCTGGGAATTCCAGCCCAGCCAAGAATTCCTGCCCAAAATCCCACCCAGCCCTGCCCTCTGGCAGTTTAAAGCCATTCCCTGTGTCCTGTCCCTCCATCCCTTGTCCCCAATCCCTCTCCAGCTCTCCTGGAGCCTCTTTAGGTCCTGAAGGGGCTCTGAGCTCTCCCTGGAGCTTCTCCTCTCCAGGTGAGCACCCCCAGCTCTCCCAGCCTGGCTCCAGGGCAGAGGAGAGGAGTTTTATCCTTATCCCATGTGCAAAAGTTGTCTCTTGCACAATTTTATTTTACCTGTAACTTCTGCAGGTTGTTCAATTCTATAAAATGTGTGCAAGGTTTGCATGGAGCAGAGGAAAACTTCCACAGCATTTCGCTTTTCCAACAGAGATCCATAAGCCCAGGTTTCCTTATTTTCCAGGAGCTGTCTGCAGGTGTTTGGAGAAGCAGCCATATCTGCATGTTATGCCCTCTCAAGGAACCCAGACCTGTTTAATACTTTGCATTTAATTAAAGGGAGCAGGAAAGGCCTCATCTGCAGAACCTGAACATGAGAATATGTGGGCTGAGTCTTCAAGAATGACCCAATTTTTCCCTAATATTATTAAATTTGAATTTTGTTTCTTATTAAACTTGTAGCAACTCAGAGGACTTTGGGGGATTCTCTCAGACAACGCAGTGCTGAACAATGTGCAGTCTCCAGAAGAGCTTCAAAGGTTTCATTTCATGAAAAGAACATGAAATCAATCTCTAAGCTGCAATCTAAGCAAAAGGAGATGAACTTTTCTATTGTGAAAAAGTGAATTAATTAAACCCTTATTTATTACGATTTGGGACGATGACCAAAACGTTCAGCAGAATAAGCTCCAACAGGATGCTGCTGATAGAAGGTTCTTTATCCTGCTCCTCCCTGAACTCAGCAGAAATCCAGCCCCAGCAGGACAAAAGGAGACCATCAACGAGGTAAAGGACAAACTTCCTGAGGTGAATGAACCAACGTGGAGCCAGGAATTTCCTGTCACACACAAGATTTTTGCTTTTATATTGACTTTAAATCAATCACGTATTTGGAAGTCAAGAAACAAGCTGAACACGTAAAACACGTTTCCTTTCCATGGAAAAGCCAAGATCACAGAATCCCAGACTGGTTTGGGGTGGAAGGGACCTTAAAGCCCATCCCATTCCACCCCAGCCATGGCAGGGACACCTCCCAGCCCTGTCCAGCCTGCCTTGGACACTGCCAAAGGATATCCTCCTGAAGTAAAGACCAGAATATTTGCTCAGGAAGCTCTGCTGCTTCCAGATGAAGCTACTTCAGGTTTCTCTGTACTTGCAAGTCAACCAAAACCCACCCAAGATATTTTAGGAGAATAACTTTTTTTTTTTTTTTTAAATTTTCTCACTAAACCGAAGGTGCAAAACGTGTTTTGACAATGTTCCTCATGATATCAAACACACTCCACGTATTCCAGCAACAACAAAACATTCTGAAGCGCTGGTTTTCCACCACCAAAATAAATTCTGACTTATAATTGAATTTGATTTTCCTCCCCAACTTTGTTTTGGCAGCAATCAGAAGGGAAAGAAGTAAATCCCTCCCAAATAAGGAGTCATTTATCACGTTCTAACAATAACACTCCCACATTAACAACAGGATTAGAGATGGATATTCAGCTCTGGAATTGCTTTCCCCTACCTAGGCGTGGGCAACAAAAGCAACTGAAGTTGAGAGATGTTTTTTAATTTAAATGAGAACTAATCTCTCCTTGGAAAAAGCAATTAAATCCAAACCGAGATTAAAATCAGTGGTTTAAAACATTCCAAAGTGAAAATCAGCTCCTCGGGCTGCAGGGGCAGGGCAGGGAACGTTCCTGGGAAGGGGCTGGTTTGCTCCAAGAGTTCAGCTCAGCCTTCCTACACCATTCCAAGAAAATGCATGGATATTCCATGATACACATCCCTTTTTTTTCATATTTTTTTCCTCCCATCTGGGCAGTAACAACAGGACCAAGCAGAATCTCTTTTCCAAGTTCTGATGTTCAGGTTCATGCCCAGTCTCACCCAGGATTTCCCAGCCCAGCCTTGGAGATCCAGGAATTTGTCCCAAGGGGAAGTAAAACCAAACCAGCAAAGGCAAAGCAGCTTTAAGATAAATTCAAAATATAAAATAAATATTAAGAAAGAATTAAAAAAAAACTAAAATCAGCACACAGGCTACTGCAAAACTTGCAAGGAATGGTAGGGAGTGGAATTAAATTTTCTTTAAGGCCCTTCCATGCCCAAACTAATGTGTGATCCTGTGATTAAAACATCACAGAATTCAAATATTTCTGTAGTTCTATATGTTACAGTACTACTTAGAGACTCTAAAAATACGGGAAAAATATTACAAAATATATTAAAAAAACCCCAAATATATAAAAAATATACAAAAATAAACAAAAAATGGGAAAAGAAAAGCACCAGAACATTTCAATTATTCCCAGAGCCCACGTCTAGATCTCAAAACGTGAGTGAAATGTTTCATCCGTATTTTAATGCCACAGTGTCATTATTTGGGAAGTACTTTTCCTGGCATAATTTCCATGCATTTAAAACCATGCCGACTAATTTTTTAGGGGGGCATAACATGTGAAACCACAGCAGAAAATCAAGCAAGTTAGGGCAGAGCCTACGACACTCATCCCACTCTTGACATCTGGCAAAAATGAGATCTGTTTGATAGGCCTGAAAAATGCTCATCACCTGTTAAGGAGGTAAATTTAAGCATTATTTTAAAAATGCTTTAAAAATACCTCAAAAAAGCTGCTTACAGCAAGACAAAATGTTTTTCAGAGCCAAGGAAGTAGCACTGATTAGGTTGGCCCTCTAAGTAACTGCGAGGTATATGGACAATTTCTGCAGAAAGAAGAGTACAAACATTACCCAAAGTCATTAACTACTAGGCAGGAATTAATAAGTTCACAATTCAAGCCAAGTGATAAATATGAATATAAAAAAGGCAAATACTCATTGCATCCCTGTGAATTATTGAAACTCTTTCTTTCCTTAATAAATGGAAAAATTGACATGTACAAGCATTCTGCTTTTGCCAGTTACTGGGTTTGGTTTTTTTTCAGGCAGGAATCTTATCCTTGTAACTTTTGATAACGCCTGAAATTTAAAAAAAAAAATTAAAAGGCCAAATAAATAAATAATAAAAAAAAATACTTTGAAGTTCAAGTCTGTTAAACTAAAATTTTCTGAAAACCCCCAGACCATGAACTGCCTGCTCAATGAGCTCCTGTGGACTATCAAGGCAGGCTGGATGAGTTTTGGAGCTACCTGGGATCATGGAAGGTGTCCCTGCCCATGGCAGGGGTGGCACTCAATGCTCTTTAAGGTCCTTCCAACTCAAACCATCCTGGAATTCCACAGTGAGAAGAGCAAGAGGTTTGTCCTTTCTTCTCCCAGGATTTGGTGTCCTTTGTCCCAGCCACCAAAGACGCCTGTGACATGATGTGCCAGCTTTCATGATGCCCCCACCTGTCCATTTGTCACCATCACAGGACATCGAGCCCCCCATTAGACAATCAGTTGCTGTAGAACTTATCTGTCACTTGGTAATTGATGTGGAATAGCAAAATTATGCTTCCAAAAGAAGCTCCTTAGCTCATTGATCCAGCTCATTGTCCTGAGAGCAAGGTGAACTCAAATAAAGCCTTGGTGGTGTTTCCTACCAGGCTTCAAGGAAAGCTTTGATTGTCATCAGCTCACAGAGAAACAGAACAATTCCATAAATAGAGACTCCACAGCTTGAGGGGGACATCACAGGTGGCAGGAGGAACAAGAAGGACCACCAAAGTAACAGCCTGGAGAAGAAAAGGCTCCAAGGAGAACTCCTTGTGACCTTTGATATTTAAAGAGTAAAGAAAGATGGAGAGAGAGACCTTTATCATTCCATTGCCAGAGGGCAGGGAGAGATGGGATATTGGGAAGGAATTCCTCCCTGTGAGGGATGTGAGACCCTGGCACAGGGTGCCCAGAGAAGCTGTGGAACCCTGGAAGTGTCCAAGGCCAGGCTGGAGCACCCTGGGATAGTGGAAAGAGATGAGTCAATGTCCCTTCAATCTAAACCACTCTGTGACAAGGGACAGAGAAGTTCCCCCCTGAGAAAGGGCCACAAAGTCTCAGATTCTCCCAAGAAGGCACAGCATGGATGGATTTACATTCTCCTGAGGTGTCCAGATCCACAGCAGTGGGGATGAAAGGAGTGCACAGCTGTTGCTCACAAATTTCCCTGCGTTAGAACCAGGCTGAAGCCAACAGGATCTGAATTTCAAACAAGTATGAGATGGGACTTTTAACCTTGGCCTTGCTTTTTCCCCACCCAGACAGTGATGGGAGCTGTGCCTACAAAGGCAGCTCCATGAGGGAATGCACAAAGTCAGGAGAAGGAAAGTTTGGAGGCAAAGAGCAGCCACTCCACCTCCCACCCACCCAACTTCCCCACCAGGCTTGGGCAGAAGGATGCTGAGAAGGGAAGGATGTGGATGCACTCAAATTATTAGGGCACTGCTTTGAATTCCCAGAAGTAAATTGAGGAAGTGCCACATTATTATCAAATTATAACTTTATTTCTGGGTTTTCAGAGATTTCATCCTTTTCCTCCCCAACAGCCCTTCCAGTTATTGAGCTTTTCCATAACACCAATGGACACCCCTTGGATATAAAGCAGCTGCTAATTATGCTCCTCAACCACTGCTCAACATTAATATTTAAAGTCCTGAGCTTGTTTAAAAATTGAAGAAAATCAAAATGTGGTGCTGCTTTGAATGGTTTTTAATTCAGTGTCCCCAAGCCATAAAGGACAGAGGCATTTCTCCTGCACTGTGTTTCGAAGAGCCACAGACCAAGGATTAAGACTGACTTCACATGGCCTCTGCTGTCAATTGTAAACTCATTTAATGTCATTATCAGGCTTCCCATATTTTTCAGAACACAACTCTTTGAAATATCTTGGGCTTTTAGGATTTCCAGACTTTCCCAAATAACTTCTGTTCCTTTCTTAAGGTAAAGCTCAGTCACAGACATTTTAATGCATAAAAGAATTAGGTCTTTGCACAGTCAATCAGGAATTTAGCATATTTTTATTTGCACAAGGCAAGTTTCTAGGTCATTTTATTTAGAAAAAAATAAGTAAGGGAGGAGAAGCTCTTAATTGGGAGCATATGGCTAAATTTTAGGTGCCCGTGATGCTGCAAACTGCCTTTTTATATCCCGTTTTTACTCACTGCCATCATATTTCCCTGTCATATATCAAAGTTATTAAGAGCAATTTTATTTTGGCACCTGCTTGGAGATTTTAGAAACTCCACTAAAGAGTTCATTTCTGAACATTAGGGCCAAAACACTTAATTTTGGTTTAGGCTCAGAACACCGATAGAAATGGTGAATTTAATTCTATTTGCACTGTCCATTATTTCTCTCTTCCATAATTTTGTAGGATTTTCATTTTTCACTTGTTTAACACATTTAATGTCAGCTTGATTTTTTTTCTGTTAAGCATTATGCATTAGGACTAGGCTGCTCTCTGGGCTTCTAACTTGAAGGCAACATGCAAAAACACATAAAAGTCAAATTTGAAATAGTTCAATATTTCAGAAAACCTTCCTGAGGCTTTGGGAGTTTACATTACTTTATAACATCAAATGTTCTACAGTTTGACAGAAAAGTTGCATTAAATCCTCCATCTAATGAAATCAATGTTGTATAAATAATATATTATTCCACCAAAGAGCAAATAGGAATCAGATGCAAGTATCCCCGTTATTTGTTGGATTTGCCTTTTTCCTGCCCATAATTTGAGTCTGAAGATGGAATTCATGCTCATCCCACATTTCATGAGGTGCTTAAATCTGAAACCATTTGTCTAAAGGCAATCAAAAGTACGACCAGATATTTTTTTATTTTTAAGCAGGGCAGGATTTTTTCCCTTTACCATAAAGCAGTCAGAGAGAAAACCCTGGAATTTGGGAAGGTCATAAAATAAACGAGACAAAGCAAAATATTAACAAAGTCGGCAGAATGGTCCTTTAAAATCATTCCCCCACGCTTCCAGTTCCTCAAGATCTCTTAACAAGGATGTAATTTCCCATTTGCTCTCACTGAGCAAATCAAACAGGGTGATTTATTATTCAGATGGGCACAAAGGATTTCTGAAATGCAAAAAGAAGGGCTCTAAAAGCACAAGTCATCAGTAATGACGACAGCCTGAACTGCCTTTCAAATATGAACAAAATGCAGCCATTTAGGGGCTCATACATCACGCTCTCCCAGACCCTCATTTATTTCCCAACTGTACAGACTGCATGAAAATGGAACCAGAATTTGGCATCTACTGAGAACGTCTTTATCAGGGAAGAGGTTCCATGATTCCACCATGAGGCAGCAGCTCAGAATGCCCACCCTTGGAAGAACAACCAAGGCGTTCCAATCACCAGTTTAGTTCCCTTCCCAAAAACATCCTTGTGCTGAAAAGGAACTTTCCTGAACTATAAAAACCGTGAAAATATGACAAAACTTCCACTCCTATCCCAAGAAAATTCAGATTTTCGCGATAAACATCTCCAGCAATTTGGGCTCCTGATGAGACAGCATTCAGCTGGAACCCAAAATCTCAGCTTTAGCTGGTGAGACCTGCTGTTATATTTTTCTTCCAATGATCTGTACAAAGGGAAATTGAGAGAGAGAACAAAATCCTGCTCATTCTTATCCCAACGAAGCACAGAAATAACCATCAGAGCTAATGAGGTTACTCAGAATTCTTCTCTGAGCAGAAAACCCACAAAGAGCAGTTCCCTCAATCAGCTGTTTAATATTTCAGCTGCGCACAGGTATTATGGGTATTAGACACATATTCTTAAATCCACTTTCTCTTCAAAATGTTCCTTTAAGTAAAGAGATGTGGAATTAGCACTTTACAGATAAAGAACAGACATCAGCATAGGCTCAAATGAATTTTCCAAGCTCATGGAAAAAACTTATTATGGAGCAAGACACTCCAGCAAATCTCCCAAATTTCTGCCAAACATTATTTCTCTGCATCACAGCCAAGCAGAAAATATCCTCCCCCAAAGCAAGGAGCACCTCCAAGGATTTGACTGCATGAAGACCTGTTTGAAATTCCAGCCAAGGTTGCCTTCACCTCAGCTGGAGCAGAGGAGCATATTTAACATCCCTCCATTTCCCTTCCAATGGCAGGTCGGAGGAAATAAATAAATAAACAAATTAGCAATTTAGCCCAGAAAGCCAGTTATCATGTAAAGGCATGGTTATCTAACCACTTAACTAATGGGAATTAAGGTTCAGCTGTGTGAGAATACTTGGCTTTAGCAAAGACAGAATGACAGCTTTGGTCCCAAGTATCTGCAGAGAGAAAAGGCACAACTTTGTCCACAGCTCTGCTTTAAATCAAGTGAACTTCACCTTTCTTTTATCTCCAACACAAGTGGGAAGCTCTGCCATAAATTAGCCTGGTCCTAAAGGACTGATATCCCTGGGAACCCAGCTCAGGCATGTAGTGTTGGGACTTAAATTATGCCTCCTAATATAATTAACTTCATGTAGATCTGAAAACCCCATTGGTGCTGGTATATCACCCTCCTTCCCCACACTGGCAGGTAACTCAAGCTCTGTCTGCCACCTGCATTTCCCTGAACTGCATCCGAGCTTTCCTCCACAAGAACTTCACAGACTGTTCCAAAAAATTACATTTCAGTGTTCCACTGTAGGATCTGCACGTTCTAGAGGAGCATAATCCTACAAAGCAGCTGCTCAGAAAAAAAAAAAAAAAAACAAAACAAAAACACAAACAAACAAACAAAAAAAAAAAACCCAAAAACCAGGCACAGAATTCACTGGGGCAGTCCTTGAGCCAAAACCTGAGTGTGGCAGGACATGCCATGCTGACCCTCCCACAGTCATCTAGAAGTGTCCTCAGAAACTGAATGTAAGGAAAAAAAAAAAAAAATCTAATATAATCTGAAGTCTGTAACACTAGGCTGTGTGTGATGAGTTTTTCCAAATACACACACAGGTGCCTCCCTGAATTTATGATGCAATTAGCAGTGAGGGAGAAGGGCCCTTACTGTGCTTCTCCAAGGAGAATGCCACTAGAAATCCATCTCACTGCTCTCCAATCCCTGGTTTTCCCACTCCCCCTGGAAGTCCAAGGCTGGACTTCTACTGCACATGTCACACGAAGGAAGCACTGCAGCCCCAAGCAGTGCTCACTCCTCCCTGACAGACACAGGGAGAAAAAGCCAATCTGGGGAGGTAGGACACTCCATGAGAGAGAAATAAATTTATAACCTAAAATTACTATAATTAATTGTCTCTTTTCTTTTTGCACCCTTCCAGGTTGAAGCCCAACCCCTCTCAAGCATCTCTTCAACACTACATTTCATTATGCAACAGTTGCGCTCAGCATTTTTACAGGCTAAAAAATTGGCAAATGAGATGATGAAGCATTTCCAATTTCCCAGAGTATTTATCTCTGTGCTGTTACAGTAACATGAAGCAGAATAATCACGAAACACTTTATTTTTCACAAACCCTGATTTAAAAGATCCCTGTACACACCAATGGTGTCAGCAGTTACACATGAATCTGGTCCACATCAGAAAGCACTTTTTAATTCTCTAAAAACCTCCAGAAGATGCTGTACAGTTTGTAAGTGGGGCATATGCATAATGCTGTGCAAGACTAATCAGCCCTGAGACAACAGCTTCTAAATATCATTATGGAGAAGACAAGAATGATGTTTAACTGCTGCTTCTGTCAGAGAGATTCTCCTTTCAAGTCACTCAGGATATCGAGTTATAGTATTTCCTTCCAGTAATCATGGGCTGGAAAACTCACATTTTCAGCTTGTGAAAAAGCAACAGCATCTCCTACCACTGATCTGTTTGCTCTGAGGAAGTAGCCTGCATTACTTCAGACGTGGTCACCCTACCATGTAATTTTACCCACGTCTGGATCCAGGCTGCAGCCAAAACCACATTTATTTTCATCGAGAGAAATCCACGGAGGACCTGGAATACAGCAAGTCAGCACTGCTGGAAAAAAAAACAGACAGAAAAAAAGCAGCGTGGTGGTTGCTGTTGCATCAATAAGCAGGTCGATATTTAAGTTCTTCAGGGAAAAAAAAAAAAAAATCTGTTAAAATACCGTGAGAGATGCTAAACGTGATCAAAGCTGTGACACTGGCTGTGTCGCAGTCCCTACCCCAGGACAGAGCAGCAGGTGATGTGGAGGGCACATCGCTGGCACCCTCGTTTAGGGATCAGCAGCAGAGATAAGGAGCAGAGGGAAGAAGGCAATGGGAGTACCTGCACAGGTAGCAGACGGGCAGAGCAGCGGAGCTGCCCTCTGCTGACTGTCTGCTTTGCTGAACACCGCTCTCAGCCAGCCCGCACAGCCAAACCGCGATGGAACCGGCCCGGCTGGCCGGCACTCCAAACCCACGCCGGGCTCTGTGTGCCAGCCAAGATGCACCCGGAGCTGCCGAGCCAGCACAGCCCCTCGGCTCGGCTGGCAGCACCCTCAGCTCCCACCTGCTATGCTATGGGGGACTATGCTCCAGATAATTCACTCCTAAAAACACCCAGCACTCGAGCCGGCGTTTCTGCTGCATCGTGTCCGTGCAAGCCTGGCCTCATGCAGTGCCCGGCTCGGCTGGCCCTGCCTGCTGTGGCCTGAGGAGCGGGGAGGAACATTTTGGGCTGGTCCAGCCGCTCTCATCTGCTATTTCAAACCAGGGGTCGCTTCAGTAACCCCCAAAATCGATAACCTCACCGACATCAATGGTGAAAGCAGTGCTGTGACAGAGGAACTCCGTGTCCCACACCTGCTGGAACCTGGGCTAGGGGAGTTTCCTGCTGGAAAGTATTTATTGAACAGCAAAACTCCTGGGAATCTCAGAATGAAACACAGACCCAGCGCTTCCCAACTCGGACCAATCCTCGTGCCTCCCGTGGCATTTTGTGTCTATCACTCAGGTTAAATAGACACGACCTATTTAACTTCCAACTTCTTTCTTTATTTTTTTTAAGTGAAAAGCATCATGCGAAACCCTCTGTAAAATGAGAGGAGGAAAGATGGGATTTAAGTTTTACGCAGATCATCACGTTTATCAATCTCCTCTGCCAAACCGCTTCGCTCCGAATTTGCGTCCATTTTATACAAGGCGTAGCAGCAAATGGGAGCAGCTACTCCTTTAGCACCTTAAACGCTTTCCCTCCCCATAAAAGGCAGCCGTGTAGCTTTAACCCAGCGCTTCGCTGAAATTCCCAATGGATCAGCATCAGCCACTCTGCGGCTGCTCCATCGCTCCCGTAGCGCCACTGGGAACCTGGGGTGAGCGGGGGATGCTGTTCACGGCTCTGTTATTCCTGACCCCCCGCTCACAGGAACCGCAGGGATAACGAAAGCTGCTCAGCCAGCCTGCCAGCGGCTGCTCCGCGCTTCTGCCCTCCTTGCGCTCGACCGCCGAGCATCGCTCCATCCCACCCTCCCCCGCCCGCCCCCGCCGCCAGCCCGGCCCCCGGCTCCTCCTCCCCGCTCCCGCCCGGCTGGGGGACGCCCGCCGGTCCCGCTCAACAAGTTCCCCTCGGCGGGGACCCGGCCGAGGGGACCCCGCGATCAGCGAGCCCCCGCCGCAGCCCATGAGGGCAGCGGGGCAGCGCGGCGGTGGCGGAGGCTGCGGCTCCTCCGGCGGCTCGGCGGCTCGGCGGCAGATGCGCCCCGGCGCACAGGCTCTGACGGCCAGCTCGCCCCGGCGGCTGGAGGGAGATGCTCGCCCACACCGCCGCTTCTGCGTGAGGAAGCACAAGGTAAGGCGCTGCCCGCTCGCCCCGAGCCCCCGAAATTGCCCGTCCGCTGGTTCTGCCGGCGGAAAAACTTCGTAGGGATTGAGGAGAAAGAGCTGGCGCTGAGCGCCAGCGTTATGCAATAGCGTTATCTGCCTGCCTGGGAACAGCTCCTGCATCCAATAACTTTCGTGATAGATAAGGAGAGAATATCCCGATCCGCGACTTTCTTCTAGAAAAATACCAGCGTTTCTTTGCCTGCTCCCCTTCCAGCTGTGCCTGGGAGGGGAGAGGGGTAGCTGGAGGATTTCTGGAGGATGCACGAAGTGCTTTGGCTTTTCACATGGTTGATGGCGAGCAACTACCGCTGCTTATTAACTTCAGCCGTCCTAATGAAGTGTCCGTACAGCGGCGATGGAGGAACACGGGATGTCTTCATCCCTGAACTTGCAGTACAGCACTTCATTAAAAGCCCAACCAACCCAAAAATCCTCCTCGGGGGACTGAAGCTGCTGCTATTCAGTGAACTGGGCAGGGTTCTCCCGATTTAACACACCCGAGTCCCCCCATCACCATCACCGACCGCACAGAAATCGGGGATGCCGTGGAAACGCCGTAGGAAAACGGGACAAAAGGTAGCAGGGAACCATCCCCAAAGTCACAGTCCTTGCATCCTGCAAGGCATCCCGAGCATCCCGCTCTGCAATTCCATCTCGCTAGTACAAACCCTCTGCCGTGATCTCAGAGCCGGTACTTAATGCCGTGTTTACGGAGAGTTACGGCAGCGAGGGGCTGCAGGACTGCAGTTCCATGGGATCTGCCTGGGGGAGGCGGGGGGGGCCGCCAGCCCCGGCAAAACAGGGACATCTTGCACTGCTGGAAGCAGGGAATATATTCCCTGCTTATGTCACCGTCTCCCGAGGGCTCTGTCCCAAGGGAGCTGTGTCCCCTCTATCAGCCACGAGTCGGAATAGGGGCTGGAGCGCTTTGCTTTGACCTTGTGTGTCTAAGCAGCTTATAATCCTGCACGGAGGGGAATTTAACTCGTTAGGCTCTAAAACCGGGAAGTCTGGGAAGACCTGTTTTTCCCAGCCTCGGAGAATCATTTCTTTTTCCCCCCAGCTGAATGCTGGCAAGTGCTAAGGAAAGGCAAAACCAGTAACAGGTCACGTCTGACATAAACTGGGAATTTATTCCCTCTGCTGAAGTGTTGGATCGTGCTCGGATTTACAGGGCTGCCAGGAATGCTGCATGTATCAAGGTTAAAATCTAGCTTCTAGATGGAAAAACTCCTAGCTAAAAATAAATAAATAAATTAATAATCATCATCACATGATATGCAACTCTGTCCTAGCCATGGACTGGGATTAATCTAATGTCAAATTCCAAGCCAAGAGACCAATAGTAAAAATGGGAAATCAGGGAGAGAGGAACGGATCTCCTGACTCTTGGTGTGATGCCTCTTGGTGTTCCACCAGCCTGGACTACAATGATCTGTTCCCTCCGAGTACAAATAACAGTTCTAAGTTAAAAGCTAGATTTTTCTCCTGGCATTAAAAATTCATATTTAGATGAAAATATCTCCGGGCTCAGGTATTAGTAATTTATCACCTGCAGGGTGATATTCTGCTATACGGTGGTGGCATAGGGTCCCTGATTCCAGGAGAAATCCATAATGCAGATTATTAATCCAGAGACTCAGACTGAATTGTTCTAATTCCAACAGTTCTAAAATAAAATTCCTGCCCCAGAGTTTAAGGTGCTGTTGCATTGAAATCATCCTCCCTTCAGATGATGGGGAAAGCTGATACTAAATCAGTTTTTCTTAGGGCTTTTTTGTAAGGATGTCACAATGCCCTTGATGAAAAATGTTTGTTCTTTTGGACTCCATCATTATTAACGATGTGTGTTTTTAATGAGATGCTCGAGATAATTCTAATCCTGGATGGAGTCAGTGCTTTTTCCTGGGACTGACAGATAAAAAACCAGTTGGGCAGGAGCACCACAAGAGAAAGTGTTCAGTTCCTCATCAGGAGGGCCAGCACTTAGCATTCAATGCACCCTTGGAGACTAAGTGAGCTCACAAACAAGGAGCTCGTAGGATCCTCGCTGCCTTTTTCCCCAGATAACCACGGCACTGACAGAGCATTTCTGCATGAGGGGCACACACAGCATATTCTACGTTCTAATCTAGATATAATTAACTCAGAAAATAGACTGCTAAGTTCAGTGGAGAGGAACAGAGGGAAGGAAAATGTGGTGAAGAAGCCCAGGAGCTGCCCAAGTGCCGAGTCACGGAGTGAGTGTGCGTCACCTCCCAGACCAGCACCAGCAGGGACCAGACACCACTGGTCACCACCAGGACACTGCCTGGGAATCCAAAAATCCAAACTCAGCCAGGGATTGTACAGAAGGCAAGGAAATACCAACACTAATCTTTGCTTCTGGAGGATTTAAAAGCAAACTTAGCCATGCCAGTCCTTTGCCGTGACCGATGTGGAAACCAGTCAGGGAAACCTGTGAGCTTGCCAAAAATCCCTGCTAAAATGTAAGGACACCTCCACAGAGCTCTTGAGCGTTGATGTCTCAAGGCCATTCCTTATCCGAGCACAGGACTGGGAGAACTAGGGATGTATAGTGCCATAATTCATGCCCACTTGAGGAAATGACAGTAAATCTAGAATATCTGAGACCATAAAAAATTCACGTGATTATCTGAACTAGCTATTAATAAAAAGCTCTTATATTCTGCTCTGTGACAGG
Organism: Certhia americana; assembly: GCA_018697195.1. Lineage (NCBI taxonomy): Eukaryota > Metazoa > Chordata > Aves > Passeriformes > Certhiidae > Certhia > Certhia americana. The sequence goes on from CM031862.1 coordinate 2,229,391, forward strand.
CATGGTTTAAAGAACTGCTGAAAATTTGTCTAACATATTAAAAAACATGTAAGCAACAAATCTATTTTATAGCCCAGTACTCCCTTGTATTTTTACTAATCAGTTTGCAAATTAAATAGGCTTTATGAAAATTAAATCAGGAGCGTATTTTGAGGAAAAAAATCATCTCAGAGTGGCAAATTCACTGGGGGTTCCACATTCAGCCTTCTGAAAACTGGTGCTTGGTTAGAAATTCTTGAGTAACCTCTGAACACACGCAGGTACGACTCCCTGGGTATCGACACTTGATTTAAAATTGTTATTGACCACACAGAATGTGCTCAGAGCATTCTCTTATTGTAGTGGCACATCCCCATTTGAAGGTGTTTACTCCAATTTTACTACATTCAGGCAGAAAAATGAACCCTTAATACTCCTGAGAACAGTTCACCCTGTTCAGGCTTTTGCTCTGTGTCAGGGTGAGCAGTGCCTGAGAACTGCTTCCCATTAAGACATCCCAGCACGAGTCTCCCAGGCAAAGAGAACTGCCTGTAAAAATAACAATCCAGTGATCAAACAGCAACATTTGGTGTCCTCTTTGCCTGTTTTTCTCCCCCTTTAGTGGCACAAGACAGCAAGCCTGATTTTACTCCAGTTTTTCCAGCTGGAAAATCCCACTGGGTTTGATACAGAGGAACGTAGAGGAGTAAGGGCCATTTTCAAAGTCTGAATTAAACAGAGATGGATTAAAAAGCCTGAAGGCCTTCAAGTCTTGCTGTGTTTAGGTGCAGATCCAAACTTCTAAATCATCACAAGAGTTTTCTGTCCTGGCAGGGAAGTGCTGGAGCTCTACCACTCCCACTCCCCAGAGCTGCTGATGTCTGGTCTCAGACTCAGCACATATCAAGAAGAGTTGTTAAACATCTCAAAAACCCCAGCTTTAACTCGTGTTTGTGACATCCATGGGCAAGAGAAGCAGGTTGCTGCTGTTATTTTTGCCTGCCCATGATTCCTGAAGCAAGCCTATAAATAAAGCCCACGTAGTTACCAAATTAAACCAGTTTAAAAACAAAAGCAGAGGAAGCTCTTCCCATCTGGTCTGAGCGAGGAGGAATTGTCACAAGCTCACAAAAAAAAGGAGTTACTTGTTTTGTGTTCTTGCCCACCTTCCCTGCTTGTTTTATAGCTGCCCTTCTCTCCTCTTCCATTTTTTTTCCCCAATTCCATGTCGAGCTTGCGATCACATTGCTTGGAACAATTTTGGTGAGGTCAAAGCTTATAAAGCCCAACCATGGTGTAAATTACTTTTTTAAAAGCTAGAACAGGGGTTCTCTGATGCCCAAGACAAACCCATTTAAAGCAGGACTGTATTTTAAAAGTTAATAACTACATCAAGTAGTTTTGGTCTGTTACTTTGGTCGAGTTACTTTCTGGGAGAAGGAAGAAGAGGGAATTCAGTAAAATCCCTGATTTTGGTGTATTCATCTATGAATAAGCACAAAATCTACAACAAGCCCAAAGTCTCCTTCCGACCATTAGTAATTGGTTGTTCATGCCCATTTTGTTATTATATTCATTATTCTCTCCTGCAAATGGAGAACAGAAATAAATGAGATGTCCACGAGTACAGAAATGTAACTTGTGGCTCAGTTGAATACATTTCTGTGTATCAAGGCCATCGGCAAATAAAACACAGCGCTATCTCTATGGAGCTGACAAAGAGACAGATAAAACATCCCACTGCTGGAGAGAGTAATTCAGCAGAAATTATGCTTGAGCTGCCTGCTGACAGCGATAACACTGATCCCTTCTGGAGACTGAGCCTAAATTGCTGAATTCCAGAGGAATCCGTGTGTTTTAGATGAGCAAGTTGGGGAGAAGAACGTGGTACATTCCCGCATTGACAATTTGTAATAAAAGCACACAATGCCACAAGAAAAGTGATGCAAATTATCTGTTGTGGTGCCTTCCCCAGCCAAAAAATATCCTTGAGAGGGCCTTTAATTATTACTTTAATAAACTTCCAAATCATCCCTATCACAAACAAGCCAACCTGAAATTCAGAATCACAGAGTGGTTTGGGTTGGAAGGGCATTAAGGATCAACTCATTCCAGGTTTATTTTAAAATCTTATTCCACGTTGTCCCAGGTGCACAAAACCTGGGAGCAACGTACTCAGCAGCTCCACACTGTATTTGTTTCCCTCTCCATTCCCCTCATAGTTCTTCCCACATGGCACCAAAACTATTTTCCCTGGAATGAACAATTTCCATCAGCCCTCTCCCAGAGTCCTCCTGTTTGATGAGACCCTGGGATTTGGGGAGTTTAAGACAACTTCCCCTCACACAAGACTTCAGCTCTTCCTTCACATTATTTCAAAAGCATCTTAGATCCAGCTTTGAGGAAGCTTTGCTGCTTTAGGGACTATAATTCCCCTCAGCAACTGAAGCTTTTTGCTCTACTAAAACTCTTTTTGGGTAACTAATGGGAATTTTTATACAATGCTCTAGCAGGAGTCAGATTGATCTGTGCAATTTGCCCAACACCAGCACGCTCAGATCCACCTGTACAGGGATAATTCAGAATTCCAGCAGAACCAGAACCTGCCTGAAACCAGAAACTTCAGGAACATGCTCCTCAAGAAGGTGACAAATGACACAGCTCTTATTTGGTGGTGACTGCTGCCAGCAGTGAAGTGCAGAAACACATCTAGACAGATCCTATTCCCCAATTAACATCCTGCTAATGATGTCAGATTTTAGACCTAAATTACCCAGCCGAGTTGTTTAACACCACTTCACACCCTCCCAAGCTTGTCTGCCTGGAGCCCTGGTCCAAGTAGGAAGAGCTGACAGGGCTCTGATGCTTTACAAGGACTGACCCCAGGAATGTCACTGTCATCTCCCATTTGCAGGGAGCTCCAGCAGGATCACCTGCATTCCCAAAGGAATGCTCTGATCTGCAGAGCAAAATTAAGGATGCAGGATCGAAGCCTGGAGCTGCTTATCTGCTTTATCCTCGTCACCCAATGCTTGAAAATCTTTGCTGAAGGAACAAAACCAGCTGCAGTTCCTGTAGGTGCTCACAGTCTGGCCATCCCTCAGAGTGTCCAAGGCCAGGCTGGACAGGGCTTGGAGCAAGCTGGGATAGTGGAAGGTGTCCCTATCCATGGCAGGGGTGGAATGAGATGAGCTTTAAGGTCTTTTCCGACCCAAACCATTCTGGGATTTTGTGTTTTCAGCACTCAGATCCCTCTCTGCAGAGCTCTGACAGTTTTACAACCCCGTTGGTCAAAGCTAAAGAGCAGCACTACTTTCTCCCTGTCCTAACCCTGAGTTTTTTTTCCCCTTAAACACCGACAAAACCTATTGATGTCAACTAAGAACAATTTAACTTAGTATTCAACAGTAATGCCGATAAGGAACTGCCTTAAACCCTTGTTTTTAACAGCTTGCCCTTTAAATTATTTACCAGAAAGCCCCATAAAAATGAAAAACCTTCCAGTGCAAGTCCCGTGGCTTTTGGACTCCTGCAAGCCAGGAGAGTGTGAGCAGAACTATTAGGGATTCTCCTAGCAACCCATGCTCAGCAGCATCCTGCTCCTCTCCTCCTCCCCCTGGAGCAGGGACAAAGCCTTGCCCAGATTTACACGGCACAAAAATGCTGAAGAAACCTTCCCTCCTCTCATCCTCAGAGCCAGAGCTGCAGAGCACAGGGAGAAAAAATCAGCATCGCTCTCTTAACAGTGACATTATTTTTTCCAGTCCACTAAATCCCAGCAAATGTTTGAGATCAGAACACTCTGAATTCGCTGGGAGTATCTTGTGACATTGCATTTGTTCCACTGGGAAGTTAATAGTTATTAACTCACCCCACAAGTCTACATTGGGTTTAGTGCAAGTGCAAATCTCCTGTTAATGGTGCTATTCCTTGCAAAATTCTGTTATGGGGAAAATAACCCTTATTTTCCAGAATTTTATCACGTTGAATGGATTCCTTTTAATTTTATGCATGGAACAATATAGGAAGTAACAAAACCTAAGGATTATTAAAATTTGTGTTCCGAAAGCATAGTAGAGATGTCAAAATTAAAGAAAATTGCCTCTACCAGCTGCATTCAGGGAAACTGGCTTGGTTTGTAAGGAAAATTTTAAGTAGTTTATCCTCCAATAGATTCCTGTTTTATCTAAAAGTCTCCAGGCTTATTAAATCGTACGTTTTATTTGTTGCCTCTTAGTTCTGAAGCTGAAGCTCACAAGAGCATTTAAAGGCATTTATTTGGTCTCTCAGCCATTAGCTATGATTTTATACATCATTCTCACAGAGCCTGCCAATGATGGGAGGAGGGAAAAGACAAATCCAATGCCACAGGATCCTGATAATTCCAAAGGAAGACTTCCAAAGCACTTGGAAACGCAGCAGTAAGGATGACTTCAGTATTGAGCAATAAATAAGGAAGTTCAAGAGAGAGAAAATTCAAGTTCAGCGCCTCAGGGTTTCAAAACAGAGTTAAAAAAAAATACTGGTTTGACATTTAGCAGCACTGCTAAGTCTGTTATTCTACATGAACGATTCTGTGATGAAATAAAGACAGGCTGGGCTACCCCATCAGTTTTCCTAATAATCCTCTCATCAGTACTTTTTATCCCCTAAGAACTGGGAATACCTGCAACCCTCAGATTTATCTGGAAGTCAGAATTTCTCCTTAGTCCTGCAAAAATTCCTAACACAGGAAAAGTTTCTGCAAACAACTTTTCTAATTAATAACTGCCTAACATAATTAAGATTTTGCAATTTTTATCACAGCAGTCTTCTTTACTGGACATTCCTTTTTGGATGATACTAAATAATTTTTAAGTTTTTAACATAACAATGCCAGCTAATTAACAATTAGATTTCTTTGAAAATAAAAATATTCATGAAGTGAAAAAAGGTGTGGGATATTTAGAATTAACCTAAGGTTGCTATACTGGATTTGTTTCTATGAAGTAAATCTGAGTTTCTCTCTGCTCCTTATTTTTAACAGTACAATTGGATAAATATTCAATGGATACACTTATGACTTACAGAAATCAAATAATTTTTGAAAAGTAAGTGGTTTAAGGTGGTATTTAGTTATGTAAAATTATATCTGGGACACTGGGGATTTCTCAGGAGAATGTCCAGCCTGGAAATAGCCAGAAGATAAAGATGCTGCAGATCACTTTCCCACTTTCATGCAAAGAAACAATTCTTTGCAATGCCCTGCATTATTTTAAGCTAATCCATCCATCCACAAAATCCTGTGTGCTCTTAATACGTGCACAGATGTTTCCAGCTGCATCTCCAAAGCCTTCATTTGCTCTGGAAACCCAAGGACTGAAAATCTGTGCCTTTCATCTGCATTTGGAACCTGGGAAGTTTAAGCCCACTCCGTGTATTAACACATCCTGAATTTGCTTCTGTGTCATAAAACTGACAGAGAGAAATTGGAAATTGCAAGGTGAGTTCCAAATCTCCTGTCCCCTCATTAACCAATCAGTCTGGAAATTCCACGCTGTATTTCTCCTCCCAGAGCAGTGACTCTGCAGACTTTGGGATGCAGAGTGAAAGTCCTGCAAAGATTTGCAAAGCCACCTAACTTGTGGTTTCCAGAATTACCCTGAGGATTTTATATCGACTCAGAGCTGCTCTGTGCATTACTTTTTAGTTATTATTATTATTTAATAGTTTATTTCCATATTCAAGCATAGAGGGATGCTGCTTAAGGGTAATCAGCCACAAGTTTATAAACAAATCAAGGCTAAAAACTGAAAAACTAAGCTTGTGATTACTTAAATATTTAGTTTAGCAAATCAGCTCTTTGTTTGGAGTAAGTACAGATAAAAAGTTGAACTCTATTATCTGCATGTAATTGGCATCTGCAACTAAAATTCAAATTCAAAGACTTTATTACCCCCCTGACAGCATGAGCCATAAACTGAGAAACTCCAGCTCAGTAGTTTCCTAAAGCATCCAAAAATCCTGCAGAGAAGACGCCGTGGCAGTGCCTAAATAAGCCAAAAGAGGAGGCAATGCTTTGCCCAAACCAAAAATGAAACCAAACAGGACATATTTTATCAACTCTTCCCTGTGAAGCGTTTAACTCACAATTGACTCTTTGCTCAACTGTTCTTTTATCAGCTGAGCACAGAGAGTTCCCCTCAGAGACACTGGGATCCGAGCAAGGCTTCACAAAAAAATCGACTTCTTTTGGCTGTTGTCATTCTTAATCACAGATATCTCTAAAATTATTACTCCCAGCTACTAGTGGGAATAAAAAAACTCTGGATCAGCTAAATCAAACACTGGCCTGTGCAGTTGGGGAAGGGAGACAAGCAATTTGGTGAAGAATCCATTTATTGGCTATTAAAGACATGCTTAAAATTAACTGCAGAGGGAAGTTCCCATTTATCTGCTCTGGAGGATATCTCCAGCCTCCTGCTTTCAGCTGGGTTATGGACTCCATGAATTCCATGGGAAGTCATCCCAAACAAACCCAGCCATCCTGCAGCTCCCCAAAATGATGGGATTCAAGTGGGAGGTAAAATCATCTGAGAATTGAGACAGGTCACAGACACTAATGAAATATCAAGCCAACACTTGAAAATAAATTGCATGTTAATGGATCCTGCTGTCAAATAACCAAGTGCCCAAAAACTCACTTTGACAACTCCGAGGAATCCTAAGAGATGGTTCTAAAGGGTGACTTTCAGAGCTAACAGCCAATTTTTGTAGCCTTTTTGTGTAAAAATGTGGCTTTTTCAAGACACAGGTACTGAATATTCCACATCTTTGTGAATGCAACATTTCGGTTTTGCCACAATTTTTTGGGAGCTCAGAAACTCCCAGTGGCAGATTTGGAACTAATGGATGGAATGGCTGTCGTGTTCTTATGTATTTAGGGGTTTTTTTAGTCAACTCATTTATTTACCAGACTGTTGTGGAAAATTTGCTTGCAGTAATTCTCAAGTGCAGAGTTTTGGGGTTCAACAGCAGTTTTTATAACAGATTTTAATGTGGTCCAGCTGCAAGCTAAGGGATAGGGTTTGTACCTTAGGCAGCATTTTTTCACTAAAACATTCCCAAATTCCAGCCTTAGACAGAAAAAAAGCTGGCTGGCTGTACTCCCCACCTGCTCTGTTTGCAGCATGTCCCTCAAATAAAGGCATATCTTCACTCACAAACACAACTACAATTCAAATGCTGCCCAAACCAGCCAGAACAGGTCACTGATGCTCCCCCACAACCCACTCCTTATTTAGGGTTTCAACTGGAACAAAAAACTCCTGACATTCAAACCTAGTTGATTCACTCCCCTCAAAATCTGTCCCTATTTGTACCTAAGGGCACAGGGATAACTGATTTTACCCCCCTGCTCTACTTTTATCTTCAGAATTTCCATTTTATTCTCTCTTTTCCCCCAAAACAGGGACTTGGTCACCTTGGTATCAGATCCTCGGCTTGTATATATAAAATATCCAGTTGAAAACTGGGATCTGTCAATCTCAGATTCCATTATTTGATTGGTTTTGTCCTGAATTTTCCCTTCTTTTTGCTTCTTCTCCAGACTTTGCACTACGTCAGAGTCACAGAAAAACTTCTTCCCCTTCTCCAACGACTGCAGCTCCCTCACCACTCCCTGAGCATCACAAGTCAGACAGGAAAAGTCAAACTAGGGGGATTCTGGAATATTTCAGTTCCTTGTTCACAAATTACTGGGGTCAAGGATTAAAACATTAAAACAACATTAAGCAATGACACATTTTCATGAGATTTTTGACCCCGAAGTCCAACCTTGGACTCTGTGCCATGCACATCTGTGTGTATCTTTAGGGGAAGTGTTTCTTTTACTTTTAAACCTCATAAACATTCAGTTTTCCACTGAAAATGATTTCCCCATTAAGCTTTCTTACTTTAAATATAGACCAGTCAAGGATTCATTCCCTTATGCTCCTGAGTTGGCTTTCTAAAACATGCTATTATGGCACTTAACTCTTCAAGGAGTTTCACATATTTTATTAAATAGACAAAGGAATTTTAATTAAAAACATATTTCAAGTACACCTGAAAGTCCCTTTCCTTGTTTTACATTGTACTCCTGAGTCCCTCTGAGGGTTTCAAAAGGAGATATATGCAGAATGTTTGGATTAAGTGGGAATTTGGTAATTCAGCAAGTCTCAGGGAGAAATCTGCGCAACGGGAAAGTAAAAATTACAACTTCAAATGAGGTGTAAAAATGAAATCTTAATTATGCAGCTACTCCAGATCCTCTATGATCTGTACAACCACTGGGGTTTGGTTTTTTTTTTTTTTTGGGGTAGATGCTGTGTTAAGCAGTTGGCATCTTCTCCTCCCTGAGAAGGAGTTTATATTTCAATGGCAGATTAAGTAATTTCTGTGAATCATCACAGGTTTGGAGGGGTTTTAAGTGCTTTAGGATCTTTTGGGATAAGCAGCTGTATCGTAAAGCCACATTGCTGCTTCTAGGAAAGGATGAGTTGTTTTGCATTTGAAGCAAAACCTTAATTGATGCTCTGCTGACTTCCTCCAAAACTTCATTAATTCATAAATTTTACGCATCCAGCGCTACCAACCAGTTGCTAATAATAATTAATCTGTATTTAGTTGTAGCCATGTGGAAATTTTTTCTAGAAATCCAAATAATGACACCTCTAACGACCAATTAATTCTTTGCAAAGAATGCTGAATACATTACACAGCAGAAATGTGTTTGGTAAGCAAGCACACTCTAAAAATAATGCCAGTTTGACGCTTCTTGCTACTAAACATTTGCATTAAAGCAGAACTAAGGGTGGGCAGAGCTGTCAACTTTTCTCCACTTGGACAAAGACCCTTGGTTTTCAATTTCCCTGTGGTTTTTACTAACTATCAGGTAAATTCAGAGAACTGGCTTCCTGGGAGCACGTATTCCTGAAGGAATTGAAAAATTGCTTCCTGGGAAGCGCTGGCATAGCAGCCACAGTCCTAGCCAGGGAAAATAGTTGTGGAAAAACTTCTGGCACCAGGAAACCTCCTCTCAGAGGAGCAGGTATTCACAACAGATCGAGATAAAAAGCATGATTAAGATACAAATCTCTAGGAAATCACCCAGGGCTGCGACTCAACAGAATTGAGCGCATCAGTTGCGAGTCGCAGCCGTTTCAGTGGGACCACAGGAAAGTGGCTCAAAAATTGCAAAAACCTCAGGGGAAAAAGTAACATTTCTGTTGTGACTTGAGGCTTTTTACACTGTTTTTGTCTGCAGGCATCATGGTGAGTAAGGAGCCCAGCAAATGCTTACTCACCGCCTCGGACAGCGACGTCGAGCCCGCGGCTTCCCTAGCGCTGGAGATGAAATACGCGCTGGATCCCAACCGGCAGATCAAGAAACGGAACAAAGCCCTCCAGGTGAGGTTCAAGGATATCTGCGAGGCCCAGAACGAGCAGAGGGACAAGCAGCTCTCCACCTCCTCCACGCAGGACCCCGACAAGAAGGAGGCCAAGGCCATCTCCTACAAGACGGCCTATCGCAAGTACATGACGGTGCCCGCCCGCAGGTCCATCCCCAACGTCACCAAGAGCACAGGAGTCCAGACTTCCCCTGATCTCAAAAAGTGCTACCAGACCTTCCCTCTGGACCGGAAAAAAGGGAATATCCTGAAAAGCGCCTCGACGGTGGAAACGTTACCGAGCGAGAACAACGGGTTCCTGATCGAGGTGAAGGACAGGGAGGGCCGGGGCGCGGGCGAGGCCGCGGCGTGGGGCAGGAAGGCTGGCAGCCTGCAGACAGCCGAGTTCATCTCCCACATCTCCGAGCGCGCCGCGCACGACAACGGCGCCGAGGCCTGGAAAAGCAGCGATTTGCACAGTTCTCCCAAAGAGCCTCCTCCTCTGCCCGACTTGGCCGAGCTCGGCGAGGAGGAACCGGCGCGGCCGCCCGGCCGGGTCAGAGCGGCTGCGGCACGGCTGGGGAGCGACGAGGCCGCCCAGCCCCTCCACGGGAGGGTCTTCAAGACTGAAGTGGCCACCGTCTACCTGCCGGCCTCGCAGCCCGACCTGCCCAGCCTGGGTGACTGGGGGCAGTGCCCCGAGGAGGACGACAAGAGGACGGTGCAGCTGAACGGGGTGCAGCCCCCGGCCGGAGATGCCCGAGCGTGCGCGGCGCGGTGCCCGGCCCCCGAATGTAGTGACCAGAGCCTGCAGGTCAACGTGGCACCCATGGAGGAGAGCCAGCCCTGCCGGACGGCCGTGGCCGTGAGCCAGGAATGCCAACAAATCGTGCCTCACACCGAAGTTGTGGACTTGAAAGCGCAGCTTCAGATGATGGAGAGCCTGATCAGCTCTAGTCAGGAGACCATCAAAGTGTTGTTGGGTGTTATACAGGAGCTAGAGAAGGGAGAAGCTCACAGGGAAGGGTGAGTAGAAGTTTTTTTTAATGAGCATGAGCTGACTGAAATGTCTTTTCCACCTTGAGTTGGCTGATGCCAACGCGCCCCTGCTGCCACGCACGTGGCGCTTCCTCACACGGAGTTTTGCTGCTTTGGGACAAACCTACCAGCAGCATTCAGATTGCTATCTGCCAGTCCCAGGGTGTAATTAAGTCATGATTTAACGAAGGGCCCATGAAACAGCTTCTTGTGCCTTTTCTAAGGAGCAAGGAATGAGCTGCTCTCCAAACAGGATTAGCGAGGATGTTTTCACATCAGCAACTTGCATTAGCCATAATTCCTCACATGGCATGAAAAGCAGCAGCAAAACCTTAATTCTATAAGAGACTTACCTTTTTAAGATTAAGGGATATTATTACAACTCCTAATGTAATTCCCTTAATGGCATATGAATCTCATCTGGTTTCCTTTCACCTGAATTTTTCATGGTATTCCTTTCAGAAGGAAATGAAATGAAAACTTTGAATATCAAAGTCTTCTTTAGGGCTTTCACACAGCTCTAAACATAACAAACCCAAGCAGAAAGAAACAAAATCGTGTTTAAGCCTAACTTTCATCCCTTAAATCAACCCATACGACACTAAAAATACTGAAATTGTAACTCAGTACAACCTTTAGTCTTTACCTGGACAGTTCAACCCAACTTTTATTACCTTAACAAATATTCTGCAGACTGACTCACCTTAGTTCCCTCATCTTTATTCAGTGAACGTACCTCAAAATGTATGTGTGCTGTTTGTGTGTTTTGAAAAGCTTCTGTAATTAAATCACAATTTGCCAGAAGAGACTTTAAAATTAGGAAATCAGGACTTCAAAATTAAGAAACCAGCAGCTCATGCTACATGAAGCAGCACCTGCTTTTGAGTCAGAAAGGTATAACTTTAATTTAAATTTCTTTAGGAATGCAGAAATCATGTGAATCCTTAAATTCAAAATGTTTGGCATTAGAAAGTCATCGTATTTGGATCCTGCTGCCAACACAGCCGTTGTGTTTTTGGTTTATTTTACAGCTGGTTATATTATTGTTTATATCCTTATCAATTAGCAATATCAAGGACCTTACCAAGTCCTGGATATCCAGGCTGGGACTTTTCTTGGCTTACCTGAAAGCCACACAGGTTTCAATGATCTTAAAGATCTTTTCCAACCTAAACAATTCTATAATTCAATTTTTAAAAAGAATTATTATTCAGAAAAAGAACTCCCCTGCTTTCTTAACTCAGAGAAACTGCAGGAGCTTTGGAAAGAAGTGCCAAGCTGCTTTTCAAATCACAGAATACAGAAAACTATTTCACCATCATCCTCATAACTCATCACCCGCTCGTCGAGAACCCTGAGTGCACAAACACCCACATCACCCCCAGAGCCACCTGCTATAAATACTCTGCTTCCTCCATACAATCACATATCCAGATTTTGTTCCTTCCCAAAGATAGCACAGCCACAGGTGCAGCAAATACAGATTGTTTTATTGCCCTGACAGAGCAGAGCTGTTAATGCAGCTGACGTTAGGAGCGTATCCCTGCCCTTGGCACAAAACAGATCTTGGCCAAACCATCCAGGATTGCCTTCAAATAATTCCTCTGCAGCTGTAATACAGCCTTACAAAGGTGTATTAGCCCTAAAATGGTGAAATTATCCATAAATCCCAATCTGGAATATCTTTACAGCCTCTCAGACACTCAAGACTCGTGTACTGGAGTTTACAAGACTCCATTTGACCAAGAAGTGCCTGTTAATTATCACTGCTTTATACCTGGAGCCACTTCCAGCTGCTCCAGACATGTCCCAGAGCTGCTCCCTCCCTGCTGGGCATGGAGGCTGTCGAGATGGGGAGGGAAGGAGAAGAAGGGAGACGCACACTTGCATATTTTCCAATCCCTGCATTCCAAACCCCTCTGGATTTCGTGGCTGTTGGCTGATTTGGAAGGAGACTGCACAGCTCTGTGCTCGGGACCTTGCACAGTGATCCCTCTCTCCAGAGCTGGGAGAACACTCTGTTCTCCTGCAAACACCAACACATCATTAACACCAAGCCTGTCTTTATCCCCAGCTCCCTCAAATTACACAACTCCTGCAATAATAGGCTGCCCCATCCTTTTATTAGAATAATTCTTGCCAATTGCTGCCTTCATCCTACAACATCTTTGCCACAGGCCCTGTGTAAACTATTACATATCTCCTCGGTGCCAGCATGTTGAGCTTTTTTCCTGTTATAACCAGGTTTTAGGTCAGTTTAAATCAAGAAATTAAAGCAGTTCTACTGTTTATTGTAGCATCTTCCATCTGCTACAACAGCAAGAGGCATTTTGTATTTATGGAACTCACCTGCTTTTCTGATGTACATTAAATTCCTTAGAATAACATGCTACAGGAGACAAATATAAGTAAGACACTGCTGGTAAAGGAAAAAAAATATGAAGGGGAAAAAAACACACCAAAAGCAAAAAACCACAAAGCCCCAACTGAATTTCTTAATCAGATTTTTCTGCCTTTAAGGAAATCAGTGTTCTTTAAGTGCTGTTGCAGTGCCGTGGGACTGGTGCTCAGTGGATTCATTTTCACTAATATGCTGTAGGTCCTGAACTGCTATTACTGCAATTCATCACTAAACGAGTCGATGCCAGCAGAATTGCAGCAGCATCTCTGAAGGCAGCAGTCTCATCCTTTGGGTGCCTATCATCTATGTGTGCTTTTGAAAATGTCAGTGCTCCATCATCTGCAATTAGCAACAACAGCCAGCACTCAACTCTGCTTGAAGGGAAGGGGAAAGCCACTGGAGCAGGAGGAGAAACACAGAAACTGTGATCCCCCTCCCATATCAAAGAACATTATTAAAATTCTGTGTTATGTGCATCGTTATTTACTAAATCTTTGGCAAAATGGCTGTTCTACCTCTCTGTGTGGAAGCTTCTACAAAAAAAAAAAAAAGCAAATTACATCCCAGCAAACATTGCTGGATGCCTTAAGTCATGCATGAAGGAAGTACAGAGCTGCAGCTTCAATTAAGAGTCCCAGCTCAGAGTTAAAAAAAAACATTGAATATTACATGATGCAGGGTGAAGCTTTATAACACAAACCTTTATGCTCTGGTTTTATTCTGATAAATTATCAGCAATCTCACTTTACAGACATATATGTCCATGTTCAGATGGAGAATTTAGGAAGCCAAATGTGTGGAGCATCAGTAAGGCTGACAGGACTGCAAGCAAAATGCAAGTTAATCATTCTAAAACCTGGCTAACGAAGATCTGTGAAATACAGAAGATGAGCACATAATCAGAATTACTTTGCTGTTGGAGAACAGCAGTGACCTGCCCTTTAAATCCTTCCCGTGGAAGGAACAGTAATCTGGGCCCTCCTCATTATACAACAAATCAGCAATTTTAATAAACAAAGTGCTCAATTTGCCACACAAAAACAAGTCACAGTATTTTGACTCTGCCAGGCCAAATGCTACACATTAGACAAGAGTTAAATGAACCTGTTTCAGAGCTAATTTATATTCCTCTATTAGTCAGCAGTGGTTCAGGAATTTAAAGAGCTCTCAGCAAACTCCTTCGAAGAGGCTTTGAGAGAACACGTTGTCATGGACGGAATTTAAATGTCACTGCACGTTTTTTAATGACTAAGGGGTTTTTGTGCCTCACATTCTCCCTTCTGAGCAGAAGATAAACCCAGATGGTGTGTCTGGATGGAGGTTTGCACCCCAGGGAGGAGGAGAGCAGGGAGCATCCTCACCCGAGTCCTGCCTGAGCAGCACTGCCAGCACTCATCCTCAAGGTCACCCCAACTGATCCTCCTGCTCAGCAGCGATGGCAAATCCAAGTCAGGCAGCCAAAGCAATTATTGCCCGGGTTGTTTGCTCTGCTCCCTTTCAGGAGCCAGCCCAGCTCCTCGGAGCAGACCAAGGAGACAGAGCAATCCAAGGCAGTGAGGATTTCTGCTGTCCAACCCCATCCATGCCCTCCACCTTCCCAACTGCAGTTCCTCGTTTCACATCTGGAGAAAAGGAAGGTTAAAAGAGTTTACAGGAGCAGAGCCTCTGAAAGCACAGCCTTTGGGAGAGATGACAGCTGCAGGAGTGACAGGACAGAGCCTGGTTTGGGATTTCCCCCCTCCTTGGTTTGGTTTTGCTTTTTTTTTCAATTACAGCCCTGGCAAAGAGAAGGTTTAACAGGATCATTTCTAAGAGAAAACCTGGAAATGCAAGGAAACAATGGATAAGCTTAACTACAAAAGACAGCTCACCAGAAATAAATATATGTATAAAGCAGCAAGAATGCAGCAAATTGCATCTGGGATGCACAAACTGTCATATTCTGAGTGACTCCAGATTTTGGGATGCTGTGAGAAGAGCTTGGGAAGAGGACTGTGATGAGTGCCTTTATTCCCTGCTGTGACCTTTTTTACATCTATCCAGTCTGCCCGGAATCACCTCTGAAACGGTCACACTCATTTCATTATCCCCTAAATTCTTCCCTCTTTTCTCTCACTGTATTTCGAAGGGCGTTCATCATTTACAGATGACTCCCAAACGCAGACACACCCAAACACCGCAGGAAACTGTAACAATTCCCCTTCCTGAGGCTGAGCCAGGAAATCTCTCTGGATGCAGCAAGAAAAAGGAACAATTTTTGCACAAATCTGAGCTTTGTGGATCTTGTGATCCTTGGGCCAGTGCTGGTTGAGTGCTGCTCACTCAACCCGAAGCAGGAGCAGTACTAAGACACCAAAAGTCCATTTACCTGCCCTCACTGTAAGAAATTTGGTTTTCCAAGCTCTGAACCAGCCTTTCCCTGCTCCCCCAAGCACAGCTGGAGCAGAGCAGGCACACACTGACACCTCTCCACTGGAACTATTCCATCATATTCCAAAACTCCATGGGAGCTATTCCAATACCTGCTGCCAGTCCATGGGATCCCCTTGACCCCTCTTATGCAAAATTCCCAAATGTAATAAAATCCCAAACCAACCAACCAATGAAAGTTGATGATGTAAGACTGATCACGGAAATATCCAGTATCATTTAAGGTAAAAAATCCAGCATCACTCAAGCTTTAACCTCAAATTCCATTTTTCTTAACCTCAAATTTTATTTTTTAGCTTCAAATTCCATTTTTTTAACCTCAAATTTCTTCTTTTTTTTTTTTTAACCTCACATTCCACTCTTTTCTGAATTAGTTCCCTAAAACCTGTCTGGAGCTGGATCTCCAAAGGCAGGTACCAGGAATATCTCAGAGCACAGTATTTCACACGCCTTCACACCAGGATGAGATTTATATTTTTTGATAGGATTTTTCATTAGAGTTGGACACATTTATTCTGGGGCTGATAATCCAAGTTTCAGATCAGATTGTCAGAGTGGATAAAAAGGGCAAAGTCTCACAGTTCACAGACATCCTGGAACATTAATGTGTAATAATTCAGAGTACCTGGGTACTATAATATTGAAGATAGAGAGCTCTTAAATAACCCTGCTGTCAGAGGCACTTTCTGTCAATCCTCTGTGAGCAATAGAGTGGTGGGAGGCTGTCAGCAAGGAAATGAGGAAAAAAAAAAAAGGAAAAGTGAGCACTTAACAACAACCAGAATGTGGAATAAACATTAAAAAAAAAAGGAATAATCTTTATAGCAAAGTTACTTGGTATTAATAGTGTTTTCTCCCACAAAAATGCCACTAGGAATGTTCTGAATCTCAGAAAATAGAAGTTATTTTGCTAATATAATCCAGCTTTTTATCTGCATATACTGTATAAGCACAATTCAATGGAAATGTATTTGAAATACTGAGAGAAATAATTTGATTTCTATCTGGTTGCTATTCACTGGACTTTAAAACCAAGAAGAAATGTCATTCCTCACCACACCTTCCCGTTCCAGCCCAGGATCAGCAGCTTCAAAGTGAAATTAAGGTTCAGGACTTTTCCAGCAGATTGGCTGCAGGGACACAAAGGCCAATAAAAGCAAATTCCCACAATTCAAATCTGGAATTACTGATGGAGTCTACTAATGAAAGCCTAAAAAAAAAAGCATAAGCAAACAATGTTTTTTGCTAAATATATCCATAAGAATTACCATGGATCAGAAGCTTCCCAATGTCACCAAGCTGCCCAAATCATACACCTGCAAGGAGAGCTTTCCTGCTAAATCAGTCTTGTTTGGTTTGTTGGGTTTTTTTTTTATTTAAAAAAGGCTGATTGAAGGTAAGGAATTATCAAGTTTTCATAATTAGAATAATCCTTCAATAACTGCAGCTTGGCTGTCGGCAGTATCAGAATGCAGAGCCACGAGCCTGTAAAAATGGGACCAAAATGAGCTTTATAGTGTTAAATTTCTCACTGCTGTTCCTTCGCCAGGAGATGAAACAACTGATTTCTAATTGACACCTCCTTCTGAGCCCCTGTGCTTGCACAAAGGTACAATTATCTCTTATCCTGACTGAGGAAAAATGCAAAAAAAAGAGGAAAAAGACTTGTCTGAAGATGAGGGTGCTTTGTTTTTAAACAGCAGAGCCTCCAGCTACCCCAGGTTCCAGATTTGGGACAGGCTTAAAAAAGCTCCTGCGTAGAACATTTAGGAAACTGAAGGTGAAAAACTGGGAGATGATGGAGAGACCTGAGCTGGATTCAGGTACCTGGGGGCTGGAATGAGATGATCTTTGAGGTCCCTCCCAACCCACACATCCTGAGATCTGTGGCCTGAGGGAAAGTAAATTAAGGAGTTCCCAGGCATGGATGTGTCCATCCTCCCTGATGCCACCTCTGGATCACTGCTGGGTCTCTGGTGGAGCTGTTCTGTTCTCACACCTGAGCAAAACTGAGGTGTCCACACAGCCCTTATGGGTTTTGATTTCAGCTTTGCCGAAACAGAGGAATTTTTGAAGAAGGATGAGTAATTCCCTGCCATGGAACCGTTTTTTCCATGTTAAACAGTAGTTAGGAAAATATTCAAGTGAAAGTGGAACAATTCTGAGCCTTTTGTGATGCTTTGTTGTGATGGTTTTTGCATATCATGGAGGGCTCAGTGCTCCAGGTCAGCCAGAAAGGAAAGCTGCCATTCCAAGGGAGTCTGCAAATCCCTCCAAACATTCCCAACTGTGTTTGGACCTCTTTTCCTTATAGGATGATGATGGGGGATGATCTCTACCCCATTACTCACCACATGAATCAACCAGAAGAGAACAGACACAACCATTTGGGGGAACACTGGGGGGTTTTTCCCTCGATTACAGTATCAAAGAATCCCAGAATGGTTTGGGTTGGAAAGGACCTTGAAGCTCAACCATTCCACCCTCCTGCCATGGGCAGGGACACCTTCCACTGTTCCAGGCTGCTCCAAGCCCATCCACGCTGGCCTTGGACACTTCCAGAGATCCAGGGGCGGCCCCAGCTGCTCTGGGCACCCAGGGAACAATTCCTTCCCAATGTCCCATCTCCATCAACCTTTTTTCAGATTGAAGCCACAGAAGCTGTGTGTGGTGCAGTAACCCCTCAGGTTGAGAGGCAGGATTGCAGAAGCCAGCTGAGGTATTTTGGCATTAAGAAGGAAGTTTTCCCTCTGGAATGCTTTGAACCTGGCATGAGTTAAGTAATTCCTTTGAAAAGCAAGACATTTGTTTACTTTGTTGTCATCCAGACAAGCTCCAAAGAAATTCCAGGGATGGTACCTGGATCTGTGGACAAAACTCAAGCAACTGCCACACTCCTGGTCTGTGGATTCTCCTCAAATTCCCATTATCCAAGAAAATGAGAAAACACAAAGTGCTGGGACCTGCTCAGGCTGCAACAGGCAGAGTTCTGCACTTCCATGAGCCTTCCTGCTGGTTTTTTGTTTTATCTCCATACGTTTCCTCATCCTTCTCGCAAGTACAGAATCCCAGATTCATTTAAGTGGGAAAAGACCTCCAGGACCATCGAGTCCAAGCTGTGCCTGATCTCCATCTTGTCACCAGCCCAGAGCCCTGAGTGCCACATCCAGGCCTTCCTGGAACACCAAGCACTGGCTCCACACAAACACCAGGAGCAGTGGCCAGCATTTCTCTCCCCTCTTTTAATTTTATGCTACTGCACAACGTTTGGAATTTTAAACAAGTCTGGCTGATGCAGTTATTATTTGCAGCCAGTGTAGGCTTAGAGATATAATGCACAAAGGGTATTTGAGCTCGCACTGAAATCTTAATCACAACAAAACGATAAAATAATACCACAGATTTTGATTTCTCCCATCTTCCCTCCTTCACAGAAACAATTCCTGGGAGCAGCTTCAATTTAGAAATCCAAGCCAAGCAGAATCCCAGGTGTTGTGTAGGAACTCCTCAGCTCAGCTCAGGGTGGGAGCAGCAGGAGCTGTGAGGGCACAAGGATTCCCTCATTTAACACATTACCCCAGCTGCTCCCAAAAGCTACACACACAAAATTAAATATAAAATTCCATGGATTTGGGGGTGTAAGAGCAGTGGGAAGTGGGAAGAGGAACGCTTGAAGCTGCAGGAAAGGATGGGTGGGTGCAGCAGATCTGATGATGAGCTGCTGGCTCAGGAGGCTCCAGGCATCCAGGTAATGACCCCAAATCCCATCCTGAATCCTCCATCGGGTGAAAACCACAGCAGAGAGATTTGGGATGAAGGGGGAAGGGACAAAGCTCATCTCAGCCTCACCACTGGAATGTGCTCCCAGGTAACCTGCTGAAGTGCCTGGCCTAAGTATTACACACCAGCAATGCAGCTGCTGTTCCACCAGAGCAAATTCCCTGAATTGTTATTAACACCACAAGCTGACATTTTAATTATCCTCCTGATTTTTCTAACGAGACAACAGAAGCACAAACATTCAGTGGAAATGTTTGACCTTGTACACACCTAATTCCTATAAGATTTTGTGATTACACTTGAAATACGTTTTGATTCTCTTCGTGCTCACTGTGGTTGTTTTTAAATAACTCAACAGTCCTATTGAAATATATATTTATTTTTTAAAAAAAATCCCACTCCCTGACTAACCTGAGTATAATACAAAATGTATTTACAGGGTGAAAGCACTTGAATTGCTGTCGTGGGAGTCGTGCCGTACACCCACAGCGCAAATACCTCAAAAAGCAAATTAGTCATCTGCTTCCAACTGTCAGGATGCAGCAAAAGACAAACCACTGTCTTGGAAAGAGCCTGGAAAATCGCACCATTGAGTTTCTGTACATGGCAGAGGATTTTTATTTTTTTTTTTTCCCAGAAGGCAAATCAATAATATCAGCCTTGAAATAAAAAGAGAGAAGAGTGTTCAGTGTGGGAGTGTTGGGTTGGATGGGGTTTGGAGCAACCTGGGATTGTGGAAGTTGTCCCTGTCCAGGGCAGGGGGTGGAATGGGATGACCTTTGGAGAGAGGAAAACTGTTTTCATTAAGGTTTAGTTAATCCTGAGTTAGAAAACCACCCAGGAGCACAAAGCTGGGATCACTTAGACCTGTGTGAACTCCGAGTGCTCCCAGGGGAAAACAAAACAAAGGGAACAGAAAAAAACAGATGCTAAAACCTTGGAAAATATAAAAATAGTTAGGACGAAAGGCAAAAATAACCCAAGCATGCCAGACCCTGAAACACATGGAACAAATCCATGTTTGCATCAGGAAGAGCCTCAAGGTAATTCCTTGAAGCACAACATCCATCCTGATTTTTATCATCTCTAAATGCAAACTGCTAATTGGCAATTATCAACTTCAGGAAGACACAGCAGAAAAAAGGTTAAAACAATTTTCTCCTTTGAAAGTGATTTTTCAGGACACCTTTACAGCAGCCAAAGGCTGGCCTAAGGTGGTTTAGACCTGGCCAGACCTGGTTTGGGAGCAGAATCTGAAGTTCTTAAAAGAACCATGGGTTTTCATCCACTAAAAACCTGATTTTGCAGATATACAAATACATTTATATGAGTTTCTCATTGAACTAAAGTGGTAAATCTTTCCTAGGGCAGAATAAACCTCTAGGGCTAGGCAGGATTTATTTTAACCTAAAATAAGATGCAAAAGATATACAGGAGATTTTTTGCATTTTACATGGCTCAAAAATTATTTACTCAAGTCATAAGGACAACTAAAGCTCTCGTGACAAAGTGCAGTCATTTAATTGTGCCAAAAGGCAGATTATGTTCATAATAATAATGGCAATTTTGTCTTGAAGCACATTATCAGTTCTTTAGAGTGGGAAACAAAGATTTTGAGAAGTTCTCCATCCAACTGTTGATTTTTGAAGCATTTTTCAGTAAAGATGGGCAATATTAGGCCAGGTTGGATAGGGCTTGGAGCAACCTGGTCTGTGGAAGGTGTTCCCATGGCAAGGGATGGAAGATGAAGATCCTTTCCAAGCCAAACCACTCTGGGATTCTGTGATCAGTAGGTTTAACCAGCTGGGTTATGAATTGTCCCAGCAGCTCTAGGAAATAATAAACCAACTCCAATTAATACAAAGACTTCAGGAGAAGCAGGGCCTGCACCTCCTCTGAGCAAGGCCAGAACTGTCACTTCAAACACACTTCAAAGGCCTGCTGCCTGCTTTAGATCATTTGTTTCACTATATTTAAATAATAAACATCAACCAAAAACAAATATTCTTGAAATCTCTTCATCCTCCTTGCTAGTGATAATCCACCAAAAGTGTGAGGTGCATCAGGATCATCCTGCTCTGCACCCACATCACAGCCACTTCTGGAAACTCAATATCAAGTATTCCCTGACTCCCAGCAGAGAAGGGAGAACATCCAGATCTAACGGATCAATCCTTCTAAATCACTTTTTAGGAGTTTTTTCTTTGTTTTTAACAGATGCTCATTTAAAAAATAACAAAACAGCATACGCAGATCTAAGGTTCCCTCTCCCTGCTCAATGGGGTTTCTCTAATTTATACAAGCAAAAAAAATATTCAAATGCAAAGATTTTGATGTTAAAGTTGGTATTTTTTTATAAAGCCTCCAGCAGGTGCACAAATTCTGTGTTTCACAGGGATTTAGAGTGTAATCCCCTTAGGCTGCTCTGAAAATTGCAGCCTATTCTTAGTTCCTGCCAGTCCACATCAGCAAAATGGTTGTTCTTCATTATGATATTTTAATACTTGGGAGCGTTAATTGAGGTTAAGCTCAGGTTGTGCCCAGAATGCTAAAAAAACTCCAAAAAAACCAAACCTGCCAGAAAATTAAAGCCTTATGAAAATAATGTGGAAAAACGTGTGAAAAACTGGAGATGAGCTCTCCTTTCCAAGGGGAGATGCAGACAGAGAAACTGAACTCACCTCCATCCATCCTTGCTCCAGGACCTTCCAGGCCAGGCTGGACAAGACTTGGAGCAGCCTGGGATAGTGGGAAGTTCCCCTGTCCATGAAATTTTATGGGATTTAAGGTCCCTTCCAACCCAAAGCAGTCTGGGATTCTGGGGTTCCATTACCTGCCCAAGCTCTGTATATACACACAGAAACAGAAAATCCAGAATCTGAGGTACAAAGGATGAAGCTCTGGAGCAATGGCTCATCCTCAGGGGCAGCTCCAAACCAATCTGAAACTCCAGGAATAATATCTGGGATCTACACCAGGCCAAACCCAACTTTCATTCCTCTAAAAAAGCGACAGATTTTCTGTAGGAACCTTTGCTTTGTGAAAGACTTGACATTTGAAAGAATTTCTTTTTACCAAAAATAACAACTGGTTTTTAACAAAGGACAAAGTTTTTGGTCTCTCTCCTACACTGGAATACTTTCCAAATTATTTTTAGGAGGAAGGAAAAAAAGCAGCTTACTCAAAACACTGTGTGACACAAGGAAAACATCATGACCCAGAACTCTGCTCTCCTCCTCCTGGTATCCAGACTCTGCTTTCAAATCATTCCTAGGAGTACAAACTGATGGAAACTCTGTTTGTCAGGAAGTCTGCACTGAAAATCAATTTCATTGCCTAAAATCTGCATGGAAATGCTGTTCCAGTAATGAAACCCTTATTGGTGTGAAGGAGACAAATTCCACACAGGTGTTTGTGTAGACAGTTATGTGAAAACAAGAAAGTAAAAATCCAAAGCCCTGAGGTATCAACAACAAAATTCTTTCATGAGGAGTTTAATTTTTATAGAAATAATTGAATTTATTATAATTCACATAATTCAGTCCTGGCTAAAGAGCTCTGAAACTGCCAGATGGAAACCAAACCCTGGGACACCATGGAGTGTTCTTGGAGCTTTCAGGGAATTCTAACAGCAGCACTCAAAGAAGGAAATAATAGAAAATAGGTAAAAACCATCTCTGAAAAGCTAAAAATACTCAGTAAGGAAAAACTGGCTTAAGAAAATGTAATCACGAATTAAAGCCAACTGGAAAAGAAATCTATCATTATAACCAGTGAAGACTGAGAACTGCAAAGGTGCTAAAACCAAGCAGAGCTGAATGTGGCAGCTGAGAGATCAGGATTTCAAACTCATCATCCAAAAATCATCTCATTTTTAAATACTTACATCCAAGGACCATTTTCATCAGCTTAACAAGTCAGCCTTATACCAGCAAATATGTTTTTAAGTATATGAAAATCTGGAATTATTGTGCATTTAAAGAGCATCAAATGAGAGAATGGTTTGGGTTGAGAGGGACCTTAAAGATCCTCAGTTCCAGCTCTTTGCAGGGCTACAGAAATGAATGAAAATGTCCCAACTGGAAAACAACTTCAAACAAAAAACCCAAACCAAGCTGGCACCAGCTCAGAGTGTTTATGGCTTTACCTATAAAGGGCACAGCCACATCCCTCTGAAGGCAGCTATTGACTGTTCTTTATGTCCTCAGTAAATAAAAGCCTTCCCCAACTCATCTGTAGACTTTAAATGTTGTCTCTTTAGTTAGAGCTTTTAGGAGCTGATCAATAGCTTGGGAGAAAAAAAAACCATTTTGCAAGTCTCAGGTTCATAGTAGGGACAATTTGAATGTCAGCTTCTGAAAGATTTGCAGAGGGGAAATGAAAATCAGGAATTGCTTCTCTTAGAGAGGATAAGAGCAAACAGAAACCAGGACTGGGGTTTTCCCATGAGGAAGAGCACATAAAATGGACATTCTGCTTTGTATGAATTCCTCTGCACACCTGAAGCTGGGTGGGTTTGATGCTGTTTTGGGTTTTGCCTTTTTTCCTTTAATATGTTCTCTGCATTCTCTGCACGTACATTTGGAGCCCAGTAACCCATTACATTAATGGCTAGTTTCCCCAATAACTTTCCATGACTTTTCCCTAAACAAAAAACCAGCACCAATTCCAGAACTGCAAACCCTGAGAAACACAAGACCACCATCCTATGTTGTTTCTTCCTAAGTGCCAAGGTCGAGAAAAACTCTACAAGACACATTTCATGGACAAAGCACAGCTTAGTGCCTAACTCTAGAACTCGACTTAACCTAGAGGAAATTGCCCCACCAGCTGTCCTCCTAATTAGTACTGCCATCAATTGTGCTAATTTCCTAAAACCTATAAAAATATACTCCCCATTGTGAGGGTAGACTTTTCTAGACATCTTTCTATAACAGCCCCTGAAAGCTTTCAACAAAAATCCCCTTTTATATTGCCTCCTACCCCGATTCCATCTCAAATTTTGTTCTCCAGGTTGGGAAACTGGCAACAGGTTAAAATGGGATATTGGGCACCCTGGGAGGGTGGGCAGGCCCTGGCACAGGGTGCCCAGAGCAGCTGGGGCTGCCCCTGGATCCCTGGCAGTGTCCAGGTGAGGCTGGGGCACCCTGGGACAGTGGGAGGTGTCCCATGGCAGGGGTGGCATTGGATGGGATTTAAAATCCCATCCCACCCAAACCATTCCGTGGGCCTGTGATGTGGTTTTCGTGTGATGTTAAAAACCAGCAACGTTGGTAATCTGAGCATTTTCCTCTGATTAAAAAGCAATTCTGAGGTCAAATAACAACCACCCTCTACAACAGCAAGAACTCCATCGTTGCATTTTGCCTTTAGAAGGAAAAAAAGCCTTAAAAGAAGAGGATTCACCCTCTTAGGAACTTCTGTTGGTGCCACCACAGTGCCAAGAGCTGCATCCACCACCCCAGCCACTGATAATCCTTAAAATCATAAAGAAAAGTGACACAGGCCAAGCTGATCATTTCCTGAGCTACACAAACAGCCTGCAGCACCTAAGAAATGCTGATTTTTCATCTTGGGGACAGACACATCCAACAGTTGGTGCAGAATTTCCCATTAACACTTGATATTGCATAGGCTGGATATTTTGTAAGGTAAAAATTAAGCCAATTTTTTTTTTTTTTCCCAAAAGCTGGATTTTTCAGTTTTGTTCATTGTCAGGGCAGCAGAGGAGCTCTGTCCCTGCAAGGGCAGAGAAGGGGCAGAGATGCCCCTGGTTAAGCAAATAATAATTTGAATAACTGGAGGTCAATCAGCTGAAACTGCCTGGGTGTGAGGGCAGAACCTTATTCCCTGAAGGAATCCTGACTGGATCTATTTTCCACATTTCCAAAGTTCCCTGAACAAATTATTTCCCCACTTCTTCTAAAAATGACTTTGAAGAAATGTTGCCAGCACTTGTATGTAACAAATTAACCTTGAAAGAGTCCAAATTTGTGATTTTACAAACAAAAATCTAAGTACCAATCCCCAAATACTGAATTAACACTTTTCATTTTAAACTCATTCATGTTCACAGGCAACTGTTCTATTTTAGTAAAATATTTTTAATGAAATTTCTTTGTGTAGAAAAGTACCTGAATACCTTAGAAACCCCTTTTTAATTAAAATGACCAAGGCAGAGAGAAGCACAGGTAAATGAGAAGTCACTGCTGCAAAGAGACTTCAAACCAGAGTGTGACAAAGCACAGCTGCAGGCTAAGGGAGCACAGGAAATGGCATTTCAAAGGCATTTTCTTCCTTTTAACACATAAACATCCTTACAACGAAATTTCAGACCTCACTGAGAAGCACAGAACTCCTAAACAGATCCTATTTTGCATTATTCTACTCTGGCCACTCCTCCTGATATAATGGATTATGTGTTTTGATTTAGTGCTTAATGCTCAAGAGTTTGCTTAGAGAGAATGTGGAGAAAATATTAATCCACCCCAAAGAAGTAATTTCTTAATTAAAGCTGAATATGCCATTTTGAATGCTATTTTCCTGATGTCTGGATTTTTGTATTCAATATTCAAGGTAAAAAAAAAAAAAAAAAAAAAATCCTGAAATTCTGGTTATTACAAAAATGGTCACGGAAGGTCAAAATAAATAACTTTTTTACTGATTTCATGTTCTTGTCTTTGCAGGCTTTCCTATCGGACCGGTCAGGACACGGCCAATTGTGACACGTGCAGGAACAGTGCATGTATTATCTACAGGTAAGTTAAAAATACCAATATTCCTTTTTTTTTTTCCTGGGAGAAAGCAATGATTCAGTCACAAATGCAGGCTCAGCAATTGGCCTTGATGTTCCAATCAACACAACAGAAATTTAACTCCACCAAAATCATTAAATTCAACACCTGTGTAAGTCTAAATCAGAAAGAGGTGGCTGTGGGCAGCAGAGCTGTGGGATGGGAAGTGTTACAGGGTGGGAGCTTTGTTTTTAAATTGCTGGAGCTATTTAAGATTTTCTGACCAACTTTAAATCTACTTTTCTACACTTCTGTACCTGCTTTAAATTTATTTTTATGGCAATAACAACTGGACTCGAGAAATCATTTGGAGAGAAGGTTTGTAAAGCAAAGAGAACCAGATACAGATCCCAGCTACAGTTTTAGGGTAAAATTTAGGGGCAGATGGGATTTTGGGCAGGAATTGCTCCCTGGCAGGGTGGGCAGGCCCTGGCACAGGGTGCCCAGAGCAGCTGGGGCTGCCCCTGGATCCCTGGCAGTGTCCAAGGCCAGGCTGGAGCAGCCTGGGACAGTGGAAATCCCTCCTAATCCAAATCATTTTCTGATTTTATAAACTGACATTCCTAGACAGGCTTTTTTTATTCTTTTTTTTTTTTTTCACACTGACAGCTTCAGCGTCCTCCTCCTCAGGAATCCCAAAAAACCCAAGTGACAGTTTGCAGGTGTTGCAGGTGAGGTGAAAACAAACGTGGCCACAGGTTTCAGCAAATCAGGCAGTGCAGCCCAAATGAAAATGCACCAAGATGGCAATTCCAGTGAAGACAGAAACTCAAATGAAGGCACCAATGTAGGATTTTCCTCCCTCACTCCTTAATTCTCTGCTCAGTCAGCTTTAGGCAGAAGAGCTGGAGCTATTTATTTATGAGTTTTCTCTTCACTGCTCAGAAATAAAGGAAAGGATGGAAACCTGCAGCTCCACCTCACAACCGACCACAACAGGGTTCTGTGCAGGGGCAGGAACCAATTAATGTCTTTATTCCTCATTTACAGCCAAGTTCAGGAGCACAGAAACACCCAAAGCCTCCCTTGTGCTGTGCAATTCCTGGCTCAGAGCAGCCTGGAGGTACAACACAGCACAATTCCATCAGGGAATTATCCTTGTTTCATTAGCCAGGAAAAAAATCCAATTAGAAATTTTTGCAAATCATCATTTCTACTCAGTGGATTTCAAGTTAAGGAAACTTGCAGCTTCCATTCTTACTCTGAGTGTAAATGGAATTACTCCAGAAAAGCAGGTTGGGAGAGTTTTCCTTCTGAGAAGTGGGCAGGGCCAGCTCCCCATTCCCACCTGAAATACCTTTGGAAGGTCCAGCTCCTCATTCCCACCTGAAATACCTCAGGATATTTGCCTCAAGCCACGTTTGCAGAGCAAAAAACCAGCCCAGCTTTGTGTCAGTTTAGGAGAATTCCTGCTGCGGGCAAGAAATCAGAAATCAGAGACAAAGGGGATTACAGAGACAGGCTAAGCCAGAAGGGATAAACCAGGAATTCCCTGATAAAACAGCCTTGGCATGTCCTGGAGGAACTTCTGCTCCTCCCCAAGGTTCTGCCACCTCTGGAAAAAGGGCAGCAGCTCCTGAGTCAGGCTGGGGTTAAACCCAGATGCTCCTTTGCCAAAAGTTTGCCTGGAAAATGCTGCAGGGAGTGACCGGAGTGCTCTTTAGGGTAAAAAAGCTTTTAGGAACAGAAATTAAAACTGTTCAAGGTGCCAGAGATCCCTGAGTTCTTGGAACAGAACTGTCAGAGCAGGAGGTTCTTACTCTTGAGCTCTTTTTCCCAATTGACATAGGCTTAAAATATATTTAAATAATGTCCTTATGGGATAAATCAGTATTTAAAGAGAAATCTTTCACTTTGTCTTAATTGACTGTGTGGGTTTTTGGAATTTGATTCAATTTTGAACATTGTAACATTTTAAAAAAAGTAATATTTACAGCTGTTTCAAATCATTATTTTCAAATAGCATATTAAAGGAATGATTAAGTTACCCCAGTGCATCTGTCAGGTAGAGCACAGGTGAGGAGAGAGAAAATCAGGGAATTAAATTCTTCCCCCTCTCAAGATGAATTTCAGAGTATTGATAAAATGGAGCATGAAAGCCAGAGACAGTGGAGAAGGCAACAAAAAAAACCCTGCTGTGCTATAAAGAGCTTTTAGCATCTAAGATATCAACAATGTCAGTAAAAATTTGTAGAGCCTTTTGGGAAGACAGTTATTTTGCATATTAAATTTAATTTTTTTGCTAAGATTACAAATCTATTTCATATTATTTTCTCTTTATATTAAGAAGACTATGCATTTCTTAGTACTTCAAAAAAAAAGGAAAATCAGGTTGCTTTCTCATTTTTTAAATAAATAGGAAACTGATCAAATATTAATCAGTATCAAAAAGACAAATTAGCAAAACCTGAAGCTGCTTTGAAAATCAGGAGGAAAAAGAAAGACAATCCTATCAGAATATTCCATTTTCCTCAAAATTCTGCTTATTTCTGCAAGATGTTCAGGAACTTGGAACTCCAGACCCAGGAATCACTGATACCTTCTCTCACTGCCCCAGAGCAGCCACAGCCTTAAAACTGTCAGTAAAAAATATTTTTTGTATCCATGTTCAGGCAGAATTTAAAACAGAACCCAAAATGTGATTAAATTGCCAAAAAACCCAACCACTTTCTCACTTTATCCAGCAGTTTCAATAATCCTGAGGTCACAGAACACTTCCAAAATCATCTGCTACAAACACAACACGAACTTCTGCCTGACGTTGATTTTTCAAGACAGAAAAGAAGTTTTATCAAGGGGTGCTGCCAGGATCAAGTCAATTTAAATACTCAAGTATTTAAATAAAAATTCTGTATATCACAGTAAATATGCAATTTTTACAAGGCGGGAAAATCTTGCTGTTAAGAAGGAATTGCATTGAAATGCAGAAACTGTAGCAATTC
This sequence comes from Certhia americana, assembly GCA_018697195.1. Taxonomy (NCBI): domain Eukaryota; kingdom Metazoa; phylum Chordata; class Aves; order Passeriformes; family Certhiidae; genus Certhia; species Certhia americana. The sequence continues at coordinate 2,258,165 of CM031862.1, forward strand.
AGAAAAACTCCAAACCCAGGTGCACTGAAAGCTTCCCAGCCTGTTTTATTCTGTAATTATCTTTTCCCGGACCTGCCCTTTCTGCTCCTGCTTAATTTCTCATCCCACGTGAATGTTAATCCTTGAGCAGCAGCCTGCAGGAGAAAATGGGGCTTCTCTTGAATATTTTGTGTATTATTCTCAGGCGTTCAGCACAAATTATTTCTGGGAAGGAGCATCTTGTAGAATTCCTGCTGGACTTCCCTTTAGGCAGGAAGGTCAGGAAATTCCAACAGCTTTTACAAGGAAATTTCAACTTCTGGAAGGAAACTTTCAGCAGCTGAAATCCCAATTTCTGACTTGGAAGGAAAATAAATCAAGACTCCACTTTTGTAGTTCTGTGAGGGAAAAAAAAAAAAAATCACTCAAAGCTGTCTCAAGCTTTAATTTGGCTACTTTTTACCCCTTTAAAATGTTGATTTATGCTGCTGTGTTTTTACTTCATATTAATTTAAAGAGGATTCTCACTATCCAGCAGAAAATATTTTATTAGAATCTATAAAATGTAATTCAATACAAGAGGTGAAAAAGGCTAAAATATGGGGATAGAAGTTAACCAGGCAGCACAGAGCCCACATGGAAGAAGTTCACCTTTAAAGGTTAGCTGCTTAAATATTAATTATTCAAATTAACAAATGTGACAGTAAAAAAGTGAGCACAAGGCATCAATCTCTAGGATAGCAACAGTGTAAGAAAATCAGGTGGTTCGATGATGAGAATAGCAATTTTCATCACCTTTTTATTTCCTACCCACATTAATTAATTTACATTTTCTCATCTTATCTCTGGACTATAAGATGCTTATTGGAAAAAAAATGGATCTCAAAGGCTCCTGGAATGCTGGCAGTGCTTTGGATCCCAGGCTGAGCTGATTTTTGGGCTGAAATAGGAAATTTAGCAGAGAATGCTGGGAAGGGCATTAAGCTGATTTTCAAGTGATTAGTTCTTACCTGGAGCCCGTTTTTTCCAGGATGTGAAGCACTAATGCTGTGTCATCCAATTAATGGGACCCACAAGGAGACACATTCCACAAGGGTGGAATTCTGAAATTCCTGCCTCACCTCCTCTGCTTAATGCCCAGGGTGCAGCTGCTCTGGGTGCCTGTAGGATTTGAGGATGAAAAGGGAAATTCAGGGGTCACCTGAAGGGCTCAGCTGGAGGGGAAGGAAAAAGGATTTCCCTGGAGGTAGAAAGAGGAAAAAGCTGCCCAGAGCCTGTGAAGGCTCCAGCTTTGGAGGTGTCAAGAGACAAGTGGAGGAAGAACATGGAGCTGCTGGAATGAGCCCAGAGAAGGCACCAGGATGATCAGAGCATGGAGCAGCTCTGCTGTGGGAAAAGGTTGGGAGAGTTGGGATTGCTCAGCCTGAAAAAAAAGAAGCTTTGGTGTGACCTCATTGTCCCTTCCAGGACCTCAAGGAGCTAACAAGAGAGATGGAGAGAGACTGAAGTGATAGGACAACAGGGAGTGGGTGCCCACTGGCAGAGAGCAGGGCTGGATGGGAAATTGGGAAGGAATTCTTCCCTGGAAGGATGGGGAGGGGCTGGGATGGAATTCCCAGAGCAGCTGTGGCTGTCCCTGGATCCCTGGCAGTGCCCAAGGCCAGGCTGGATGGGGTTGGAGCACTCTGGGACAGTGGAATGGGATGAGCTTTAAGGTCTCTCCCAACCCAAACCATTCCGTGATTCCATGATTCTCTGATAAATCCCTCAGCAACTCCATCCTGAACACGGATTTCTCTGATTCAGCAATTCTCCAGTCACCCACAGATCATGAGCAGCTAAAACCTTAAAATGATCCATGACAACAACGTGTGACTCTGCTAGGAAATAAGAAAATCCATCCATACCTCAGAGCTTGTTGCTCCATACCCTCCCACAGTCCATATGTTTAATCCCAATGGTTCTCACTCCTCAAATTCTGCTTTCAATCCCTCACACAGCAGCTAAATGAGAGAAGGTTCACTGCTGCCTGCACGCAAAAAGCAAACTCATTAACATATATTGTCAAAAACACAAAGCCAAAACCAGAAAATTCATCACATCAATGCCTCAGGTCCCCTAAAGAGGCTCCAGGAGAGCTGGAAAGGGACTTGGGACAAGGAGTGGAGGCACAGGACACAGGGAATGGCTTCCCACTGCCAGAGGGCAGGGAGAGATGGGATATTGGGAAAAAATCCTTCCTTGTGTGGGTGGTGTCAAAATCAAATCGTCCAAGGGCTGCTGGTTGCTTTTATTTGGCCCAGTTTTCCTGGGAAGGACAGCACTGATACACAGACAACTGCCCTAAAATGGGAAGTTTTGGTTGCTTGTCAGTGATTCTGGGGAGAAAACACAGAAATATTTATCACAAATAGAATTTTACTGCTTGTAGTTGTTGATAAAAACAGCCCCTCTGTTTGGAGGAAGAATTTGGGATAGGCATTAAACATGGAAAAACTCTTGACTCAATTTTCCAAATTTAGCAATATTTAACAGTATGTATGGAAGTGAAGCTTTAGGATGTCCTGATCAGGTGTGTCACGCCAAGGTCTGTGCTTTAAATGCTATTTAAAATTCATCTCTTGTTTCTATAGGGCTTGTTCAGAATTGTCAATCTATTGAAGATATGATTCTATTATTAAAGAAAAAAAATGCTTCTGAAGCAAATAATTCCAATCTCCGTGTTTAATGCCAGGAGAACAGGAGAGTCCTGGATAATTAAGTTAATGGAGTTATTATGGGCAGGCTTAAGGGACAAAATCCAAGTTTGAAAGTGAAAAGAGGCACATGGCAGGGAGGATATTTCAGGAAAAGGTCATTGGGAGAGAGGACACCTAGAGATGCTGAGGGGGACAGAAATAGCACTGAGCAAAACAGGATTGGCAGAGCTGTGACAGGTGACAGAATCAAGCTCAGGAATGCAGCTCGATAACAAAAATCTCAAGAAGTCCTACAAATACGGAATATTTGCTGAATTTAATCCCTGGAAGTGGCCAAGGCAAGGCTGGACAGGGCTTAAAGCAAACTGGGAGAGTGGAAGGTTGGGATTGGATGATCCTGAAGTTCCTTTCCAGCCCAAACCTTTCTGGGAACCTGCCACTGATGGTGATTAGTGGTATTTCGCATGATTGATAGAAAATTAAGGAGTAAAACTGAATTCAGCTGTAGATAATATAGAAAGAGATGTGAAAACTTTAAAAAAAAAATCAGGTTTTTGTCTTATTTCTGCAGCACAAACAGGGATAAAGGAAAGCCTTTAGTTTGCAATCAAATGATTTGCCTGATGGAACAATTCCATTAAAACCCCTCCAGTGCTGGATAAATTGATGCTGATAGGCACCAATCAATTATTCTGCAAAATTTACAGTTCTGAATGCTGAAGTAACACAAATGTTTTTTTCCTTCAGCCTCTTTATACCCTTGAGAAGCAAAATATTTCCCTTGGATGTGAAGAGCTGAAAGCTGATCTGGGCTGCAGCAGCAAAAGGCAATAACATGGGGCTTGTCAGATGGACCAGAACTAAGATGCTTTTTTTTCTCTTGAGGTCTATCTTTAATAGAAATTGATCATATAAAAAATTACTCTCTTCAGCAAGCGGGTTTTATAACAATTTCTTTTTTTTTTTTCTTTTTTTACAGCAATTTCCAGCTGCTCTTAAGAGCCTCCCTGCAAGAATAATGTTTGAAAGGAGTAAAAATGAACTCTGGCAATGCCAGAGCTGAAAGGCATTTTTTTCTTTTTTTTTTCTTTCTTTCCTAAAAAAAAAACTGATACTGAGAAAACCCCAGATACAATACATGCTAAATGCTGCACTTTAAATGAGATTCAGTGAGCTCTTAGAGAAGCACCTCCCTCATTCCAAGGTTTTCTCCATCCCATTGACAGAATTCTGACAGAATTCCTGTGCTGGGACATTCTCAATGAGCTGATATCCACACGTCACCACTAAATTCATACAGAATTTCTCTAACCAAGTATTGTTTGCCAGCTAAACTGCACACAGAACATGTTATCAGTGAAGACAATGTTGTTTCTCCATTAACAAGGAGGGATCTTAATCAGTAGGCTTGGAATGTGCTTCTGCACCAACACAGCTGCTCCCTGAAAATTCCTCGTTCTACACTTCCAGCACTGAGCTGAATTTTTTTAATTTATCTTTGATTTAGAATGCTTTTTATTCACTAAAAACACAGCAATGAGTAAAATACTCTATTTGCATTCTTACCTAACACATCTTTCTGCTATTGAAAAGTTTATCTGAATCACTGAAATGATGAAACTTTTGCTAAAAATGGATTTACACTTAAACCAAACACCAAATTAGGCACAGCCAGATGGAAAAAGACCTCACACCTTTCCAGCACCCCTTTCTGGGCCTCCATCAGAGTCCTGATAGTCAAAATCATCAGCTCTTAAAAAAAACAAACCACAAAATGCTCCTTAGCTTTCTCTAATTTTTTGATTCCTAGGAGGAAAATGAACCCCACCTAAATCAGCAGATGGTGTTAAGATGACATTCTGTGCTCAGTTTACAAAGCCTGTGTCAAGTGAAGCCCAACCAAAGTTCCCCTTGGAAATCTTGGAGGTCTTTTCCAACCTTACTGATTCTGTTGGAGAATTCCCTCTGCAGGGGTTCTGTGCCATATCCCTGCTCTCCTTAAAGCCAGACAGGGCTTAAACTGAACATTAAAATAATCTCTTTTTGGATGAGAGCTGGGGAATCAGATCTCACTTCTCTCATGGTTAACTCCAAACAAGCAATGGCAGAAATACCTCAGAAAACATATTTAATCCTAATTAAAAGTGAAGTCAAGCTCAGGAGTGATAACTTCATATTTAGGTAATGATGAAAGCAGCCAGTGCAAAGCCCAAGACACCTCAGCAGTGGAGGGGAAAAGGGAAGAAATAAATTAATCCAAGTGTCTAAATTCCAAAAGTTTCACCTTTTTAAATTCATCCTCTGATATCCAGAGGCCCCACTGCAACAGGGTTGGACCAGATGTCCTTCAAAGGTGCCTTCCAACCCCCAATATTCATGGGACAGGAACAGCCTCAGTGCAGAACGTGGCCAGAGGCTGCTGCCCAAACCCAACCTAAACCACCGAGTTCCAGGGGATTTCTGAGGGGCCAAAATTCAGCTCCCACCATCAGACAGGATTTTTGCTCCATTTTATGCTGGGGTTCCTTTGGTTTATAAGGTGGCCTCAAAATGCTCTGCAGCACAAAGCTCAAATAAGGGTTGGAATTTCATCTCAATTGTGGTTCTTAATTGCTGGAAGGATTTTGTAGCCGACAGTGTTTGGAATTCAGAATAGGGATTTTATAGCCTCAGTCTATTTTCTGAAGGCAAGGATGCACTATAAAGGAGAACTGCTTTTTAATTGATCTACTTATTCCACATGTGTACATGAGTTTATACACACAACCAGAACTTGATATTAATCCTTTCCATAATAAAAGTGGCAAGGAAGAGCTCAGGTAAAGAATTTCTGGGACATGCTCCTTGTTTTTGGCCAGTCTCTCAGTTTTTCCCAAAGAACAAGCATGCAGGTACCTGGATGCCACCCTGACCTCTCAGAGGGAGAATTGAGCCTGGAAGCCCTCAAAAATCATTTCTCCACCAAAAAAAAAAGCTGTATTTCTAGTGTTCAGTCACCTTCCAGCACCTCCACCATAATCCTCAAGACCTTCCTTAACAGCAGGGAAAAGCTGAACAATCCCATTCCTATTTTTCTTCTGTAACACATCCCTTTTTGAACCTCCCCTTTCCATTTTGGTGCGAGAATTATTTATTATTTGACTTCCACAAATTAAGCACTTAGACATTGGGTTAATTAATTATTTTTTTTTTAACATCGTAACTGAGTGCTTTTTTCTTCCTATTTCTAGCGTGGAATTGGATTTTAAACAGCAAGAAGATAAATTACAACCGGTTTTGAGAAAACTTCATCCTATTGAGGAAACTCAGGTTGCACCTTTGCCTTATTCTCAGGAGAGCTACTCCTCGACTCCCAAGCAAAAATCCAAAACTGAATCAAAAAAGCATGGAAGATGGAAACTCTGGTTCCTTTAACCCAAGTCCATGACGTGTGGAGTTCAAGGCCTTCTTTGACAAATATTTGGAGCTCTATCCATCCTCTCTGACGGGATCTTGGTGGAAGGAGGAGTGTCCTGGCCACGGGCAGCGTGCAGTTCCCCCCGCCTGTACCAAAAAGGCCTTTGCACCGACGGACTCGTGCCCAGGAGCACGGGCTTGGGGAAACCCCTGCCCTCTTCTACTCGCAGTTTGCCAATGTGGGATGTAAAACCTGAATGGAAATTTGGACAAAGGTAGGAAGTAAAACTGTCACCCCCCCTCCCTTTCCTCGGATCCGAAGGCATCGCGCTCCTGTTAAACCGTAGGCCGGCATCCTGCTCCCACAGGAATGGTGAAAGCCTTTTGCCGTCTGGGCTGTTGTCTTTGGACAACAACGAGGGGGAAAAACAACAGGCAAGCCTTATGTTTGCAGTGGTGTTCAGTTTTACAGCTCCATGTTGATCGGGGAGTGCAGTTTTCAGCACAGAATTCCTGGACAAAGCACAATTTTTCCCGCGGCCCGAGGCCGCGCTGATCTCCGAGATGTGACTGTGGTGTATTCTCTGCCTTCATGCGACGTAGACTCCAACCAAGCTCTCACATTTCAGCATCATTTCTGGTTTAGCTGTGTCCTCACCACCAGAAGAACCAATTCTGCTGGCTCAGTGGGCAGAAACCTCCCAAAAATCAGGCCCAGCCTTTAAGCACCTCCAGCTCACAGGGTCCAGGCCACGGGACGAGCCCTCAGTGTCACCTTGGAAAGGTCCCAACACACAGGACCCAAACCTGACCCCAAAACAGACCCATCCCCATCCAGACTGTTGGCCTTTGCCATGGGTTAGTGGTTTTTTTGTACCAGTCTTTGGAAAACCTCTCCACTACTGCAGAAGGAGATGTCAAGGCTGCAGCACTGCTTGGAAGGAGCTGAAATTGGAAATGCTATTTATTTATTTCTTAAGATGGATTTCCCAGCTTATTATAATTTATATCTCGATCTATTAATTGTACTCGAGTAATTGAAACACTTAAGGGAGAGATGTGAATCAGATTTTTCCTAATTTGGCTTGGGTTTTTTTGAAATGGCACTTAAAATTTTGCTCTGACTTATAAACTGCAACTTTTCCCTTAAGTATCTGCTAATGTCATTAAACTTGCATCTAAAATGACCATTGGTGGAAAAATTCCTCATGCTAGAAGTGGCCAGGGAGTGGGAATCTTGTCTTTTGTTTTGGTTTGGGATTTTTCCCTAAGGATTTCAGATAATTTGAGTGTCGTGTGACAAACTGGGTTTGAAACTGCACCCCCTGTAGCAGCAGGAAGGTACAAATTCTTCAGCCTTTAGGTGCAAGGACTGTGATCATTAATTTGCACATACTAAAAAATTTGGGCAAGTGTTTTTCTTTTATACTGTTCCTCCTCTTAGTTCAGCATCCAATTTATTCCTGAGAGGAAACTGGATGAAAATAACTTGGTTTCCCCCCCCCCCCCAAAAGAGCAAGAAAAGCAAATTAAGATGGGAATTCTGGAGATGCCTATGGCCAGTAAACCTTCAAGAGGGCTACGAGCTCTTGAACAGACGCAAATCCTGAAATCCTCTGGTGGGAGCTGAAGGATTAGGAAGGTCCTGGACTCCAGGAAGGAAGTGCCATTGTTTCATGTGGAAAAACCCCCATGTTTCCTGTACTTTATATAATTTTTAACTAAAATATACAACTGTTTACAAGACAAGCCCACATGACATGGCTCAGAAACCCAAATATTTCCAAACCAAAACCCACTTCTTTTTCCCAAGCAGAAAGGAATCTCAAAAATGGGCAGAACAAGGAAAACACAGCAGTGTTCATTATTAAAATAACATCAATAGCTAACACACTCCTCCATGCTAACAGGCCTAGTGTTTGGGGTTTTTTAAAGAAATTCAACCAGGCATCTCTCCATGGCAATCAATCCCCAAATCCTCAGTGCCAACCCTCAGTAGCTTTGTGTGTGCAGGGACCCAGCCACAAACCTGAGCTGTTTGTGGCTCCTGACTGATCCAGAGCTCCTGGAACCCCGGGAGAAGAGGGAGGAAACTCCCAACTGGAGAAACAAAGAGCTCAAAGGGAAAGTTCTCACGGCGTGTTCTGTACATGTCCAGGCTATTTTCTTAAGAAGTTGCAAATTTTTAATTTTTTACATTTTTTTAAACCTGGGGAAAGCTGACATTACCATAGAGTCTTGCTTCCAACTGACATCTGGTGTTCTCTGGTACCCTCTGATGTACTTTGTAATAAAATGTTTTTGCAAGTGTGTAAAATGTATCATAATTGTATTGCCTTTAGAATCACTCAGGCTCAGGTTAGATAGACACCAAGAGAAAAAAAAACCAACTAATTCTTTAGAGCTTTTAGTTCAATGTGACAGAGCTATTTGCACCCTCATGTAGAAGATCTTGGAGGTTCTACCAAGGACAATGCGTTTTTATTTTCAATGTGGCTTTGCTGGATTCACTGGCAGTCCCCTGCACTTCATACACCGATTTTCCAGCTGCACTTCTCCCATCTCCTGCTTCAAAATACTTTTTAGCCAATAAATACTGCAGTGATTTTATATCCCTTGCTCTTTGCTGAGTCCTTATACTTTCCACACAGCAACAGTTGCATTCTTTGGTTTCGAACTATGAGGAAAACACTATTCCTGTGAGTAGCACTTGGTTTCTTAAAGATTAGAAACAAAAATAACTGTAAAAATACTTTAAAAAGACCAGGATAAACTGAAAAAAAAAAAAAAAAATTAAAACTGGAAAATCCTACCACGGGTACAAGTGTTTGCTTTTTCCTGCCTAAATGCAAAACCACTGTCCATGTCTTTAATTCCACTCGATGTTTTAAAGGTTAAATCACTTTTTCCAATTAAAGAGGATAATTCTACATGAACTTCCCAACCAGGTCAGCTGTTAGATTATACCAGGACCTATGTATTACCACATATTATATATTACTGCTGGAATTGAACCAGATTGCCACTAAAAATCCAAGTGCACCAACACCATTTTTCCGGGAGAACGAAAAGGACTGCATGAAGACTTTTAATATTCCATAAAAGCCATCTGTGGTTCATTAAAATAACTGGAGTGCTACAAATGTGTCCATTTGTTTAGGTGAGTGCAGCTTGTTCCCATAAATGTTGGTAGGGAATGCAACAGGGATGGTTTGACAACACAAAAAAAGCTCAGTAGTAGTGACGGAATAAAATCATGGCCACCATCCAAACACCACTTCAGACTCAGTGAAATTAGCTTGCAATATGTAATTTCGCATGATTTTGAAAGAGAAGAAAATGTGTGACTCAAAAAGCAAAGTATTTTTACATGGAAGAAGTCTGGTGAAGAAAACAAGGTTTTCTCCCCAACACTTTGGAATCCACGAAGCCTGACCTGGACAGGTTTTAAGGCACAGGAAAATAACTTACATCCAGATTCAACTGCTGAAGAACTAACTGCAGCCCCAGAAGTCTCCTGTGACCATCAATAACTCTTATTTCAGGCTTGCACTTGTATTTTACAGCTTTCTGGAGAGGCCCCCAGCCTGGAAGTGCCAAGGGATGGACAATCCACCACGATGATTGATTATCCAGAGATCCCCCATCAATGCCACTCTGCTCTACGTGACCCTTGTCACCCTCCTTGTGTCAGCTGTCACCTGTACCCCACAGAGCTTCCCTCCCAGAAACCTCTTGAGAGGTTCCACAAACCCCTTTTTCTCCTTCTGATGGCTCCTGCATCATTTCTGTTCTGGTTTCACCTCATCCTCACCCCAAAGCACAGAGGGGAAAGCAGCAAAGCAGAGAAGATTCCATTCATCAGCAACACCACAAACTCCTGTCCGGTGCTTCCTACTCACACCCCCCAATATCCAAAATAATCCATTTTCCCTGGTCAAGCACTGTGTTCCCCATGCACCTCTAGATGTTTTCCAGAGCCACTCTCCTGAAGGACACACTTTTGGAAGTTAAAACCACAGGCACATGGAATGGTTTGGCTTGGAAGGGACCTTAAAGACCATCTCGTTCTAACCCCAACCTTCCCCTAGGCCAGGAGATTTCCTTTCAGAACCTGCAGAGCTTGGTTTCCTTGGCTTTGGAAATGAGGCACCTCCCAAACTGCTGACATGAGGACAAGGAGCAGCCATGGATCATTCTGGAGCTGCCACCGAGGCTGCTCTGTCCTGATTTACTGGAGGAGGCCAAGATGTTTCCTCACGTGGAACCTAACGTTGTTCAAAAGCCACCAAGAAAGGCAAGAGATGGTTTAAATCCACCCTTCCAAAGGCTCAAGGAAGCTTGCTCAATTTACTTTTTCTGCAGGCAACGTGTTCTTCAGCAAGAAAGGTTTTGTGGGATTTTTTCCAGGTGACTTCTCACTGTGCCAGGAGCAGCAGCAGCTCGAGGCAGGAGCAAAATTAACCTAAATCAGGAAGTTTGGAGCAGCAGGACACAGCTCAGCACCCTCAGGCTGCAACCTGTACTAATAATGGAATCATTATATAAAATAAATATCAATAATAATAACAGAATCCTCTACTCAGCAAATGGATCAAGTAAAAACCACCAGTGAGACTTGCAGAGAGAAAAATAGTCCAAACCAATGAGGACTAAAAATTCTTTTGCTACCAAAATTGTTATCAAATCAGATTTTAAACTTATCATTTTTACTTAATTTTATTTAATATCTGGTTCTTCTCCTTGCAACTGGTCTCTTATTTCAAGGTAACTCTCTTCTGAAGGTATAGGACAAAACTTATTTTTGATTTTATCAAGGAATTCACATTTTAAGGAGGAAAAAAATGAAAACCAAATGTGCAAAGCCGAATTGGAGAATCAGTTCAATACTGCAGAAAAGGCTCATCCTGTAATTAAAACTTTTCACCTGAGCACTTAAATCTTAGACATTCCTCCACTGCACAAGAACTGCTTTATGCAACATCAGGTTTTGGATGGAGATGGCGTCACTAAATATTTTTCCAAGGATAAAACATGCCAGCTTTAGGACACTAACACAGTTATATTTATAGAATAAAATATTGGTTATGTCCTGTATTTTACTTCTTTCACAGAACTCATCATTACTTGAACTCTGTCAGATATTTCAAATTCCTTCCTTCCAGTCACCCTGTATGGTTAATTCTCTACCACAGGTAAAACTAAAAAAAGGCAAGTCACTACATCATTTCAAGCCAAATCTAATCCAAGAGAGACCAGGCTGTGCTTTCTAATTATTATTATTATTATTCATTTTACTCCTCCTACTTTGCTGACACCACAAAAATGAGTTGTGGCTGGTTATTCAACAGGGGAATCTCTTCAGCAAAGGCTGCATTGTAAGGTAGGAGTAAGTGCTCATTAAAAATACCCTGAAATCTCAGTGTTCATTAGCTGATTATAGAGGCTGTGTGTGGAGGGCTTCCAGGCTGTGCTCACGAGCACAATGCACATCTTTAATATCACTGTTCTCAGTTCAAACACACACACACACGAGTTTTCAAACCCACTCTGCTAACTGCAAAAGGCATAATTAACATTTTTAAATATCACCTGAATCATGTTCATCAAAACAATAATTAGCTCACATTCAGCCTGAAACTGAGGCAGTTAAAATAACACTCGAGTCTTTCGACTTCCTTGCACTGTTACTGCATCCCAGCACTGGAATATTCTGTAGGAATGATCTGCTTGGAACCATTTCCCCACAGAGGTTATGGATCTCCATCCCTGGAAGTGTCTAAAGCCAGGCTGGATAGGGTTTGGAGAATATGGGACAGTGGAAGATGTCCCTTCCCACAGCAGGGGTGAAACAGAATGAGCTTTAAGGTCCTTCCAACCCAAACCATCCTGGCATTCTGTGACTTCTTGCTCCAGCAATGGATCTGGAGATGCATTATCCCTTCCAACAAAACCCAAAGTGATACAAGTGGAAGATCAAAACCAAGCCAGCGGATGATGCACCAACGACAAAATCAAACTGGCAGCAGATTTGCCAAGATGAGCACCCCCAAATGCCAAGGAAATGGGCAGCAGGAGGTAAGGAAGATGTGCTGAGGACAGAGTAAAAGTCAAATATCACTGTGTGCAATTACAGAGAGAACTGAAATTGGGAAGGAAAGAGGGTATCAAAAAACCAAGTTGCTGATGAACTCATTTATCTGACTAACAATTAACCCCACTGTAAGAAATCAGTGCACTGAGCCAAAGTGACCCAAACTGATCAGAACTGAGGGACAAATTCTGCAAGTTTGTGCTGAGGGACAGCACAAACCTGGCCCAGTTTCCTGGAGAGATCAGCTGCCAGGTGCAGACAGCTAAGAAAGAATATAAAGCAAAGGCAAACACACAAAGAGGCTCCCAAAAACACACTCAGCTCTATCCCCATCTCAGGTATCAACAGGCCTCGCTATTTTTTTCTCATTATTTAGTCCAATATTAATTAACAGTGGAAAAATTCAGGTGTAAGGGTTTAAAATCACAGTGTTAAGTCAATAGGGGTCGCTTGCACCAGTCCTTTCTCTAAACATAATTTTGGGCTCTGTTCTTCAGTCATTTGAACACTTACCTGGGTTATCTCAGTTTAAGTCAAAAAGAGAAGTAAACGCCTGTAATGCAGTAACAACAGCCAAGTCTCATTTCCACACTGCTCAGCTGGCTAATTACCAATACTACATCATTTTGGTGCACACAGATATCAATCCTGGCTAATCACCTGCTCACAGATATTTTTCAAGCATCTTTTTTTTTTTTTTTTTTGTTCTTCCCCTGTGTCAACCACAACAAAATTACCAGGCAGTGCTTTCCAGCTTGCTGAGCATACAGAGAGAGAGAGAGAGGAGGTTTTGATTGCTTTGGGTCACCTGGGACTGCAATCCTATTACAGGCAGGTTCAGGAAGATGTGATAGAGGTGTTTGAGTTTACTTACAATGAGCTCTGAGTCCCGTCCCATGGAAATCACAGTTCTGTTCACTGTCCTCAGCAGGTTCTCCATGATGATCTGGACATGGCGTTGTGTGGGGCCCTGAGGACAAGGAATAAATCAGTGATAACTCCAGACAACAGACACCAACATAACTGAACCATCTGGGATGCTTTTCAACCCACCTACCTGGTGAAAATTAAATAAAACATCACTTGCTGTGGATCAAAAGCAGGGAATGGGTCTCCCACTTTAACAGAGTGTTATTTTGGTAATAACTGTTACTGATAAATTAAAATGTGCTGTTACAAGAAAGCCAAGACCTTGGAAATGCAGCCTATATTATTTAGTTACCCATGAATTCTCTTCCCCTAAGTCATTTTTCCAACATCAAACCCCCAGAGGCATTACCAGATCGAAGGGCTGTTCTGCAACAGCTCAATTAAAAAGAAGAGAAAAGCAAAGCAAAACCTTCATCAAGGAACTGCCAATATCAGTCAGTATTAGAAACAATCTACTTTTGAAAGAGTTAAAATGAAGCATTTATTCCAAGCAGCTTTCAAGGACAAGTTGAGAAACCTCACACAGAACGATGAGGAAAAAATTAAGCCAAAAACACAACAAGGAGAAGGAAACAGATGAGCTTTGCTCCCATCTTTTACTTTATGGATAAAAAATAAATTTGCATATTTGAAGGACAATCCATCACCAGCACAAATTCCCCTAGGAACTGGTCCTGCTGCCAGGATCAGCCTGGGAGAGGGTGGAGCTGCAGGTGAGTTCCCACCACGGAGAGAAAAGCAGCCAACAAAGAGTGACAGGAGCAGCCAAGATGCCAGAACCAAATTCCTCCTGTAAAACAACCCCCTCTCCCAAGCAGCCACACGGAGCTACTTGCAAAACCAAACAAAATCAGAGCAAAACCCAAAGAAACACAATTAAATAGGATGCCAGAGAGGATGTGAGTAGCCTGACCCCTGAGGTCCTTTCCAGCTGAATTAGTGTATGATTCTACACAGCACTGAAGGTTCAGGCAGCAGCAAATTTTAGGAGCAAATCACTGCAGCTCTCAGGCAAAACACCAATATTTGTCCATTTGCTGAGGTCAAGAGAAAGCAAAAAAGAGGCTGTTATGAAAAAAAAAAAAAAAAGGGATATTACACATGCTACGTGTCTGGGAACCACGTCAGCAGCAATACAACTCAAATGCACATTTTCCAAAATGCCCATGGGAGAAAAGAAAACCCACCAAAAGAAAACATTTTTCCATCTGGAAGAGGCCAGGCATGGTAGATAAGGAAGGTTTAACTCCTAAGGGTATTTATTTATTCACTATCTAACCAGAAAATTGATCTGGATGTGCTTCAGAAGCAACAAGTGCTGTGGTGGATGCGATGTGTGAGATGCCACACAACACATCCTCATCACTGGAAAACTAACAGTTAGAAAAGGCTGGTTAGGAGGTCATATAAAAGAAAAATAAAAATCTCTAGGTTCAGGAGTTACCGGCTTAATTCACCTTACTGAAACAATTTCTGTGAAGTGTTACTCATCACAGAGGCACCCTGAACTCACCACGTCCTTCTTGTAGAGCACTTCCAGGATGTTACTCAGCAACTGGCAGCAAGCCTCCAAATCTTCTTGTCTCTCCAAGTGATACTTGAGCTGGTCTGTCATTGTTGGCAGCAAGATTTCCCTGCAGTCTGCACACAAAACACGAGGTTACAAACACAGCTTTCAGGGCCTTCAGGCTGATATGCTTCAGTGCTTACATAAAACACAGAGAAAAAAAAAAAAAAAAAAGTCAGGAAAAATAAATTAACTTCCAGCTTTTCAACCAAAACCTCACTGCACCTGAAAAACTTCAGCCTCTTAACTGCTCCAATCTTTGACCATTTGGTCCTATAAAAAAAAATAAAATGAATCCCCTTCCTTGCTCAAGTACTCAGACTGTTCCTACATGGATGGAATCACCAGTTCAAAATTAATTACTAATTATCCATATAAATGTCAGCCCAGTGAACAGCTTGGTTCTGCAGATTTGCCCAGAGATGCTATCCGTGATCACAGCCTTGGTGCCTCTGCATTTGGGAAACTTCAGGATATGCTGTTCCCTCAATTCGGGACTAACGTGGAAAGGGAGCAGCAGATGAAGCAAAACCACTGCAAACTGTCCCCAAATTCAGGGGAGGGGCAGAACCCCAGAGCCCAGCTGCTGAGCACTCCAGTTAAGGCACAGAACAGTTCCTTGCAAAGCCTGCCAGGTGAATCAGTCTTTAATAA
Source organism: Certhia americana (assembly GCA_018697195.1). NCBI lineage: Eukaryota > Metazoa > Chordata > Aves > Passeriformes > Certhiidae > Certhia > Certhia americana. The sequence goes on from CM031862.1 coordinate 2,273,484, forward strand.
CTTAAAAGGCCCCTAATTAGAGGGTTGAGAATATTTCAGAGCCCTGCTAAGCCCCACTGGTAGGGAGGGGGCAGAGATCAGTTCAATATCTGAGTCACCTCTGAGTGCCACTGGCTGGGGACACTCTGCTCAGTGGGGGAGGCAGCCAAGCAGGATTGCTGAGAAAGGAAAAACGAATTTTTGGGATCTGTCCCACTGCTGGGTCTGGAGTTAGCACAGAACACTCCTCCCTCGGGTGAAGCTCCCACCTGGGGGGGGTGATGAACATGGGGGAGAAACAAAAAGGGCTGGGAACCCCACAAACTCATCCCCAAGGGTGATGAGGAGCAGCTGAGGGGGCTCAGGAAAAAAGGAGGCTCAGGGGGGACATTCTGGCTCTGCACAACTCTGCTGACAGGAGAGAATGTTGAGTGAAGGACACAGGGAGTGGCTTCCCACTGCCAGAGGGCAGGGCTGGGTGGGATTTTGGGCAGCAATTCCTGGCTGTGAGGGCAGGCACTGGCACAGGGTGCCCAGAGCAGCTGGGGCTGCCCCTGGATCCCTGGCAGTGCCCAAGGCCAGGCTGGACACTGGGGCTGGAGCAGCCTGGGACAGTGGAAGGTGTTCCTGCCATGGCAGGGGTGGAATGGGATGAGTTTAAGATCCCTTCCCACCCAAAAAATTCCGTGATTTTGTGATGTTTCAACCCATCCAGTGCTGTGGTGACATCTCCGAGCAGAAAATGAGATTTTCAGTGCATCTTTGCTATGAATTATTTTGAAAAGCACTGAGGTGATCCAAAGCTGATCCACTCTGCATTGATCCCTTGGAGGCACAGAGGAGGAAAGGTGAATTCTCAGCACCCTGCCTGCCACAAACACCTCTCCTCCCTGATTAATGGGGAACCTTCATGGTCCACAACATCAGATCCTGCTCAGGATCTGCTGCACAGTGAGCACTGGCAATGACAATTCCACATCTGATCTAGAGCAAAGCCCAGCCCGTGGTGATTTAATGCCAGAGAATCAAACATCTGTACCAAAGGATGCTCAGCAGGAATTATCAATCAGCAGCACCCAAGGAAAGCCTTCAATGAACAGACACAGGAGCTCTGCTGAAGATGAATATACACCATAAATTTGTGTCAATAAAAATGCTTTGTTATTGGGACACTAATAAATCCATTTAATGTATGGTTCATTTAGTTCATGTGGCCAAAAAAATTTAACCTGTGCTCAGTAACTTTGTTTCCACTACACAGCTTGGGAGTTGAGTGATAACTGAACAATAAGAACTCTTAGAAATGCTGTGTGCTGTCTGCTAATATTCAACAGACTCAAATTCCTGATGGAAAAATCCCTGGATTTTCTCTTTCAAACTCCAGCAGCTCCACAGCTCGCTTGGCAATCAGCTGGAAGACATTTAGAAAACAAAGCAACAGCGAATCCAAACAACTCCATAGGACAAAGCAAATCAGACAAATCACTGTTTACATAAACCAAAACCTTGATGTCTGCAAGGACAGGACACTTCATTTAACTCCCAACCATGAGCACTGAAAATAGCCACTAAATTATTATTAAACTGCTCCATACTCAGGGAAAAATTATATTTATGCCTTTTTGTTTAATTTTTAAGTAGTGGTGAAAATTATATGTAAGATTATACACATTATGTTATTACATGGTGGTAGGGATAAATGTTATTTATTTATATATACATTTACTTCTACATAGAAACATTACTTATTTATATAATTACTACACATTCGTATTTGTGTTTAGAAATATGAATAAAATAAATTTTAAAAAAATCTTTTTTTTTTTAAAAGATACACAAACCCCACCACCAGACTCCACTCTGATCCAAGGTCCCAAACTCTCCAGATTTCCCACTGAATCATCCATCACTCAACAACATCACTTGAGCAAAATGCTTCAGCAAACTGCTTCACACACCCACCCCTCTCACCCTCAAATCCTTCAAGCTTCACAAATTCATGTATTTTGAATTTTAATTCCTCTGGAGACACAAATAAATCTCCCTTGACCTCTCAAAGCACAGAATTAGAACCTTTTTTCTCCCCCAGAAATGGGCTGATGAAATTTTCTGTGCATTTGCCAGCCTTTCCCAAGTCCACAACCCTGCAGTGCATATTGCTTTCAGAAAAGAAAACCTCATTTCTGCGACAGGATCCAGGATTAGTTGACAGCTCATATGAAAGTATTCCCTATCAGTTTAAAATTCTGGAATCAGTGAGAAGCAGGAAGGGCAGGCAACAACATTTTAGTAATGAACTCCAACCCACAGAGCAAGGGATGGGAAAAATCTAAATTTTAAAAAGGCTGTGGATAGGGGTTTGATTTATTTTCAAGTGAATTTGAATGTTTATGAAAGGCTCCCAGCACAACTGAGGCTTCAGACACAAACTTCAGAGACTGATCATGATGGAGAATTAAAGTGAGAAGATCAGAGGGATGGAGCCCCTCTGCTCTGGGACAGGCTGGGAGAGCTGGGGAGGCTCACCTGGAGAGGAGAAGCTCCAGAGAGAGCTCAGAGCCCCTGCCAGGACCTAAAGGAGCTCCAGGAGAGCTGGAGAGGGACTGGGGACAAGGGATGGAGGGACAGGACACAGGGAATGGATCCCACTGCCAGAGGGCAGGGCTGGGTGGGATTTTGGGAAGGGATTGTTTCTTAGGAGGGTGGGGAGAAGCTGGGATGGAATTCCAAGAGCAGCTGTGGGTGCCCCTGGATCCCTGGCAGTGCCCAAGGCCAGGTTGGACATTGGGGCTGGAGCAGCCTGGGACAGTGGGAGGGGTCCCTGCCATGGCAGGGGTGGGACAGGATGATTTTTGAGTCCTTCCCAACCCAACCCAGGCTGGGATTCTGGGATACCAATGACAAGAGAAGCTCTTAAGGCCACGCTTGGTTCACTGAATAAAAATCCCAGAAGACATCCCTGGGAATCCCAGAGGGCTTCAGGTCAGTGCAGGTGCCTGGAATCCCCATCCCAGCCTGAGCAAAGGCTGTTGGATTTAGGACATTCCTAACAGGCAGTGACAGGAAAACCTTGCTTAGGAGCCTCCTGATAAGATCTCAGAGCCATTAAGCAGCACTGATCTGTCAGCAAAGCTGACCCGGGCCCTGATTAATCACCTCCCATTAAAACAGAGCCTTTTAAATTTCTCAGCAGCTCCATAATGCTGGACTACACCATCCCCTGCAGCCTGAAGGGCTGAGTTTGGGAGTCAGGTTTAACAAACAAACCAGCCACACACAATTCCTACCTCCCCCCCTGAAAATGGAACTGCTTCCATAAGGGAGGGCAAAGATTAATATGGTTAATGTGCCCCTCTAGCCTTTCTCAGGAGTGTGCTTTACACTTAATTTCTTGTTTTATCTGAGTTATCTCCATTTTTTTCCTCCCCAGGAGAGTAAAGGATGATCCCTGATATCACTGACTTCTGTCCCGAAGTCTTGGCAACCTGAGAGCAGCCAGGAGAAAGAAAAATTATTACAGGCAGTGAGCTGACAATGAAAGAAGCAAGTGAGTAACACTGATGCACAGTTCCACCCAGGAAACATTAAATTATTCTTGGGACACCATTTTACCCAGGCCCCAATACCATCTGTATTCCTCCTTTTACTCCTAGAAAACCCAGCACTTGAGGGCTGAGTAACTTCAAATCATTTCAGAAGTGAAAATAAAGTCTGGACTTGCTGTTTCTACACATGGTGACATGCGGTGGCAAACTTTTTCAGAGATTGTAAGAGTGGCTATAAAACCACCCAATGCCAACCCACCAAGATTTCTTAAACTGGAACCAGAAAAATTCCTTTTTATCAGCACTCAGCAGTCTCAGCTTTTGTGATCTGGGAGCAGAATCCTTCCAAATCTCCTTTCCCACTGAACCAATGCCTATTTGCTCCCTCATTACCTTCCCTGACAGCACACAAACACTTTGTTTGGGTCTGTTTAACCTGCAGCCAGCTTGAAAAAGAATCGAGTGCTTCACCTCAGAGAAGGAAATCTGTAGGACAAGTGCCTGAACTTATCTTTCACTGGCCCATTAATGAGAAAGCAGAAAATAATAAGGCATGGATGAACAGCACCCTCCAAAAGGTTTCTGTGCGTTTTTCCAGCCAGGGAACAGCTTCAAGGCAGAGAGGACATCAAAAATCTCCATTTCCCCCACACGAGTTCACTGAGCACAAAAGCTGAATTAAGGATTTTTGACAAACCCCAACACAAAGTTACAACAGAGGCCAATAACGTGGCTGCTTCGTGCCCTTTGAAAAATAAATTGCAAGGTTTTCTGTCATTTTGCACTTTCACTCCTTTGCCATTCCTAACCTGCAGTGCCAAGGAGGATTTTCCTCATGCCCAAGGCCAGGCTGGATGGGGATGGGAGCAGCCTGGGATTGTGCTGTGGAATAAGGACTTGACAATTAGAATTGTGAAGTGGCATGTTTTATTTTTAGTTGGAGACACGTGGGGGGATATTTCTACCAAAGCATGCATATTTGTCTGAGACAGGTTTTAGCTATAAACACACATTGATCTTACAGACTGTTATAAGTATATATAATAAAGTTGGCTTTTCACAAATATCAAAATAAATGCTAATATGTGTAATGTTGGAAAATTTTGCCCCATTAATATAGTTCCTTTTACTTCTGCTATTAATGCATATATTTCTTGGGCTATAGCAGAATGTTAAAATAGAAACTGTGTGAGGTAGAGTGCTTTCCTGGTGAAGACAATCAGGAAATTCTTCATATTCTTGAATTATCCTATCTGGATGAAGAAGATGTGGCAGACACCAGAGTCCTAGGGAAGGAATTTATTGACCAGCCGATATCAGAGAGTGTTTGAATCACAAGGAGAAATAAATGATGGAATGAGGGAGAGGCAGATTGGGGGAACTCAAAGGAAGGAATGCTTTTCAATAATGCAGGAGGGTCTCTGAATATGCAGCACTTTTTATTGATATATTATATATATACTGATATATTGATGCATTCTTTAAAGAAGTGTGCTCTGAGCTGAATGCCAAGCACTCTGCTGTGTTTCATTTCTTGCTTTATTGCCTTGCCACTTATTTTCTTTTATTAAACTTTTTTCAATTTTACCAGGAACTTGAACTTTGTTTTCCACAAGACTTACACTTCTTTGCTTATTTTTGCACTTGTTGCTTCACTTGGGTAAGGGTCCCTGGGGGTCTTGATGAAGGGGCTGAGCTTTCCCTGAGATGTTTGCTGTTTCTCTCCTGTTTCTGGGCACAGAAATGGAATTTGGCTTTTTCTCAGGTGACTTTGTCCTTGCTGAAGTCAAAATTTGGGTTTTACTGGCTTCAAGCCACACAAGGCTCTGCTTTATGGAATCTTTACAATGCTTAAGCCTTGCTTTACTGATTTTTCACAACATATAATACCCAAGATGCAGCTTATCCCTACGGCTTTCACTTGACAACTAAATTCTCCTGTTACAAGCTGTTCCTGCTACACTCTGGTGTTTTGTTACAGGAAAATTGCTAACTGAGAGTTTTGGGTTTGATTGGGTAATTTGGAATATTGCTACATATTTAATGAAAAAAGTAGATACATTTTTAGGAATATATATTCCAAGATAACTTAGAATACCTATTTTAAGCTTTTTCAAGAGACCTTAAAATACATATTTTAAGCTATTTCAAGATCCCTTAGAATACATATTTTAAGATATTTCAAGAGATCTTAAAATAGATATCTTAAGATTTTTCAAGAGACCTTAAAATACATATCTTAAGATTTTTCAAGATACCTCAAAATATGTATTTTAAGTATTTCAAGATACCTTAAAATATGTATTTTAAGATATACATTTTAGGAATAAATATATATATATTTATTTTTTTTTTTTAAGGTAGCCCAGAGGCACAGCTGTGAAAGGGCTGTGAACATGGGAAGAGCTTCACAAATGCAAATTTTCCAGGTGGCTGCTATTTGAGCAAATAAAAAGCCAACAAATAATTATTTTCTTACAAAAAAATTTTCCATAACAAGAAGAAATACTTCTCTCCCTAAGTGAGCTAAAGACTATTCTAAAATAAAAATCTGACTAAAAATTCTAGTTATTTCTATACATTGCAAAAAAAAAAAAGTTTAAAAAAGAGAGGTGTTCTAAAGGTTTCATTCTAGTTTTTATTATTCTTCTAATTCTATTAATAAATTTTCTTTATACCTTTCAAAGTTTAAGCCAACTTTACTTTTGGTTAAGAAATTTCAAATTAATGGACCAAAACCATTACACAAATTCATATTTCCACCCAATTTCAAATTAAAACCACCACACTGAGCTATATATTATGGGGGTTTTTTTGTTTCCTTTTCACCTACTTAAGCACACTACATGCTTCTAAAATAAATTTTCCTATGTGTCCATGTTCCCCACATCAGAAAAACAGAAGGTGCTGCAAGGAATGAGGGATTTATCTTTCCAAACCAGCTGTGGGGCTGCTGGTGGATAAAACCAGCCCTGAGAAAGGGAACAATGGAAAGGATTCCACTCACTGAGGAACGGAAAAAAAAATAAATTTGCCTTTCCAAACAAACTGTAGGTTTGCTGAGAAATGAAATTGGATATTGAAAGAGGAAAGAAACAATGGGGAGAACCCATAAATTCCATCAGAATTAAAAATGAAAAGGGAGGGTTCTACTTTAAAGGGGAATCTGAGGGAAGTCTGGACCTCTCAAGTACCTCGGCCAGTGGGGAAAGGGGGAGGGAAATGGGGTTGGGAAATTGGGATAAAAAGGAGGGAACTGGGGCTAAAAAGGAGGCTGCATCCTCCAAACATTGGAGAGACCCCAGGGGAATGCCCCATGGCCTCTCCCTTTATTCAAATAAAGTCCCAGGACTCCTCTGTCTCCTTTTTGGACATAAACCTCTGGTTTTGTGGACTGATTTTCCTGACAATGCCTACCAAGCAGAGAGCAGCACTGGATGGGTTTTTCCCTTCCCACCCAAACCACCCTGGGGTTTTCATTTTCCATCCTGTCCAATGAGACACCCCAAAGGGTATAATATAAAAGGACTAAGGATATAAAATAAAAGGACTTCTCTGTCTCCTTTTTGGACATAAAACTCCAGTGTTTGTGGATTCATCTTCCTGACAGCCAAGCAGAGAGCTGCACTGGATGGGCTTTTCCCTTCCCACCCAAACACAGAATCACAGACTCACCAGGTTGGAAGAGACCTCCAAGATCAAGTCCAACCAATTCCCTAACAGCTCAACTAAACCATGGCCCTGAGTGCCACATCCAGTCTGGTTTTAAACACATCCAGGGATGGGGACTCCATCACCTCCCCAAGCAGAACATTCCAGTACTTGATCACTCTTTCTCTGAAAAACTTTTTCCTAATATCCAACCAAATTTTCCCTTGGTGCATCTTGAGCCTGTGCCCTCTGGTTCTGTCAGTGCTGCCTGGTGAAAGAGACAAACCCCCCCTGAGCACAGCCCCTGTCAGGGAGCTGCAGAGAGTGATAAGGTCACTCCTGAGTCTCCTTTTCTCCAGGCTGAACACCCCCAGCTCCCTCAGTCACTCCTCACAGGGTTTGTGTTCCCAGCCCCTCTCTATCCTCGCTGCCTCCTCTGGACATGCTCCAACCCCTCAATGTCCTTCCCAAACTGAGGGGCCAGAACTGGACACAGCACTCGAGGTGTGACCTCACCCATGCTGAGTACAGGGCAAGAATGACCTCCCTGCTCCTGCTGGCCACACCATTCCTGATCCAGGAATTTGGATTCCATTGGCCTCCCTGCCCACCAGGACACAGAGCCGGCTCATGTTCAGTCAGCTGTGGACCAGTACCCCCATGTCCCTTTCCCTCTGGGCACTGTCCAGCCACTCTGTAACATTGCAGGGGGTTATTGTGGCCAAAATGCAGGACCCATTGTTAAACTTCACCTTGTTGGACTCTGCCCATCCATCCAACCATTCCAGGTCTCTCTGCAGAGCCCTCCTCCCTTCCAACAGATCGACACTCCCAGCTTAGTGTCACCTGCAAATTTCCTAATGACAGACCCGCTACCCTCATCCACGAAAACATTTTCAAAACAAAACCACCCCTGAGGTTTTGATTTTCCATCTTGCCCTTCCAATGGGACACCCTCAAGGCGTGCCAGGCTCCACGGGGATGGCAGGAGGGACAAGGCAGAGGGGATGGAGCTCTGGAATGTTCTGCCTGCTCACCGTGCTGGGTGAAGAGGTCGCTGTGCACGATCTCGATCAGGCAGTAGAGCTTCTGGATGGTCAGGCGGCTCACGGGCACGTTCAGGATGAATTCAGTGAAGAGCTTGCTGCACATAAAGGAGAGCAAAAACCCATCAAAATTAAAAATTCCCCCCCACCAGCCATGGAAAAACATCCAGGAATAAAGACCCAGACACACAACCTCATGCTTTTGGACCAGCAAACTCAATTTTTTTTTTTTTTTTTTTTTTTTTGAGACATTAAAAAAAAAAAAATCAAAGAGGATCATGAATAGTTTTCAACAAATTTCTTTAGTTTTTGACATCATTTCTTTTGTCCCCTCCTGTTTTATTACAGTTTGAGACGCTCTGTCTGTGTTTCATTTAAGGTTTTAAGCTTTCCTTGCCTGTGCTTCACGTGAATCAGCACATTTGGGATTATGGGTGCCAAAATTAAGGGGGATAATCAGCATTGTAAGCTACCAACAAAAAAATAGATGATTAAAAAAAAACAGAAATGGATATTTTAGGATAAGGTACCATCACACTCCTCAGCTGGGCTCCCACCTAATACTGACAAAACTTCTCAATAATTTTGCCTCCCTTCCTATAATCTTGGGTTCTTTACTTTTCCTATTGAGACTTCACTTCTAATTAAAGTCAATCTCAACTTAAATACTCCCAGCATTTAATTGCAATTTTTATTGGTAATACCATAGAAAAAAAAAATGGAATATTTGGGGTAAAACGGGCCAAGTCCTGCATGTTCCTTTCTCTTTTCCCAGGAATTTTGTTCTCTTACACTAAAATTATTATTTAGTCCAGAAACTCTACAAATCTGGACCTCCTAAGCCCAGGGAAGTGCAGATGGAAAACACATCACAGTTCAGGCAAGCAGAAAGTAAATGCCAGGTTCCTCAGGTCACTGGAACACTAGACTAAGAATGTATTTATTTATTTTACCCCTACTTTATCTCTTTTCCTCCTTCTGACATATCAAGACCATAGAAATAAAACCAGACAAAATTTAGAAGGGTTTGTGCAGTAAAATTAGATTTCAAATGTGGGTTTTTTTCAGTTTGTAACAGCACCATGAAAAATAAAATGGTATTTTTCTCTTTAAGCTAAAAGTTCTCCTGAAATACCAGTTTTTATTTGGTTTTTCTATTGTTTTTTTTCTTAAACATTCTCTTATTGTCCTTTTTATTTACTAACAACACTGCCATGTTTATGAGCTACTGAGATATTGATCCAGCAACAGGGCTCACTGAATTATTTATTATTTTATTATTTACATGAAATTTATACTTGAAAGACTGAAGCATCATGGTCCAGCTTGAATTTTGATGGCAGTTGACTGATTGATAATTCTTGCTAATTGTTTGTACTGCAAAGTTTGTCAGGGATTTGTTAGACGTTATTTTACTAAATTTGTGTAACCCTTAAAAATACCTGCAAGGGACAAAAAAAAAAAAAATCTAATAAAAACAAAGTGATAAAACTTCTCAGGTGATCTATATTCACTGCCTCAGTATATATTTCTATATTTTTCTATATTTTTGTGTCTTCATATATAGAATATATATAGTAGTAACATATAAAAATATAAATATATCATGTATGTTTTATATTTATATGTATTACATGTATTTTATATATTTGTGTGTATATTTAATATGTATCTTAATTTATAAAGATTTATCTAAAATTAATACTCCACACTTAATTAACTCTACTCACCTGAGTTCCTTTGGATCAAACACTAATTTCACATCGTTGACAATTGCTGGCAAGTATTTAAGTGCTGCCCCCTAAAAAAAAAAAAAAAACAAACCAAAACTCCAAATTAACAAAATTAATACGTTTAAAGGCAATGTAAAGACTGCAAGAACAGAATCACCCATGAGGATGTGGCTTTGGTTTCACCATTTTCTGCGACACCTGAGCTCAAACTCAGCTAAAATTACACTTTTAAATTGATTTAAAGTAAGACAGAGCCATGAAATGTTCATAAACTGGAGAAACTTGAACCAAAATTAGATATTTATAAGCTCCTTCTAACATTTTATAGAAACCTTTTGGTTCCTCTAATCCTTTTATCCTCATCTTCTGCTGAGCGCTTTCTCATCCTCCTCCTCAGCCATGCTGGAGTTGTTTGGGTTTCATTTTCACTCCACTACTTAAAAATGAAACAAAAATCCTAATGAGCATTTTTTTTTTCCCCTGCAGGAAATTCTTGGTGGCCGCACTTGAAACCCTGGCTTGAAAATCCTCCCAAATTCCCCTTGAACTCGCAGCTGCCACTGCACAGCACATGAAAGAGAGCTCAGAAGACACAAACAGATGTTGAATATTTTTACTGTTTGTAGAAATTTTTATTCATTTTTTTCCTTAGGAACAATTCATAGTTATTGAGTGTACTGAGCACCGGACTAGGAAATAAAAACCTCAAGAGTAATTGAAATATAAACCAGAACAGCCAGATTTGTCTGCCTTACCTTGTGTTGTATTGATCAAGTCAAGTTGTTTGATAACTGGTGTTACTTTTGCCTGAAGAGAGGCAGGGCTGGATGGAATATTGGGAAGGAATTGTTCCCTGGGAGGGTGGGGAGGGGCTGGGATGGAATTCCAAGAGCAGCTGTGGCTGCCCCTGGATCCCTGGCAGTGCCCAAGGCCAGGTTGGACAGGATTTGGAGCAGCCTGGGACAGTGGGAGGTGCCCCTGCCCATGGCAGGGGTGGCACTGGATGAATTTTAAGATCTTTGCAACCTCTGTCACTCTGTGATATGAGAAATTATTGTAATTTACACCCCCCAAGCCTGGGCACAGATATTTTCCATCCCCAGTGGTTTCCAGAGGTAGAAGAGCCACAGGAGAACAGGCTTGAGGAGCAAACACAAACCCACTCCTCCTTTCTTTTCCAAAAACTCCTCTTCCCTGCCACAACCCTGTCATTTCACACCCAAGCCCAGAGCTCTTGAAAACAACAAATCAAGGGTTTGAACAAAATCAACAACAAAGCCAAGGGGGAAGGGGGAAGGCAAAGCAAGGAGGATGGAGCTGCCTAAGCTGGAGCTGGAATTGCACAATGAACTCCAAGGTGTTGATGAAGCAGAACTTCTCCAAGTGTCAGCCCTGGTGGCCGGGTGTCCATTCTGTGCCCATTTTGGGCTCCCCTTGGGTGTGTCCCAGCCGGGCTCTGGTGCTGCCCAGGTGTGCCCAGGGAGGCCTTGGAATAAATCCCCAATTTCTCCTTCTGCTCTGCCTGGGCTCTGCTCCAGATCAGCCTCCAGAAGGGATCAGTGATGCCCAAGGAAAACCTCAAGAGGCCACCAAGGCTGAGACCCCTCAGCCAAGGGAACCCCCAGTCTGTCCCCAGGCTGGATGCAGATTTCAGAGCACACAGTTTTCAGCCATAACCCACTGAAGCTGTCAAGCTGGAACATCCCTACATCTGCTGAAAGGACTCCTGAGCTGGGGACTCTGGAATTCTGCAAATGCAGATGTGATGGATGAGGGCTCTAATGACCAGTTAGGAACCACAGGCAGCAACTGGGGTTTATTTGCTGATCATTCACATGCATGGAGCCATAAATGTTTAGTAACACATCTTAAAAGAGAGCTTGCATTTTATATCTTGAATTAAAATTTCACACCCAGCGTAAAAATTAACACTTGAATGGCTCCCATGAACTACTGTGGGGTAAAACTATTTACAACAGCCATTTACAGCTTGTAGCTGCAACAATTAGCAGCAACTGAGGGTCTGCTTTATGGACAAGCCAATTAAAGTTTAATTCTGGAGATTTAAAGAAGATTGTGAAAGTATATTTCCTAATTTCCCACCTCAGCTGGCTCCATTATGTGACAAGATGATCAGAGTATGAGGCTATGCAGTCCTGTGAGTCAATCTGCATCTGCCTAAGCCAAAGGGCTACTGAAATAATTTTTATTGGTATTAAATCATGTCAAAGAGCAGCTCTCACTGCAGATCTTACTCTGTTCAAGCTGCAGCTGATGCAGATTTCCTGTGAGCAGTAGCTCTATTGCAATGCTGGTTATTCCCAGGACACTGCAATGCATAAAGGAGGAATATGAAATTCAGCAGATAAGGAAAAAAAACCAACCCTGCTCTTGTTTTTTCATATAACGTCAGGGAAAAAAAATTTGCATCTGGTTTGGGGACTTCTTCTCCAATTTAAACAAATTAAATTAATTACTTTTTACTCTTGATCAGCACTGGACAAAGGTTCCAATTCCTCATTTCCACAAGAAGCACATGGCAAACTAAGTCCAAAATCTCAATTCCATGGTTACTCAGGGATGCCTTAGCCACCTGAAAATTCCAACCAGCATGAAAAATCCACAGTAGTGAGGAACCTTAATGTTCAATCCAACAGCTTCCTGCAGCAATTTCCCTGTGATCACATGAGAAGCACACCCAAAGCTGGCAAGATCAGTCTCTCACACACACACTCAATAATTACACACAGTTTCAAGCTGGGCTGCAATAAAAATCTGACTGCCCAAAGGGGTTTCTCTCTTTGTGCAAACCCAGTGACAAATTATTGCCACCCTTATCAAGTTACAAAATCAGTCATTTCCAGTACTACAAAGCACACAAATAAAGCAGCAAAGGGGAAGGATGAAAAGGAGTGAAAGCAGCAATGAGCCCGTGTGTGTCATGAATAATGGATATATTCTCCCTGAGCTGAATTTCCTCGTGCACTCACTGTTCTGTTGGCTGTGGGGTGTTATTGGGATTTTATTTTTTTGCCCAGGCTGTGATTCACAAGGCTCAGCACGACATCAGCAAGGCCATGGCAGCCTGCAGCCAACTCAGAGAATTCTGAATGTTGTGGTTCATCCTCTGCATCCCAACCACACAAACACACATGGATTTCCCCTTCATGAACACCACAGCTGTGTGTAAAAGGAATTACTCCACAGAAAGTATGGCAAGAACCCTGAGCTGACACTCCCTCTGAGCAGCAGCTGCCAAGAGGAGCCATGGAGCTGCTCAGTGCCTCAAGGAGACCTTTGAAAACTGAGAAAAAGGCAATTAACTGGGCCAAGAAAGACAACTCTCTACGTGAAAATAATCAGGGCCAAAGAAGTCAAAGCTTTGCCGTAAATGGAATAAATTAAGCAATAATTGATGGCCACAGCTCTCTGCACAGCCAATGCAGGGGATGGCAATTCCCAGGATTTATTCTTCCACGAACTAATTGCAACTTATTCCCTAAATCATCCCAACCAGCTCTCTATCTGGAGCAGGACCCTTTGCAACCTTGCAGATAAATTCATTGATGGGCTTCTAATGATTTCAAAGCTAATTGTGTTCTCCTGAACTTCAACTGGCAGCCAAGTCACATTCGTGTGGAAGAACAAAGGCAGTGTTGGTTTCAAAAGATCATTTGAAGGGAGAAAACCCTTCAAGTGTGGTAAAAAAGCCAGAATAAGTAAGATCAGGTACAATGGAATTTTTATTTCCAACAGTGACCCCTCTGAACATCAACTGATTTAACAGCTAATTGTGTTCTCCTAAACTGGTCCAGTGCTGGCAGGGCAATCACGTTTGTGTGGAAGGAACAAACTGAGTGTGATGCCTTCAGTTTTCCCTTTTCTATTTTCAGACTCTGGGCTGTTTCAGGGGCAGTTCTGGGTTCATATTCAGTGCTCCTGAGCTCTCTGCACACAGCAGGCACACAAAACAATTCCTTCTCCACCTGGGCACCGAGGACAACTTTCAGCCCCAGAACAAAGCCAAGGGGGAAGGCAGAAGGCAAAGCAAGGAGGATGGAGCTGCCTAAGCTGGAGCTGGAATTGCACAATGAACTCCAAGGTGTTGATGAAGCAGAACTTCTCCAAGTGTCAGCCCTGGTGGCCGGGTGTCCATTCTGTGCCCATTTTGGGCTCCCCTTGGGTGTGTCCCAGCCGGGCTCTGGTGCTGCCCAGGTGTGCCCAGGGAGGCCTTGGAATAAATCCCCAATTTCTCCTTCTGCTCTGCCTGCTCTCTGTTCCAGATCAGCCTCCTCAAGGCATCAAGCGTTGGTATCAAAAGAACATTTCATGGAAAAAAATCCCTTCAGAAATGCTGGAATAAATGAGACCAGGAGCAATGGAATTGTGATTCCCAACTGCAGCCCCTCTGCACATCAATGAAGAGTCCCCTGCACTGCCCACGCTGCTCTTTTCTCACTGATAACTCATTTCCAGACAGGTTTAATGAGACAAAAATGGTTAAAGAATGGGATCTACCAAGAGGAAAATTAGCACATGGCCCAGATCTAAAAGTTCAAGACATTTCTATGATTAGAAGTTTATCTGAATGCTTTATCTCAATTCTCTGAAAGACATTTTTTCTGCAGTTTTTTGCTGGGTGGAGAAAACCTCAAAAACCTCCACTTTGACACTTGAATATTTCAGTAAGAGTAAACTTCATTTATTTTTTTAAAACAGAAAGTGTCCCAACTGCTGAAACTACCAGGAGATGCTGCTCTTCAAGGAGATTTCTGGAATTTTTCATTTCTTCACAAAAGGATGAGAGGACAAGTAAAAGCCTTTTCTTTGTATCATCAGGCAAATAAAAGCACATTAAAATACAACAGGGCAACCTTGCTAAGTAACTTAAGGTATTTCTAATGTAATTTTGGATAAGAGGTAGAAAAATGAGTTTTACTCATTTAAGCTTTGTTTGTTACACAGTTCAGAGTATGGAGAAATCTCTTAATACAGAAGTGAAATCACCTCTGTGACAATTACAGTAGGTCACTAGTGAGTGAAAAGAAAGCAGAACAGTAAAAGAATCTTGCAACAATCGAAAATTATCCCATTCTTGGGTTTATAAATGGAATGACAAAAAAAGTGTCACAAAAGCTTCTTTGCAAAAGCTGTTTTAAAAAACTAAACCAACTTAAGGTTGTCATTAGATTGAACAAATGACATTAGCCAAGTATTAAATAAAACGTATTCCGAGCAGAACACCACAGCTTTTTTCTGGGGTTTAAGTTCAGCTCTTTGTAGTCCATAAAAGCAAAAAAAAATCCTTAATTTAAAACTGTCATTTTCCAAAGCCATTCATTTCCATCAGCACACCTGGCCTCCAAATTAAGCACAAAAACTCTGTGCCAAACACAGGATATTCTTCTGAACTCTTTTGTTTGACAAAGCAATAAATTTGTTTTACCTGACTCCTTTGAGAACATTAAAATAATGTTAATTTTCATCTTTTTTGCCATTCAGCAAAGCACCTCCCATCCACCCCAGCATTATCCTGGGTGCCATTCCATTAAACTCATCCAA
Source organism: Certhia americana (assembly GCA_018697195.1). Lineage (NCBI taxonomy): Eukaryota > Metazoa > Chordata > Aves > Passeriformes > Certhiidae > Certhia > Certhia americana. The sequence continues at coordinate 2,289,000 of CM031862.1, forward strand.
ACTGAATTAGGCCCAGGCAGAAACTGGATCAAACAATATCCAGGAACACCTAAACTCTGTTTTAGCTTTGCCCTAGCCTAGAGCAGTCATTCAGCCCACAAACTAAAGCAGTTTTAATCTCAGTAACAAAACAGCACCTCTGGCACTAAATTCCATGTAAAACTGCCCAAATTCTGTGCTAAAACCCCCAAATAATTCCACGTAAAAACCCCCTAAATAATTCCACATAAAAACACGCCCAAATTATTCCATGAAAAACCCACCCAAATTCCACGTTAAAAACCCCCCAAATTCTGTGGTAAAAAAAAAAAAAAAAAACAAGTCCCACGTTAAAAAAAACCCCAACAAAATCTGTGTAAAACTCGCACAAATTCCATGGTAAAAATCCCCGAGAATTCTGTGTAAAATGCCCCAAATTCTGCATTCAAAAAATCCCAAATTCCATGCAAACCCTCCCCCAAAATCCGTATTAAAAAAGAAACAAATTCCACGTCAAAGAAACCCTGAATTCCACATTAAAGAAACTCCAAATGCCGCATTAAAACCCTGTCAAATTCTGTGTTTAAAAAAAAAAAAATCCACATTAAAAAAACCAAATACTGCCTTTAAAAAAAAACCAAAAAAACCCAAATTCCAATCACAAATAAATATCTTCTGGAGATATTTCCTGCAGGGATTCTAAGAGACACACAAACCTCAGTCCACACTTGCATTTTGTTAGCTGAAGTGATGTCTATTAAGAATTCCACCTGTTGGAAAAACCCTGCAGATTAACACAGCCTCTTGTTTTCCTCACAGGCACTTTACATTTCCCTGCCTTCATTTCAATACTTTTCCGTGGCTTTAGCAATAAAAGCTGAATATTTAAGCAGAGAGTGGACACTGAGAAATGTGTTAGAAGTGACCAGAATTATTAAGAACCCACAGGCACGGAACTGACATTAAAAATGAGCTCATTTTCTACCCCAGCTCTCTGTGGCCACACTCAGGATGATTTTACACACACAAAGTGCTCACAGCTCCTTAATTCAGAGCGTTCTGAGCTCCCAGCCTTTTCCCAGAAATCAGAACAGCAAATTTCAGAGGGGCCCTGCTGAGAAGGATCCAGCTCCCTCCACTGCAGGAGCTTCTCTGCCTCCCAAGAGATGCAGGAATCCCTGACTAAGGAATAGCTGCATTTTTAGCCACACTTGAAACATCACTCTCAGGCTCCAGCTGAGCTCATGCTTCAGCAGGAGAAGGTTAAGGAAATAATTATCATGCACCAATTAGCAGAAAACAGGAATAAACCCAGGAAGGCTCAGTACACTTGTAACTATTAAAAATGTATGCGCACACCAAATGCTGCTCACCTTGATTTGACAAAATCAACCCTCAAAGTCAAACTGGTGCTGGGGAAACAAACTGGAACCTCCCCTTCCCACTGAGCTCACTGCCCCTCAGCATGAGAGGAGGATTTTTGGTACTGAGAGAACAACCACAACACGTCAGCTCAAATCACTGCTTGGGTTTCCCTCTCCCACACCTTAAAAAAACTGGAAAAGGCAGCCCTGAAATGTGTCTCCACTGCAGACAACACTGAAAGAGCAAAAAAAAAATCTCTCAAAATTTTATTTAATTAACTAAAAAAAAAAACCAACACAACTTCTGTGTTGTTCTGAACATTTTAATTTTTACCCATTCCCAAATTCAAACCTACAGGACTGATTATGGCTTGGGGGGAAAGTGGGTTTTAGTCGTTGTTGCACCTCAACATTTTAATTCCAACACATTTGAGTGCATAAAAGGCAAAAGAAATGAGGTATAAATGCCAGGAGAGTGCTATAAAGAGGTTTAAGTGCCAGGAAAGCTCTGCTCAAACCACATTCCAAGATCATACAGAATTTTACCTATTTATCACAAAAATCTGTAGCTGAAGTAGAACCAGTCGATTTAAAAACAACCTTTTAATGTTTTATACACAAATACATATAAACCCTATAAATTCTCCCCTACCTAAGACTTTCTGAATATCCATAATCCTAAAAGTGGTCCAAATTCCAAGACTCTTTTTGTGCTCTACAACCTTAAATCCTTTTACAAATCTGAAAGTTTTCTTTTGAGGAAACTTTTTTTTTCCCCACATGTACCCAAAACCTAAAAAAATTCAAATAAAATTAAAAAAAGGCAATTTAAATGAAAAATATTAAACAAATGAAGACCTACAGTCAACAGCAGCTCATCAGCTTCCACAAGGACATAAATATTTGAATAGATAAAGAAGAATTTATGCTAAGAACACAAGACTGCAGTCTTTCATTCTGTGTCAACTTGAAGGCTACTCCCCCAGCAGATAGGAAAAAAAAAATCCAGTATATCCAGCCCAAAACGTTGGGAATATCTCAGAGAAAATTTCCAGTGGCAGTTTTGCTCCATGGTGATAAACTATGAAGGAAGGGTCCAGTTTTTGCAAGGAGAAATGGAAACACTGGGATGTGTGAAAGAAGCATCTGCCTTGGTCAATGTAAAGCACCTTAATTTTCTGTGTAGGTCTTTGCAACTTCTTATCTCTCCAAACACACTTATGTTGTCTACACTTATTTAGTTTCCCCAATAATTATAAAAATAAGTGAAAAAAGTTTAAAACTGCTACAGCAAGATCTGCTGATCTTCCTGCACAACACAGGGACAGGGGGACTTCTCTGTGGAAAATCACTGGTTTTCCACAAAACCTCAGCAAAGTATCCAACAGCACCAGAATTCCAGCCTGGGTTGGGTTGGGAGGGATTCAAAAATCATCCAGTGCCACCTCTGCCGTGGCAGGGACCCCTCCCACTGTCCCAGGCTGCTCCAGCCCCAATGTCCAACCTGGCCTTGGGCACTGCCAGGCATCCAGGGGCACCCACAGCTGCTCTGGGAATTCCAGCCCAGCTCCTCCTCACCCTCACAACCAAGAATTCCTTCCCAAAATCCCACCCATCCCTGCCCTCTGGCAGTGGGATCCATTCCCTGTGTCCTGTCCCTCCATCCCTTGTCCCCAGTCCCTCTCCAGCTCTCCTGGAGCCCCTTCAGGCCCCTCCAGGGGCTCTGAGCTCTCCCTGGAGCCTTCTCCTCTCCAGGTGAGCTCTCCCATCCTGGCTCCATGGGAGGGATGCTCCAGCCTCTGGAGTACATCCTTGCCCTCAGAACCCTCCCTGTGCCCAGCCCTGTGTGCCCAGCTCAGATCCTGCTGCCCCAGCAGTGCCACACGAGATGCCAGCTGTGGTTCCTGTGCTCTCCCAGCCTCCCTCAGAGGCTGCACCCAGCACATCCCTGAGCCTGAGCTCTGACCCTCTGCTGCCCTGGCTGCCTCCACAACCCCCTGGAACAGCAAACTTCAGGAAAGATTAAAAAAAAAATTCCTTTACTTCCTTTTAATTCCCCTCCTAAGGATGTCAGCAAGTGCCTGCCCTTTGTACAAACCCCAGAGCACAGGAAATCCTTGCTTCACCTGCTGGCAAGGTGCAGCATTCCCAACCCTCTGCCCCCTTTTAAACCCCTTCCTGAGGTCTGGAAGCAGCACAGCACCCACCAAGTGGCTTCTCCAAGGCTCTGTGACAGAGGTGACAGCTCTGTCACCCCCAACACCCTGCTGCTGGCTCTGAGGTGCTGCCACTGATGGCTCCAAGGTGTCCTGCCCCAAGTGGGATTAGTTCCCTGCTGCTGACAGCAGTGCCTCACACCTGCCCACCCTTCAGCTCCCATTTCAGCCCTCCAGCTCTGGGAGGTCCTTCCGATGCTCCTCTCCACCAGCAGAGATGGAGATGCTGAATGAGACCTCCAGTGTCACCCCCACAGTGTCACTGACACCTCCCAGCACCCCTGCAGCTCTGCCAGGCAGGATCCTCAGGATCCACACTCACTCTCTCTGGAAATTCCCATCTTTCTCCACCCATTCCATAGTTTTGCTCTCTGTAACAGAAGCACACATTTCTGCCTGGTGCTCACGCTGCAGAGCTCCAGTGGATACCTGAACATCATAAAAACAATTTCACAAGCTGCAAAAAGCCAATAGTAACAATTATGTGTTCTAAGAGCTCAGTAATTAGAGTCCAAAGGAGATGAAAGCAATAAATAATGGATGAAAGGCTGTCAAGGCTTCTGAAAGGAATCCTCAAGCACACTTAACCCCACACTGGCTCATCCCTCAGAGCTTCATCTGCCACCCCACAAACACAGACAGGAGCTGTGCCCTTCCCAAGCCTGCAGAGTTCTGAACCTCAAACACTGCTGGTGGGATCTCTCCAGCCCTTGGCAGGAAGTTTTCCTTCCTGCATCTCAGGTGAACACAACCAAACCAATTTTTAGGTTTTTTTCTTTTTTTTTCCTTTTTCCCCAAGGTATGAATTGTTAAAGATAAAAAGCTCATGTTCATCTGCCCTCCTGCAGCAGGCCCTGCAAAGGAGTCTCAGGAACAGAAATCTCACATTCCACTCCTGTAATCTGCAAACTCCCTCTTTGTGAAAGCCCAGACAGCACACTGAGCCACGGCCTCACACTGCCCATCTCCACTCAGGACAGATGCTTTGGCAATGAAATGAAAATACAGCTTTCCTGAAATGTGTAATATCCCTCTTTTGTTATCAGCTGATCCAGTCTCAGCCTCTCTGCCTAAAATATTCCTGCTCAGCTGCTTTATCCCACTGTCTCTTTTTGCTGTGTGCTCAGCATGGCATCAGGAGCCCCAGAGCTCAGCTACAAAGGACTGGAGGCTTTGACTCAGGACTTTTCCTGCTGGACTCCTCCAGGAACTTCTTCCACTGGCACAGGGATTTCCCACTGTCTGTCTCTGCAACCACCTGAGCAGGAAGAGCCCAACTGTCCCCCAAATCCCACCTCAAATCTCAGCCATGATTTGAGAGCCTTGATCATCTCTCAACTGATTCAGCAGGGCTGGGTCAGGGGTTTCATCTCTTCTATAAACTCTAGCTGGATGCACAAGGAGAAGTTCAAGGTGTAGCTTATCACGTTTAGGACACTCTCTGTAGTTTCCCATGATGAAAAAGATCCAGTGACTTCTGCATTCAGCCTCCTCTGGATACTAAAATCTACCAGTGCTGTAATTCAGAGCTTTTGTTCTTTGGTATCAGCACCATTTGAGGGCACAGACCCCTTTCCCAATTGCATGAGCCAATGTTACCAAAAGCAGATGCTGTTTTCAAAGGGACACAGGAAAAGGTCTAAGGGATGAAAGATGGAGCTTCCAGTCTCATTCACCACTAATTTTCTTTTTAAAATATGTATTTGGGTTCAAGATCCTATCCTGAAGTTCCTGAACAGCCTCAGATACAAAGAAATGCACTAAAATATGAGGATTTACAGTGTCATCAGCATCTTAAACATAATGCCTTAAAAAACCTTAACTTTAAAGTTACACAAGTTAAAAAGGCTAAATACTCTGAACCCAAATTAAGTTCTTTTTTTTAAAATAAAGGTCAGGTTTTTGAAGCAGAGGTTGGACTCAATAATCTCAGATGTCTCTTCCAATTTAAACAATTCTAGGATTCCATAAATTCGCTTGTTCAAAGAAACTTCTTTACACAGTCACAAACCCTTCAGCAGAAGCACCAAATATTAATCTTGCTTGAAGTAAAGCCAGCTCTTAAGCCCAAACACCAGCAAATACTTCACTGACTGCCTTACTGTGGTTTAGGAAGCAGAACTGGAAGGCTGGAAAGCACAAACCTTCACTATGACAGTCTGGTCAGAGTTGCTGCTCATCATCTCATTGATGGACTTAAAGAGCTGCAGCAGAGACTCCCTGAAGTCTGCTTCTCCTTTGTTTTCATACAGCCTGAAAAAGAATTAGATTTTATCAGCACAAGCCACAATGGAATCACTGTTTTAAAAAAGGAGGTAGTTTTTTTGACAATCAAATGACAGATAGCCATTTGTTGTCTTACTTTTTTTTTTTTTTTAGGAATTTCTACGACTTTCTTCACCAAATCAAGAGCTTTCTTCCACAAAAAAAAAATATAAAATAAACCTCAAGACAAGACAGACTGGCCAGGCTGGGCCAGCAGGAAAGAGAGATTTTTGTTGTAAAGCTGTCTATGTGAAATGCCACGTGCAGCAGTGCTGGTCCAGTCTCTGGTGAAGCCCTGAGCAGTGCCCCAGCTCCCCGTGCCCACACAGCCCTGGGACAGCCTCTCCACCCTGCACAAGTCTGGCAGGACCCTTGCCAGGCAGCTCTGTGCTGATGAAGCCAGAAAGCAGCCAGACAACTTGCCAGCAATCATTAAAATCTACCAGTGGCCTAAGGTGAGTGACCTTAAATTCTGGGAAAGAAAGAAAGAAAGAACCCATCGACCCTCTTTTTGCTAAAAAGATGCTTTTTTTTTTTTTTTTTTTTTTTTTCCCTGTGGGAAGGAAGCACTAAGGTTGAATTGTGTTTCAGCACTAATTTCAGGCTCAGTTTCCCATGGAGTCAGCACAGTGCCAACAGAGGAATGACTCAGCCCCAGCTCACTTCAGGAGCAAGATCTCTGTGCCTTCAGGCAGATCCCTCAGAGCTGAGCTGGGATCTCAGATGCTTTCAGGGGGGGTAAAAACTGCACAGAGGCACCTGAGCAGCATCAGAGGCCAAAAAAGCACAGCCAAGGTGAAGAACTTGGGCCACTGGTACACTGATGTTCCTGCCCACCCTCCCAGCCAGGAATTCCTGCCCAATATCCAACCTAAAGCTCCATCCTGATGGATCACATATTGCAGCTGGAAATGGGCTTTCCTGGGGATAAACATGGAGTTCAGGATGTTCCTGCTGCTTTACACTGAAGTTAATGTGTATCATTTTTAATGCTGTGCTCATAAACCTTTGGAAGCCCCAGTTATGAAGAAAGTTTATTTTAACCTGGACACAGAGGAAATAAATATTACAGGAAAAAAAAAATAAATCCAAACCACTAAATTGTGTTATTTTTCTGTGCACACTTCTATTCCCCTTTTAGGCTAAATCTGGGGGTTATGTAGGATAAAAAACTTGTTAGGTCCCCATTTCCATAATGGACTTCAGTGTCCCCTGAACAGATTAGAGAGGTGAAACTAATACCAACAGAAAGAGTAACTGAATTTGACAGCCCAATAAATCAAAGTGCTTCAGATAAAGAGCTCTACCTTTCAAAAAGGAAGTTATAATAAAAATAAACAAGTTAGTCACAAATGCGTTCCTACTGTCAGCTAATAACAGCTATTTATTTAATATACACCTGACAAAGCACAAAACCTCTAGCTGTGAGAAAACAAGGTTTACACCAGCTTGGTCCTTCCAGCACTGCCTGGAGGATTTTAAGACTGTAGTAAATACCCCACAAGCACTGGGATCATTGTTGAGGAAATGAAATAGGTATTTCTAAAGGCCACTTGTAATATTTTGCCTTTGCTGTAGTGAACAAAGAGATGTACCACCATGCTTTAAGTGGATGGACTTCCATGGTTTTATCCAGAACTCAAAATGCTCCATCCATTCATTGACCCCACCACCCTCTTCCTGAAGTTAAAAATACACCATATTTTGGAATAAAAGCTTCAGCTTGCTGCTTGTGATTCCTCAGCAGAGCAGCAGCAATCAATCCCAGCCCTGCCCCACTCCTGCATTTTAATCACTTCAAATCACATCCCCCAGGCAGACCTTCAGTCCTGCAGCTCAACAAATCACCAGCTCCTCCTGCACTCAGTAATTTTGCTGATTAATCCCTTGGCATGGAGGGCTGGGTCTTCCCAGCTCTGAATTTGTGCTTCCCACTAGGAAATCCCACAGCCAGTCCTGGAGGGTCAGGTTTTGTCTGTAAATCCAACCTGCAGCCAGAGGGAATTTTTTTTTTCCCTGTTTTCAAGTGATTTGTAGGGCCTGCTACAGCCTCAGTGGCATACAGTATTTTATGAATCTTGCAGCAGGGCTCCTACAGAAATAAATTCCAAGCCCTAAATTAGAGAAAAGGGTGGTGGAGCTGGTTACTGAAGAGCTCTACATAAATCCCTTGTAATAAGGTTGTTACCACTGCTAACAAGCAGAAAAAGGACTCAATCTAAGTGAAGATCTCATCAGCTTGGTTTATAACTTCTCTGACATCTAGTGTATAAAACACAATACAATAACTGAAGTTTCCCCAAACAGTGCCAGGCTTTAATTGTCCAGAGAACTAAACTGTCATGATTTTATCAATTCACTGCTACTGAAAATACACATTTCTGCTGAAGAGGGAAAACCCTTCTCCTGAAATAACTTCTCACAGTTCCAAGAATTTCTAAAATAGTGCAATACTAAGCCATTTGAATTGATGGACTGTGAAATTCTGGAAGTTTTGGGGCATTATTGGCAATGGGAGGTTTAGGCACTGCCTGTACTCACTGGTTGAACAATATCCTGGACCGGACAATGAACTTGAAGATGTATTCCAAGGCTTTCATGGCTTTGAAGAGTTGATCAGTGATCCCACACTTCTCTGCGTTGTCCACATATGTTTTTAAAACCTTGGTCAGTTTTCTGTTTAAATACAAAAAAACCCACATACAAGTTACAAGTATTCTCAGAGAATTTCCAATTTGAAAGGTTTAAAGAAAAACTATGTGCCCACAGAGCTACAAAGTTAATTCTTCAACTAATAAACTGGTTGTGGGTTTATTTTGCTGATAAGCAGCTGCAACTTATTCTTGAGCAAAAAAACAAAACAAACCACACAGCCCATCACCTCATTTAACACACACATCTCAGTAAGGTTGATTTTCTGCTAGATGTTCAGATAGATATTCACATTTAGGCTCTAAGAAAGATGCACCTACTAATAATAATCAGAATAATAAAAATAATCCAATGAAATAAAAGCAATCTGTTAGAATTAACAAAAAGTATGAGTTTCTTCATTCAACAAGGCTTCCCCTTTAGAAAGCTTTCCTGTGGATTTGGAGCTGAAATTTGTAAAATTTTTTGTCTCCAAGTACACCCCACCAGCTGGAAATGCTCTTCTTCCCCATTTTAAAGCCTATCAAACTCAAAAGTGAAACAATTTTCCAAATAATCCCATTTCAACTCCCTCCCTTCCAATGAATATAAATCACGAGCAATTCCATTTCAACACATCCCAGCTCCAGAGCATGAGCCAACATCCCCACTCCAACTAAACAAGTTCCACAGGAGAGAAAACCACACCGAGCTCCCAGAGCTCCTGCTGCCTGGGGATCTGGGGGAGCAGGAGGATTTGCCTGAGAATTTCAAGTGAACACTTAAATACTGCCAAGGCCACCTTTCCCTGCTTCAGGGCAACAGCTGAAGGTTGGGCAGGATGAGCTTAGGGCTCTTTTCCACACTGGATGTTCTGTGAATAAAAGGCAGGGTGAGGGCAGGGCTCTGTCCATGGGGACCCCTCAAGCCAGAATTCAGCTCTTCCCTGTTTCTGCCTCCCTGCACTTGAGGAAGGGAAGGATGCTCTCCATGCCAGCCAAGAAAGGACCACCCTCAGCTTTTCCTGGGAAGTCCAAGAGATGCAGGATGCTCTGCTCACTCCACATGGAGCTGCCACGGCAGCAGCAACTCAGCGACCAAAATATCAGCGTTGAGACTGAAGGCTCAAACCTTCTTTGGGAACTGAAGAAGAATCAAGAAAAGGTTCCCCAGAGGGTGCTGGCACTGCCCAGGCTCCCCAGGGAATGGGCACAGCCCCAAGGCTCCCAGAGCTGCAGGAGATTGGACAACATTCCCAGGGATACCCAGGGTGGGATTATTGGGATGTCTGTGCAGGACCGGGAGCTGCACTGATGATCCCTGTGAGTCCCTTCCAGCTCAGGATATTCTGTGGTTTTATGATGCTTCACAATTTTAAACCAATATTTTCAAACATTTTCAGGTCCCTTAATAGAGGCTCTGCACCAGCAAAGGGCACCCCAGGTTTCCTGGTTTGGGTTTGCCTCCCCCTCAGCTCTGCAAAGATATCCATTAGATATTTTTCTGCCAACACTGACAGTCTAATGCAGCAGCAAAGATTCCAACTGTCAAAAAATACTTAAGACAACAAAAATAATGGGCCCTTGATTTTTCGTCCTTCACTGCTTCTTCCCCCCATTGGCACTAATGTGAATAATCAAGGGTACAATGCCATTTAATGCACAAAAAAACCTAGTATTTGAAGCATCTTAAATGGACAGGATTTCCTTCCAACATGAGTGAGAATTGCTTTTGTTTTCCTTACAAAACAACTCCTGAAATTGTCAAATCATCCCCTCCTTCATTACAGCACAATCAAGACTTCTCCCTGCACAGGACTGAAAGTTTTACCAATTTAGTGAAAAGTAAGAAACAAAGACTACCCCCAGTCTTCTTCAAGACCTTCCCAAGCTCATGGGTACATTCCTAATTAAGCTACATAAACAAATAATTAAATAACATTACCTGGAAAAATTCTCCAAGTCACCTTAGTAAAAATAAATTTTCCAACTTACGTGTAGGCCAAGGTAGCACTGAAATGTTTCTTGATGTAGGTCTCCAAGACAGGGTTGAAATGCTGAAATTTTCTGTCAGCAATCAGTCCAATGATAAATACCTAAAAAAACCAGCATAATTAGTGTGTTAATCTCATAAAAATCTTTCATCTTTGTCCATTCCCCTTTCTTTTCAGAAAAGATGCATTACTGACATCAAAATTTCTGTTCTGCTTCTGTCCTAAATTCTGCTGTTAATCCATTAAAATGACTGGATTTGAGTACTTCCTTATTTTCTGGATGACATGATATAACCCAACTCCCTCTGGAGCTGAACCTTTAAATATAACTTTTAAATTAAATGATAACTCTCAGCTCAGATCTTTGCCATTAATAAACTTCATTCGATCATTTATTTCCCATTATTATGTACATTTCAGACCCTCCCCACTGCAAACTCACCAAAGCATCAAACACCAAAGTGTCAAAGGTCTCACTCTCTGAGTTCTCCATCATGATGTTAAAAAGGGCATCTAGAGTATCTTGAAGAAACTACAAAGGAACAACACAACTCATCACATTTTTTCAAGGGAAAATTAAATTTAGATAACACACAGGTTTCTATGAATATTTTTGCTAAAGTAAAGGCACTTTAAAAGTTAGCCCAAAAATAGAAAACCCAACACTTCCTCTCAGCAAATGATTTTTAGTGAAGTTGATTATTTCTACACAGGTTATCACTCTCACAGAAAAAATGAAGTCAGAAATCACACTCGGCACACCTGGACAAGGACTTTCATCTACGACAGTGCTCTACCAACAATTCCCAATCTGCAGATTCACCACACGGCCACCAGGCCCATGCATTGCTGAAAATTTGGGGGGTTCAGAGCACAAACCACACAAGCAACTGAGCCTCATGCCAAGGGAAGAGGGAGCTGAGCCGTGGAAGGCACTCAGAACATCCCTGCTCAGTGCTGCACCACAGATCCACAATTCCAGGTGGGATGCCACATGCAGGCATGGGAAGAGAGCACCCCACTCACTGCTGCCCCAGCCCCAAACCTACACAGCAAAGTCTTCACTCGCCCCTGCCTGGGCACCCCCATCTGTGCAACACGAGAGAAAAAGCAGATTAGTGCCAGGGGCTTCCAGTCAAGCACAGGGACAAAAGCTTCCTAATTCCAGGAGTTGTTCCCAGAGTCAGCCAGGAATCCATGCACTGCCACAGATACTCATCAGTTTTGCTGGAATGGGATTGTGTCTGAGCAGCTCCTTCCTCAGCTGGCACAGACACACAGGGGATCCTCCAGGGCACAGCCAGGCTGGATCACAGCTCAGTTTGGGTTGAGAAAGAAGGGGTTAAATGGGGATGGTTCCAGCACATCTGTCTCATATTATCCCAGAACGGTTTGGGTTGGGAGGGACCTTCAATCCCATCCCATCCCACCCCTGCCATGGCAGGGACCCCTCCCACTGTCCCAGGCTGCTCCAACCCCAATGTCCAGCCTGGCCTTGGGCACTGCCAGGGATCCAGGGACAGCCCCAGCTTCTCTGGGAATTCCATCCCAGCTCCTCCCTACCCTCACAGGGAAGAAAAATGAAAATAAAAAAAGGTTTGCCTTGTAGATTAGACAGAGTGTAATGGGGAAGAACATCTCAACAAGCAGAAGGGAACTGATTCTGAGATTCCAGCTACAAGAGGCACTCCACATCCTGTGAGAGGGATGGAAAACCAGCCTGACTCCCACCTTCCTCCTTTAAAAATGTTTAGCTGTGCAATGAGCCTCCTGGATCAAGCCTGATCCACCTGATCTCCTAAATCTACAGTCAAATGTCAGGAATTAACCCCCATTCACAGCTGAATGTCAAACTCCTTAAACCAAGTGAACACAGGCACAGTTTGTGCTGCTGAGGATGGAAAAACAGAAAAGCCAAAATTCTTGCAGCTGATCTTAGCCCAGTTCTGGGGAAGAGCCAGCTCATAATTTCACTACAGGGGCAAAAGGAAAACATCACCTTCTCACAGCCTTACTCATTCCATTAAAGAAGATGTGCAAATAAAGCACATTAAATGCTGGACTTGATGTTCTAAAGGTTGAACTCTGTGATCTCAGAGGTCTTTTCCAACTTAAATTATTCTGTAATTCTAAATGATTCTGTGGCTGCTGCCAGCTGGCAGAGAGGGAAGTGCAAAGCCCAGTTTTGAGCCTTGACAAGAGAAGTTCCTCTCTTGGTCTGAAGAGAAATTGCACTGTTGGGTCCCACACACTGAGTCCTTTGGAAACCAAAGGATGGTTGGGAGGATGATTAAACCTTGATTTCACAGTCAGGCACCTCAGCCCAACTTTCATTTGCAGAGTTCAAGTTTTAAATCTGCTCAGCAAGAGGAGTAGAGCAGAGATGCTGCTGTGTGAAGGGGCAGGGTATTTCTCAGGTAGCATGAATAATTCCTACACTATTAGTTTACATTCTCACACTCCACAGACTCTGCACAAACGGAGCCAGAGCCTCTGGGGAAGGGAGATAACATTTACAGCTTCCACACGCTCTGGAACAGGCACAGAATGGGTATCTGGGCTCATCTCACTCAAATAAATGAATATCAGTAGGCCCAGACCTTTTACTGGGAGTTTTAGAAACAGGCAATGGCTTAAGAGAAAATATCAATATGTTTTATCACACCAATACTTTTTCTAAAGATATCCAGACTGCACTGGGTATTGTAGTTAAAAACAGGAAGGGCAAAGAAAGCTGGAAAAACAGAAAGGAACAGCTACAAACCAGATCCTACAACAGAGCAGGCTCCACAAAGATGGAACACTGCTGCAACAGATGGAGAATATAAACACTGGCCCTCTAAAAAAGGGTTAAAATGGTGGTGGAAGCACTACTAAACATTCCCTTTCCTGCCCCCTGCACGATTCCAGTTGTGCTCAGATCCCTGTGAGCAGGGAGAAGGGAATCTCATTGGGTCCTGAGTGTGTGCCAGCCTCAGAACTCCCTCCAAAACTGCTTTTACTCAACCTCCAGTGATGGTGCATCCTGAGGAAATCCCTGATCCCCACCCAGCAGGAACGTGCCACCCACTCTGGAATGTCCCACTGGGAGAAGAGGGAGAATTCCCTGAGCCATGGCAATGCTCAGCAGGAGCCAGCACCACTGGCAAAATTCTGCTCTCCAATGAGCCAAGACAAAACCACAGCAAGCAGAACCTCCCCAAAACACAAATCTGAGACCCCACGTTCCCCATCCTCCAAGGATGACAAAATCAGCATTCCCAGGTGTTTAAGTTACTTCAAGCTGAGGCTTCACTATGCTTCAAAGAGCCAACTAAAAATCCCCTGAAGTAAGGAACAACTCTCCAGGGTCACCTGTCCCCAAGTACATCTTTTGACACTCCTTTAGATTTGATTTATTACAACACCTTCAATAAAGTCCCAGCCTCCTCTTTTGCACAGCTAAATCTGTCTTTATGTAGCTCTCTGCAATCACTCTGGCCTTGGCAAATGTAAATAACTTGGCTCAGCTAAATGTTTCCTCAAGTATTTTTTTTTAAAGAAAACAACAGCAGCACACACTAGGATTGCATTCCACATCCATACATTTAAAATATATTTAATGTCACTACAGAAGACTTCTGAGATGGTCTAATCTTGCAAAGAAAAACATTTTTTCTTTATCTATATATAAAAATTCACCAATGTGCTAGAAAAAAACTACCTAATTTTCAGAAATATACATTTTATGTGTGTTTCCTCAGTTGTCAAACATCTGAGATGTTCTTGGAGGGCAGGGAGAGAAGCATCAGCACCCTGAAGTTTGAGATTCCTGGTTGCAATTTCATGTGCAGTGAGGTTGAGGGGAAAAAGTGTGGGGAGCCAAAGAAAAAGACACGTCAAAATCTGGGAATTTTTTAGAGACATTAACTCATTACCTTGACCACTTCACCACCATCAACCTTCATCAGCTGCTTCAAGTTCTGGTGCAACAGGCTCGTGTTGGATCTCCACTTCAGCAGTCCTAAGAGATCAACTAGGAATAAAAAAACCAGCAATTATCTCATGCAGGCTATTTCCCTTTCCTCATTCTCCATCACCACGTGCAGGACAAAGTTTTCTTCCCTTACTTCAGCCTTTCTGCCTGCACAACAACGTATTTCTGGTACCCTCTGACTCTGCAGAAACCTCGGACAATCCTTCTAACCCTGACAGAACTCTGAAAGGCTTTCAGAAAAGCAGCCAGCTTTTGAAATATCAGCAGGAAAATCTAGGCCAAGGGAGCCTGGTCCCTCAGTTTTTAATTTGCTGTACATAACAGTTGTGTATTTAAAAAAAGATGCCAAAATGAAATTAGTCAGCCACTGACACAGTCATATCTACAGGGCAGTGACTCTTCCAGCTTTAATGTTTCCAGCTTCTTTGCTCTCACTGCATAAACTGAGAAGAAAATAAAGCACAATGAAGCACAAAGAGTGGCAAACTGAGTGAGAGTGGGGGAAAGCTGGGTGATGGATATCTCCCAGTGCCCACTCTGCTCACAAGGGATGGGCCCTGAGGGCACAGCCCAGATCATGTAAATGGTCTCATCCCCAAATCCTGCATCCTGAAGATGCTGTCACTCCAGCACCCCTGATAAATAAGGGAATACAGAATAGGGGAATACAGAAGCTCTCTCCATCAGTCACTGCAAAGCTCCCTTTAGGGAAAACTCCTGGGGAGGAGCTCCCAGAGGGGTTCCCCTACAGAGCAGCAGCTCCCTGGTAAACACCAACCCCAGCACAGGAACCCAGCATTGCCCCCAAACCCCACACTCCTCCTGCCTCAGCCAAAGCAGCCTCAGGGGAAAATTCTTCCCCGTGAAAAGTCAGCTTTCAGCACAGAACAGAACTTGCAGCAGCTCCTGCTCAGGAGAAGCCTTCAATAAAAAACTGACCTTGATGATCTGAAAGGTCTTCTCCAACTTAAAATGATTTTATGACTTATTTAAAGACTCACTACCTTCAGTTTAGCCCCTGGCCTACTACTGTACCTTACCCCACCTCCCCACAACTCATACTGTGTGAATTCTGCCCAAAATAACTCAAAACAGGCACTTTCTCCCAACAAATACCCCCTCTCCTCTTTACTATTCAGACCTTCACAGCAACCAACACAACATTTACCAAGGCATGAACCTGCGGAGCTGATTCTGGATATTATCTGCAGAGACTCAAAGCAGCTGCTATGCTTTTCTCAAAAATCTTTCATTCTAAGTAATGAATGAAATTACTTCTAGTGGAAAGGGCTGCAGTACTCCTTGGAAAGATTCCCCTCTGAGCAGCACTCAAACCAAGCCTTCTCATCATCTCTTTGTAAGGAGAAATCAAGAGAGTTTTGCTACATTAAAGCTTTGAAAGACTTGAATCCAAGTCCTCCATTCCTTTTAATACATCCTACAAGAAGTCTACAGTCTGAACCCAAAGTCTTAGAAACTCAGTATTAACAAAAAGTGCTTCTGGAAGCAAAGCAAAGATGCCTCCATGAGTTATCCAAAGTGTTTCATGGCTATATTTATATCAGCTTTCCACTCCTGAATTTGGCTGCAGTCTGACTTCTAACAAGGCATCAGCTTGACAGAAGAAATGATCTGAACAAAAGCCAGCCCACAGACGAGCTCTGAACAGCATCATGGATTGCCCCAAGAAAACAAACCCACGTGGACTCACAGCGTGATGGCAGAGCAAATGCTAAATGAATATACATTTGTGAGCACAAAATGTCAGTGCAGGCCAGCTGAAAGGGGAAAGTAACTTACAGGGGATGGAAAAATGGGCACTAGCTGGTAACACAAGCATTAATTAACCCCAGCAAAGCACCAGTCAGGCAGTTAATCCCACTCCTTTCACAGGGCTGTGTGGAAAATAATGCAGGAAAAGGATGTAAACCAGTATTTTAGCCTACAGGAAACAGGAATGCTGGAGTCAGCCTAGGTCAAGTGAAATCTGAGGTTACAAAACATCAGGAGGAAGACAGAATGAGGTTGCCCAGAGCAGCTGTGGCTGCCCCTGGATCCCTGGCAGTGTCCAAGGCCAGGCTGGAGCACCTTGGGACAGTGGAAGGTGTCCCTGCCCATGGCAGGGGTGGCACTGGATGATTATTAAGATCATTTCCAACCTAAAGCAGTCTGGGATTCTGTGATTTCCCACTGCAAAAGCTTTAAACAAACACCCAGTCTGCAAAGTCCCCAACAGCAACTTGGTTTATTAATGCAACTTACTATTCTACAGACTGCATATGAAGTTTTCTTTTCCAGAGTGTTTAAGAGGAAGGAAACACCTCAAGTTCCTGCCTCTCTGCTTTCCTCAACCTGAATCTATGCAAAAGCTTCCCTCTAGAAACACCCAAACTGTCCTCAAAGCCCAGCCACTGAATTCAGTTAAATAATATTTCCCCTCTAACTAAATTCCCATCTGTTCTTTGAAATTCTCTGCCTTCTTGACTAACATTTGATTTTCCAGTCTGTATGATTATTTTATTTTAAATCTGTGCTTACAACTTCACTTTTTATGTCACTACAGCACTTCAATTTGTCACATGTGTGTGCTGGGGTTTTTTTTAATTACCAGCTGTGCTAAGTTAAATTCCTCCCAACCGTTCTCCAAAATCCTGGTCTCCCTGAGTCCTCCAAGTCCTGACTCCAGTGAAGGAATAGCCACTATGATCTAGAGATTTGAGTCCTTCAGGCAGAAAACAGAAATTCTTGGGATGAGCCTTAGAGGTGCCCAGGATGCTTCCAACAGCAAATCCATGGGGACAGCAGCAGCTCTCTGCCTGCTGGTAACTGAACATTTTCCCAGCAAGCCCATTAAGGCAATTCCAGTTCTGTTCCCATCACCCTGGTAATAAAAGGACATCCTGGAAGCCTGGGAAGAGGCTCCAGGAGGATTTGCTTCCACAGGCACTGAGGGTTTTTTCTCCTCTGCTTTGTCTTACATCGCCACTCCTCCTCAAAATTAACTGCAAAATCCTGGAAAAGGCAGGGAATGTCCTGCTGTAATAAATTCTGCTCAAATCACTAAAAACTGGTCAAGTGTTAACTGAGTAGGTTCTTCACACCATCACTCCCAAATCTCAGCAGCAGCCAAGGTTGTTATTTCCAAGACTTTTCCATGCTAAGGACATCGATTACTGGTAGAAAAGCAATATTAAAAAACTCACAATTCATAGAGAACTGAAGTCAAGGGAGTGTTCAGAGAGTTCAGACACAAAAAAGTCTCTGCACCATCAAACACCACGGAGAAAAAGCTAGATGACTTACTCACATACCTTCAGAATTACTAAAAATAAGTCTTAAAGCCAGTTCTAAGATAGTTATGGAGGGTAAAGAAAGAACTACTGTAGGTAACCAAAGAGAGAAAAATCTGCTTTGGCTCAATATTTTTGTGAGGATAATAATGGATTTTTATTTACTTGTTTTCAAGAAAGTTAAAGGAAGACTATTAACCAAACAAACTTAAAATCAGCTTCAGAAGTCACCATCTGAAAAGCACTGCCAATTTTTAGGTGAAAACTGATACTTGAGGCAGGAATTTAATGATGATTTCTTTGTTTTGTTTCTCTTCTGCTCAATGAGACATGGTGATCTTGCTTAATAATGTCAGGGTGCTTTGAAGAGAGAGAAAAGACTTTGGCAACTCCGAGGAAAAGTTTCCCAGACAACATAATTAAGAGCAGCATTAAATAAAGATCAGGCCTTCAAAGCAAACAATATGTAAATTAAGCACCAAACAATGCTCGGGCTTAATTTTAATAGCAGTTCTCTGAAAGCCACATCAATATATTGATCACTGGGAAATAGTTTTAACTACTAACAAGCACAAGGGAAGGCTGAAGTGAGAAACAGCTCAGATTTTCCAACAAAAAGCAGTTTAATTCCCGATGTTCCAGATGTCTCCAAGCCCCGGCCCCACCGCGCTGCTGCTGAGCTGTGATCCCATCTATGCTGGAAAATCCTACAACCACGTCCAGTTTTTTTGCTGAACACCCTGCCAGGCTCCAAGGCTGCCAGACTGCAGTGGATCTGATGTGCTCTGCATGTGAAACACCCGGGATGAGCTGGGAGATGCCACTGGGAAACACCGCAGGGAACTCCGTGCTGGCCCGGGGGTCACACCTGAGCAGGGACATCCCCAGGACAGAGGGGACTCAGGAAACTGGCAGTGTCATCGTGATTCCCACCCAGCTCCCCACAGACCATCCTGAGTCACAGCAGCTCCCTGGAATGACTCACTCCCTCTGGAATGACCCTCCCACACTCCCCACTCACTGCTGGTGCAGCCAGGAGAACAAGGGAGTGCTCCATGGCAACCGAGCACAGAAATTACACAGAGGGCACAGGCTGCAAATGTGAAATATTTGCTTTGGTGGCTGCCACCAGCTTTCCACAGCCTTGGGATGCACTCAGCCAGCTGACAAACAGGAAAAATGCACAGAATGCAAGGTTTAAAAGGAACAAACGAAACCAAGGCAACTCCTGTGAAGGTGTGAGAACATGAGGGTGACCTCCAGGCAACACATCCGCCCCTACCATCCCTTCTGCATCCCAGAAGGAAACATCAGAGCTGTCCTCAGCCCTGAGATATCGATATTACACCTTGGAACAACAAAATCCAGCTTGCTTGGGAGCAGAGCCCTGATATTACCTACTCTTGAAAGCAAACTCATCCCTCTCCTAAGTGCTATTTCTCAAGGAAAAGTAAAATGCCACAGAATCTGTTCCAGTGCACTTGAGGGGAAGAGTCTCAGCTACATGGGAAACAACATCCCTGGTTCTACTGAACTTGGGATTCTTCTGTTTTTTTCAGAGACATCAGCTGCTCTGGAGCAAACCAGAGAAAAGGCTGGATGGTTCACACACTCACCCACAGAGTCTACCCCAGCACACAGCCACCACCCAGCCACGTGGGATGGGGATGGAGAAGGCAGCAGAGTCAGCACACAGATCCCAATCCTGCTCCTGCAGGAGCTCCAGCAGCTCTGGGAACTCACCATTCTGGGTAAGTTTTGTTGAACAGACCAGAGTGGAAATCTGGAAGGAGTCTTTGCTGATGGTGCAGCTTCCAAGGTTCTGCATGCTCTTGCCTGTTGCTGAGTGTCCCTTTTCCTCCAGCTCGATTTTCGTGGAGGGCAGACTGAGATAGGTCGAGGCATCCTCCAGCTTCTTGGCTTCTGCCTACAGGGATGTTTGAAACACAGCAGAAGAAAAGATCCAATCAAAACCTCCATATTAAGAAAATTTTAACATTTATACTGGATTTTCTTAGGTTTGGAGCTATCAAATGCATCTTTAACAACACTAATTTAGCACTAATCTGTCTACATTAGAGCCAAAATGGGATTATTTAAATGGCTACAGAATTCACTTTTCCCAATCCGCAAAAAAAAACTCAACAAATGCCTATGAAATTAAAACATATGAAAGGTTTAACACTCAATCTCCCACATAAACCAACTGCTCAGGACTTGCTGCTTAGTTTGATTTAACAGAAGAGTTCAAAACACGTTTTCCAGTGTAATTCTGGAACAGAATTCCCCAGAAGTCAGTCAGTGGAGCTTCCCTGCTGGGAAGTCAAAATTCTACCTTGTAAACGATCAGGTCATGCTCTCCATCTCTCAGAGTTGTCCCATCATATCTCATGAGCTTCACAAATGCCAGAGCAAATATTTTCTCAGACTTATCTTTGGCTGTTACCAAAAAAAAAAAAAAAAAAAGACAAATCACCACATAATGATTTTGACAGTCAGCACACCTTAATCTCACAACTAAGGACAACTTGTCAGTGAGTGACCACAGCAAAGATTCTCATGTAAATTAAGTGTACAAAAAACTGAGGAAGTCTTCTGAAAGTAAGACAGAACCAAAAAAACAAGGAAAAAAGCCAAACGAACACAACAATAACCAGATGCTTCATATTTCCATATTCTGTCTGTTCTTTCTGGAAAGCTTTATAAAGGCAAATTTTATAAACAAAACAGAAATGTGATGCATTGAGCTAGCCCAGGTTTTTAGAAGAACGGCAGTGCTTGGGAACTGGAATAAAGATTAAACACCAGCACTGAGGATCTCATCAGAGCACAGAGCCCTGAGGACAGACATTTGAAGGGGGAACATTAGAAGCAAAACAGAAACTGGATCCATAATTGCAGATGAAGTGTCTAAGTTTTTTAGAAGCCGACCCATTCTGCAGCCAACAGAAACCAGAAAATGGATTCAGCTTGTCCTTGCTCAAATCCGTTGGCAAAAGTTTAGAAAAAACAAAGCAACAGATGAAGGAAAGATGACAAAGGCAGCTGAGATGTGAAGCCAAGAGGAAAGTGTCATCACCTTGAGACAGCCCAAAGAGCCTGGGAGAAAGCCCTGAAAGGGGCTCTTTTTAATATTTAGGAATGATCTCTTATTAAATATCTAGGCAGTGGCCAACAAATACTTGAGTCATCGTAAGAACACTTCTGACTCTAATAAATTGTAGCACACAATTGTAATTCTGATAATGACACTGACTTCTGGAACGTTGTTTTCCTTAAAAAGTATCATTCTCTGGATTATTTTATTAATTTTCTTAATCCCAAAGTTTTCAATTGCTGATGCTAAGCCAACTAAACTTTTACATTCCCATTTGTTGAAGATCTTGACTACTCTCTACTGCTGAGATATAGAATACTACAGCCCTCTGAGTTACTAATAGAAAGTTTTACTCCATTAGTAACCTAGTAAAAATTCCATTGATTCCCCTGGGAGAAAAAAACTGGGCAGGGAAGGAAAAATTCAATCATGATATATCAGAGTGAGGAAGATGTAAAGGGAAAAAAGGAGCTGAGATATGACACAAAGTACAACATCACAAATTTCATCCTGCACTAAAAGCAATGGCAATCATCAGTTGTGCACTGGGAATGTGGGAATGCCATCCCTGCTCCAGGAATTCCCAGGTTTCCCAAGGAGAGGCTGAGTTACTCACAGTCCTGGGAGGATCGGTGGCGGAAGGTGAACCTCAGGTGGCTGCGGTTCACATCCTCGATGGGGATGGCAACCTGGCATGAGGGGAGGGCAAGGAAATGGTCAGGGCAGCACCTTCAGCCTCCCCCAAGCCCACCCAGACATCTTCCAGCACTTCCAAGTGATCCGTGAGTGACAATCCCAGCAGCACAGCCAGCCTCAGCAGCCCTTTTTCTGTCTACAGATAAAACAAGGGCAGCTTTGGAGGGAAAATTCTGATGTGGGGAGTAGCTCCAAGTGAGCACACAGCCCCTGCTCCACTGCTCTCAGATTGAATGGATTCCAGAATCAGCCTCCTCTTCAACCTCCACATTCAGCAGTGGAATGGTTATTAGCCCAGCAAAATGAGCAGGCTTAAAGCACAACCAGCTCCCCAAACAGTGAGGAGCCCAACACTATGGCAAATGTGCTTTAGCCTTAATATCCTGCTCTCTTCTAGGTCAGCTTCATGGAAATAGAGCAAACCATTCCTGAAGGGATGCTGGAGTTCCCCCACAACAGTCATCCTGAGCAATGACTGAAATAAAATCCAATATGCAATAAAAGCCAAAGCCCCTCTTAGCTGAGCTACTCCTTGCCCTGCTGAACACAGGCACTGAACGTCCCCAGTTTTCTTTCCCACTGAATGCTGTATTAATGGCACATTAAAAACCCAGAGAAGTTATTTTAACAGTTTAAATACCTTTACAGTCTCAAACCAGCGAGGCTGCTTTACTTGGTAATAGATCACTGACTTGTACTCTGAGATGGCTTCATCACCAGCGCCGGGAAAAATAACACTCTGCAGAAACAAACAGAAGGGGAAGAGTTTCTGTCACTTAAACTCCACTTTTTCAGTCAAATAAACAAAAAATAAATCAGTGAAGCAGGTCAGAGTAAGAGAGAATGCTCCTCATGAAACTGGTATCAAAATGCATGCATTGATAAGGCAAGATGCAGTTAATGATGACAAAAGTTGGGTTGAAAACAAAAACTGGGGCTTAAGCTGACAAATACAGCTGCTGAAAATGTGATAGCAAATGCTTAATGTGATATGTATCAGAATCAAAAAGCCCCCAGACATTAAATACTGTAATACCTCTAATCTCTTGCCATCTTCATCATAAACAGACACTGTGACTTCCACATTCTTGGCTGTGGTTTTACTGCCTTTGTCAAAATCTCCCTGCACCAGGGTGACGTAGATGTCATTACGAACATCTCCTACAAGGGAAAGCACAGCACAAAATCACCCCCAATTCTCACAGTAAACCTGAGGATTTGGGAAAACAAGGACACACAGAAACAATGGCAAAATGTTTAAAACACCACATTTCCATTTATTTTATTTTTACACAACTTCTTTTAGTATTCACTTGAAAGGAAATGTTACGACACAGTCATTTATCCCACACAAAGGTATTTTGCAACTTAAAATATTTTAACAGCCTACAAGAGGTCTCTAATTTGTTACAGCAGGAAGAGGTTTGATGGTTTTGCTGGCTTGGGGGATGCAGGGGAGGGTTGTATTTAGATTTATGACTTAAAATACTCCTCAGCTCCACCCCAATTCAACAGAAATTTTGAAAATGAGCTGGGGAAACAAGGGATTTCCAATAATTTTAGGAGCCAACCCAGGTTGCAAACAAGGTGCTGAGGTACTCACACTTGTAGAAGAGACAGTAAAAATCTGACAGACATCTGCCAGCAGCCACAGACATCCCTGGAACTGGGATGGGGGCTCTGGGAACATCTCACGGATCCCTCAGAGCCCAGCAATCTGCAAAGGACACTGCAGGTCCTGCTCTGTCTCATGGCAGTTTTTATTTTGAGAAGCACCATGGTTTTGGGTTGGGTTTTATGGGTTTTGGTTTCTTTGTAAACCCCAGAATGGAACATGCACATATTTCAAAAGAGATGATGTGGCTCTCTTTCAAAAGCATTATCCCACCCTGGTACAAACCCTAAGAGAGCTGCTATCACTAAATCAAGCCTGAGCCTCAAAAATCTGCTTTGGATTCAGCACAGGAGACAAGTTTTACATATGCCCTTGCTGTGGGGATAATACAAAGTGTGTACTTTGTGTACATTCTTTTTAACTGGGGAAAAAAAAAAAAGAGAATTTCCACTCTCACTGGGATTTCCTGCCTTCTTGACAGGGGTGGGAGCTTTATTTGTTAATGCAGGTATCACCAAATTATTTTACATTTATTTTCAATGAGACAACATTTTTGATGTTTTTTTTTTAAATGCTTACCATACCTTAAATTCATCTTTAATTATTTTTTTCCTCCAAAACCTTCCACACATACAGACATTTAAAGCAGGTTAAAATACAACAAAGCTGCATCAATTAAGTGCCTTACCAGGCATGATAATCTCAGGAAAGCCCATTTTCCGAGCCACTGCTGTTGACCTATCCACTAAGTGTGGAAACTCTTTCCTAATCTGATGGATATCTCCTGGAAGAAGTTTCAAAGTCACCCACAGACCTGTTGTGCAAAAAAGACACAATTATGAAACAGCTGGGATTTATTCTTAGATGCTACAGATTCCTTTTTACAAATTGAAAAACATAGAAGTGTTAAAATTATTAAGGTACACTAAGATAACTGAT
Organism: Certhia americana; assembly: GCA_018697195.1. Classification (NCBI taxonomy): domain Eukaryota; kingdom Metazoa; phylum Chordata; class Aves; order Passeriformes; family Certhiidae; genus Certhia; species Certhia americana. The sequence continues at coordinate 2,313,061 of CM031862.1, forward strand.
TTTACTAAAAAAATACAAAGTATTTTAAAACGCTCAAAAGATTTCATCACTTCAAAACATGAGTACAGCACACAGAATTATTTCTGATGATGTTCCACGTTCTTTGTAATGAAATGTTTATCCTCAATGGGGAAAAAAGACAAGGAGCAAGGATGATTTGGATGGAAAAACCCAAGGACTCCAAGTAAGCAATACCAGCAGATCCACACCCCAAACTGATTGATCACCACCCCCATAAGTTGTTTTTTTCTGCTCTGAGCACACAAATCTTCAGCTTCAGCTTCACACAGCTGAGATTTTTCTGCTCAGCAGAAGCCACTAAAAAGCTGCTTCTTGCCAACTAACATCAGGCACATTTGTTCCAGGAAAAAGAAAGATGCCAAAGTGAAAAACCCATAAAAATAAAAAAAGAAACCCAACCCAAGGAAGCCTTCCACTTGGTGAAGTGGCTGGCAATCAAGTTTAAGCACAAAATAATCACAGCAGCAATTTGCGGAAGAAAATCCTAAAATTAAAAGCTATGAAAAACACCCCAAAAATATTCATCCATGGAATAAATTGTGGGTTACCCTGTTAGAGAATTAACTGTACGTTCATTTTGCGTACACTTGGCAGCTTGTCTTTTCCAGGATATCTCTGTAAGGGTTTCTGGGCTGATTTGTTGCCAGGGGTGGTTCTGACAGCTGCTATTCCACTGAGCTGCAACCGTACCTGCACTGACTGGCTAAGGAACAACTCTTAATCCTTTTCCTGTTTGCTTGGGCTCTCCTTTTTTTTAGGGAAAGAATCTGGAATGAATCAAAGACACTGAAATGTTTCCTCCTATTGGATACACGCTGGCCATAGGTGAAAACACAGAGAGGAAGCAGATAAAACTTTTCCTCATTAGCTAAATTAGAGTCTACAAATGAGGTTTATGTAAAATTTTCTTTACTATTAATTAGTGCAAAAATCAGGGAGAAGTGTGTAGTTTTCCTGGGGTTTGGCCAGATATGGAGTGATACAGATATTCAGAGTGTTTGGTGGAAACTCTGTATTAATCAGCATAATTTCACATTAATCCAGAATTCCCAGAAAATATTGAAGCCAGCAGAAGAGTAACTGGGCACAGACACATCACGGACATGAGACCACACACAAAAATAAATCCACCCAGAGCAGTGCCCTAGAGGAGTCTCCAGGGAAGGTTTCAGAGGGGTTGCCTGGCTGTAGCTCTCTCCTCATCTCGCACAAGCTCAGGTCTCCTGGGGAAGGAGCAAAATGGTCCAAGTGCAGCTGCAGAGTGGAAAATTAAGGGGAAGGAAGAGAAGATCCCTTCCTGTAGCATGGAGAGGCAAAAATCCACAGCTCAAAGGCACAAGAGGTGAGTCCTTGAGTCATCACCTCTAGTAAAGAGCCAGTCACAGGTGAGGTGGGGTTGGAAGGCACCTCTGGAGAACATCCAGTCCTGCCAAGGGGAGCATGTGACACAGGAACGTGTTCAGGTGGGTTGGGAATATCTGCAGAGATGGAAACTCCAGGCCCTCCCTGGGCAGCTGTTCCAGAGTTCTGCCACCCTTCATGGAAAGAAGTTCTTCCTCATGGTGAGGTGGAACTTGTTGTGTTTCAGTTTATAGCCACTGCTCCTCATCCTGTCACAGGGAACCACTGAAAAGAGTCTGGCCCCATCCTCTGACACACTCTGGTTGTTTTCATATGGAAAAATGAGATTCCCTATCAGTCTCCTCCTCCCCAGAGTAACAGGCCCAGCTCCCCCAGTCTCTGCTCATCAGAGAGATGTTCAGACCCTTGATCATCTCTGTGGCCTCCCCTGGACTCTGTCCAGCAGAAATAGAGAGACACCCAAGAGCTGAACAATGCTCCAAAATGCAGAGCCCACACTGGGCAGGGCAAGAATTATGGGGAAAGGGGAAGAGCAGGCTGAGCCCTGAGGGGTGGGGAAGGGAGGAACGAGCCGTGCAAACAATTTTTTTTTGCGGGGGGGGGGGGGATTCCAAAACTAAACCCAGCATCACCCAAAGCAAATCAGGGCACACAGGAAGAGCGGTACCTACCCTGCCCCTTGTGGTTGACTTCTTTAGCAGCAATCACTTTGTTTATAACAGTCTGCAGGAAATCATTCTCCCCTGCCACCCTGGGTGAAAAACGGGATGATATGTTCAGCTGCTTGTGTCGAATGGCGTCATCCAACGCTAGCCTGGAGGATGCACATGACGACCAACACCAGGAGACAAAGGGGCACAGAAAACCAGAAGTCACAGTGACAAGGGAACACAAAAGATCGTATCACAGTTGTGACAAAGAGCATTTATTAGTCAACGCAGGACAAAGGACAGGAAAGGTAACAAGAAAGACAGAGGGAGATCATTAATCAGAAGAACGCTGATCTACCACAGAGAGTCCAGCACACCTGTGAGGGCTCTGCTCCCTCAGGGACAGTCCTGGGGGAGCAGGGGGAGGTCTCCCACATGAGAGTCCCCAGTTAAGCAGTGAAAACCCATACAGGCAGCTCTCTTTTATATAAATATTGAAATAGAGATTATATATATATATATATAGATGTATTTATAGCAGACTGGCCCTGCACCACCTCCAGGATCACCTCTGTCATCCCACAGGTGGAGTGCCTGAAGGAAAAGCTCCCACGAATCTCACAGGGAAAAGGAGGAGAAGAGCAGACAACCCAAATTCAAACAAATGAGAAGATGGGGATGATAAATCAACAGCAGCATCAGGTGGCACTGAAGGAAATCTTGCCAAGGGCTTTTGACAACCATTGTGCTAGTGGCCAGTGAATGAATACAAACAAAGATATGAAAACAGAATTGCATGTGGTACAACAGAAACAAAGCATGGGATGAGGAGAAAAATGTGCCTCATATACACAGCCCAAGTCTACGTTGGAAATAACAATACCAGCGTTTGTTTTCACCTTCTTCACATCCTTTGGGATAGACTTTTTCAGGAGAATGTTTTCATTTATTACAAGGGAAAAAGAAAAATCACATTGTGCATCTTTTTGAAGCTCTGTGTATATGCAACAGGAAAAATGAATCAGTGCTAATGGAGCAGAAAACTGGATGTTCCATTAGCACCCCTTTGAAAGGTTCATTTTCATTGCATACATCCAGACTGGCTAAAAAACAACTTTGCTGTTGTTTACCACACAATAAACGTATCCTTTTCTTCCCCAGACCCCCTTTCCCTTGAAAAATAGAATTATACTTCAATTTTGTCATTAACAGCCTCTATTCCTGCACACCTTGCACTCCTCTCACCAGCCCTACACCTTCAAACCACAGAGGCTTCCTAAATGATGCCCATTTCTCAAAGTTAATTTAAGATTTTATTATGTCAAGCTTTTTTTAAAAAGATTATTAAAAGCCCATCTGAATATCCATTAGTGTATTACTCAAGGAATTTAGCTCCCGTAACTGTATTTTGCCTTTTGGAACAGATGGCAGTCCAGCATTTCCCACAATGAGAAAACTAAGCATCCATACCTCATGTCAATTTATTTGCCTTATCCCTTTTCTCCCTTCCTCACTTCATGGAAGTAAAAATTTAGAATCTATGGATGGAACATGATCTCTACTGATCTCAGGCAGACCTAAACCAGCAATGAACTTACTTTAAGCAATTCACCTCTTACACATTCTCCCCCTGACATCATTAACAAAAAACACCAAAAAAACACAAACCACAAGGCTGCAAAACTGAGAATTTATGCTTTAAACTCAAAAAACCCTGAAGTTTCTGGGGATATCACTGTTGCAGCTAATGGCAAATTATCAGGAAAGACCTATCAGCAATATTATTCAAGAGATAATATCCCATGGAAATAAATTAACTTAAAATATGAGCTTTCATTTTAAATCAAAGTTAAAATCTTGGTTTTTTCACTCCTGCTTGTTCTTACAACTGCTCCCTACTTACGGCTGGAACGGGATGAAGTGCTGCTTGTCCTCATCATCAACCTTGCCATTAATGATGTCAGTAACATCCATCACTGCAAAGACAAACCAAGGGCACTGAATCAACTGAGCAACGTGGGAAGAGGGAACCCCCTGGGGAATTGAAGCAACAGTGACTCAGAATTATCAACTGTGGGATTTCAGAACTGCCTATGGGTGCAAATGAGCTCTGGCATCCCGGCTAACACAAACCCCGGAAGGTTCCAGCACGCAACAACCAGTCTGATGAGATCTGCAACAACTCTTGAGTTTCTACAACCCCACAGCAGTTCCACCACCCCATTTCCATGGAAGAGCTGCACAGCAGATGGAGAGATCCACCCCAGAGGTACCTGCCACCCCGAAGGGCCTGCGCAGCCCCGACGTCAGCTTCCTCGTGTTGTTGTCCCGCAGCTCCATCCTGCCCACACGCACGATCTGACACACAAAACTGATCTTCTCCCTCTTCAGGTCCTTGCTGCCCAGGTCCTACCAACAGTAGTAACAGGAGGTTGCTTTCTGATAGCTGAATTTCGAGTTCCAGTTCAGCAGGCAGAGAGTTTGCTGCTCAGGATTTGCCTTTGCTGTGCAAGCCTCTAACAAAAAAGTGCTCTCGGAGTAGAGCAGCTTTTGTAACAGTATTCAAATATCTTACTGGAGTTCTGTGTGAATTAATTCCTTAGGAGGCCAAGACATTTCTAGTAAGTTAAAAGTTCAAAAATTCACTTGGGAAATTTTTCCCAGGTGTTAAGAATATTTAGCAGTCACTTAGGAGAAATGTCTCATGTGAGCCTTTGGCAGCACAGAATCCTGGGAATGGCGTGGGTTGGAAAGGACCTTAAAAATCATCTTGTTCCAGCCCCAGCAATGAGCAGGGAAACCTTCCACTGTCCCAGGCTGCTCCAACCTGGCCTTGGACACAGCCACAGATCCAGAGGCAACCACAGCTTCCCTGGGCACCCTGTGCCAGGGCCTGCCCACCCTCCCAGGGAACAATTCCTGCCCAATATCCCATCCATCCCTGCCCCCTGGCAGTGGGAAGCCATTCCCCCTTGTCCTGTCCCTCCATCCCTTGTCCCAAGTCCCTCTCCTGCTCTGTTCCCCCATGCAGAGGTGTCCCAGGCTGGGCACACCCAGCCCATTCCCAGCTCTGGGCAGGGCTCACTCACGGTGAACACGGCTCGCAGGTTGTGCAGTCTGTCAATGTCCTTGGGGAGGCCACAGCTCGACCACCTCACCAGGTAGTTCTCACTGAAAACAACAAGATTTTGAAGACTTCTTGTTGAAATCATAGAGCAAAAGAACCACAGAATGCTTTGGGCTGGAAGGGATCAAAGCCCAGCTCCTTCCTGCCACAGCAGGGACACCTTCCACTGTCCCAGGCTGCTCCAAGCCCCTCCAACCTGGCATTGGGACACTGCCAGGGATTGGGAGTCCACAACCTCTCTGGGAAACCCATGGCAGTGCCTCACCACCCTCCCAGGAAAGGAATTCATCCTAGTATCCCATCTAAACCTACCCTCTTTCAGCTTAAAGCCATTCCCCCACATCCTATCACTGAATACCCTTTAACACGAGCAGATCAAATCAACTTCGGAATTTACAGGAGACTTTCCAACCCCATTTCTTTATCCTCAGGAAACAAATATTAAGCACAGAGCTGGCATTTCCCTTAGTGCACACTATTTTTATAAAGAAAGCAGCTTCTCAGCAACCAGGTGTGGGAATTCTGCAGCTCAGCAAGGGCACAGCCCTTGCAGGTGTGTTCACCTCAGAATTTCCATCTGCTCTTGGGGAACCACAAGCACAGCACGACCCTGAAACCTGCCCCAAGCAAAGGGACCTGCCTCTGCCTTTCACAGCAATTTGACTTTGCTACGCCCCACAACTCCCTCACTACCACACCTGAGTAAGCACAGCTAGAAATGGCACCAACCTGATGAATTTGGATTCCAGTGGGTCATACAGAGACATCAGCACTTCAGCATCTTCTCCTATTTTACACACGACGTTTTTTAAATTTACAAACAAAGCAAATGAAGGAGTGGCAGCAAACTTGGCTTGTCTGTTGATATCAATATTCTGCTTCTGAGACTGCAATTGAAGAACAAAATAAAGTTTAACTTAGCCTAACAGACAATCCAACTGCTATAAAACTTTCCTAAATCCTTCCAGAAAGGAGAAGAGGAGGTTTCTATTGAGTGTCTGCTCCTGTGATCTTTTTTCTGTTAAGTTTTATGACAGGCAGCATTTTCTGGATCTGTCTTGAAGTGCCACACCATAAGGAAAAAGTTAAGAAAGAAAAAAAAAAGAAGAGAAAAAAGGGAGAAAAGATGTCTCCACTTATTAAGTAGAGAGAGAGACAAACAGAGAAGAAGATAGAGCCTAAAATATACCTGAAAAAAATCCAGGAACACACAACAGAAAAAGAAACAGAGAAGTTCTTCCTTTTAAAATTAAGGATTTTGAACTGCAAAGGGGCTGACAATTCAAGACTGAGAAGGGCTTTAAATTTGCCCCTTTTATTTCAACAAGTTTTTAGGATTGGCATAAAGAAACCACACAAGAAGGAGCATTTTATTCTTTGTGATTCTCAGATAGAAACTCTGATGACAACCTAACTTAGAAACCTCTCACATGCACATCTGATATTAACCTGCAAATGCAGCTGATTTATTCATACACATCTGAATAATAAATTCCATTAAACCCACTAGAGGATGAAAAAAACCCAGCCTAAGATATAAAAATTCTTACAAAACATTTAAGCCTGATAATTCTTCACAAACACATCAAATCCCTCATTACCAATGTTAAAAATCACAGTCATCCAATTAGTTTACAGCCTTGAGTTTTACAGGGAAAAGCCACTGAGTCTCTTACTTTTTCCTCCTGTAGCCTCTCTTCCACTTGCTTGGAAGCTATTTCATGTGCTCTGAAAAGGCTGATGGTGCTGGTCTGCTCTGGGTCCAAAATGTTGCCATCTTCATCTCTAACCACCAGATCTAAATCCAAAATTCTAAACAAGACAGAAAAAATGGTTGTGGATAAACTGCGCTCAAAGGAATGCCTAAAAACCATCTGCCAAGCGTTCAACTTGATGGAAAAGAAATTGAGACATGATGATGCAATTTAACATGTCACCAACTCTGGAGATCCAAGCCACTTACTCCCACAGCACAGGGAGAAGGGATGGACATGAAACAGCCCAGCAGCTGGGGAAGCAATTTCTTAAACAAGTAAATTTGCCAGACTTGGTCTCCTCCTCTGATTTATCCAACAGTCTGAACAACCAAGTCCCACCACACACAGCTCATGTCTCCCACTCCACCTTCTCCTCCAACTGCAAATTCATGTTTTACCCACACCCCACAAGATGAGGCAGAAGCTGTTTCCTTTCTTTAAAGCAGGAGCCATATCTCTGTCAGCAGGGTGTGAACATCCATAATTACCTTCTGCAGAGAGGAAGCTTTCTGCCATAATCAAATCCAGGCTCAGGAAAAACCTTTCACGTTTCTCCACATTTTCCACAGTGCTAGCAGCAGTACCAAGGGTTAAAAAATCAGGTCCCTTCCCTACAACTGACTGCCCTTGTCACCTCCATCCCAATAAATGTGGCCATATTTGCTTTTAACTCCATGATCAGCTCTCCCAGTGGAGCTGCTCTAACTTTAGAGTTGAAATATGTTTAATCAGTGAGTTTAAATCAAATTTCTGGGTCTGATATGTCACACAGTGGCTCACGATTTAGCTGAAAGTAAATTCCCTCAGGGCATAACCTGCAAGGACTTGGAAACAGGAGCTCACAAAGATATTTCCATGGACTTGGAGGATTCCTCCTCTGCCCTCCCACACCTGGAAGTGTTAAACCTTTGAGTGGGGTCAACACCCAACCCCGTCCAATTAACTGGACTGCATTAATTGCAGGAGAGACAAAGATCACTCAAGCTGCAGAGTGAAGGCAGCAGATTTTTAAGCTCTGCTCTGGAGCTGGACCCAGCCACCACAAAGCTCTCCAGCATCCCCAGAACATCACACTCCCAGATGAATTTTCTGGTGAGAAAATGGTTTCGTCACTGAAACCAAACAGAAGAGCAGCCAAAGTTGTTGTCTTCCTCCCTACTACTGTTCCCTGGACAGCAGCCACAGCAGGAGAAACACCCACAGAGCACTGGAACTGTCAGAGTCCTTCCCTGCCTGGGCCAGGGGAAAAGCTCAGAAATTTAGGGAAAGCCTCATAACCCAGGCAAAAATACACCAATGTTTGCACAGGCTGTCAAAGGAGTCGAAGCAAACCTTCCTTTGATTCAATTCCTTTGTTTTAGCCTTTAACTTGGAAAAGATGCTTGGGAAAAAAATCTGATTTTTTTTTTCCCTAAGTGTCCCAGTTACAGATATTTGCAACTGAACTAAAAAAAAAACCAAAAAAACAGGTGTTTTCACAACAAAATTACCTGACCCAATTTCAGAAAGATATTAAAAATACAGATTCCTAAGGCCATTTTTGCTTCCTCAGTTATTCTGACAATATGCTGCAAAACTTCTGTCTGTATTTATACAAGGAAAAAAAAACTTATCCACAAATCATAAATCAGGAAAAGTTACAATATGATTAGGACAGAAAACATTTAAGAGTTATTTGGCTTGAGACCTCAAAGATCACCCAGTATTTATAAAGCGGATCATGAATTCATTCTGTCTGGATCCTAAAATCCCCATTCATGCTCCTTGTAGGCACGAGTGAATGTAGGGTTTTATTAGGAACATATGTTATCTTTCAGTGGTGAGGATTTACTCAAAAGTTCACATTCACCTCCCTGCTGCACTCCCCAGAGAACATTCTGATCACTTAATTAGTTCATCAGAACATTACAAATACAAAGCACAGCACAAGATGTTCCACTGGATTTGAAGGCTGAGCATCTGGAGGTTATTCAGAGCAACTTTTACCAACTCCTAGGGCAGATGGTGAAATCCAGTAGCCAAACAAATAATCCCAACAACATCTGGGTAATTGTCTGCAGAGGTACCACTGTCCATATCTCAGATTATAAATGATAATTACTGACTGAATGCAGTTACTGATTATTTTTTTCTTTTTTTTTTTTTAATCACAGCTTTTGCTGATAAAGTACACAAGCAGAAATACTGCAAATTTGGCAGTTCTTAAGGAATTAAACACAAATAGCTGAAATATGGTGAGATATTTGCATCACAAAGCATCTAAAGGCTGGGTTGGTATAAACTTCTTCATTCCCCAGGTGTGCAGGACAACAGAATCCCAGATAATGGGCAGGACTGAAGGGAGCACTACAACATTGTCTCTCAGTATTCAAAACTCTGCTTCAAATGATGAAGAGTAAGATTTGATTTCTCATTTTTGATCAAAATGCAAAATCATAATGGTACAGAAAAGTTATAATATCTAAAACTTGCATTTACAAAAATTGTCTTTAAACCCAGCCAACCATCTGGGGAGAGAATACATCTGAATCACTAAAATATCCAACAAATGCAACCTGCACTGCTTTTTGGGTCAATATTTCTTTCCCAACTCCCACTCTCTTGTGCTAAATAGCTCCTTTCTTTTATGAAATCTCCCTGCTCATCTTGTGCTACCAGCTGGATGCTGGGGAAGGAGAGGAACCAAGAGCTAAATGGTGCTTCTGAGCCAAATCCTTCAACATCACATTACAGCTGACTGACTCGAGGGCACAGGCAGCTGGTGGTGCTCAGAGGGTGACAACTGTTTGTGCCACAGAAGCGAGTGGAGTTGAAAATTCTATTTTCAAGGCAGGCAATACTTGCACTTTTGAATTGGCCTTAAAAAATTACAGCTTCATGCCATCATCAAACTGATGATACCATCGAGAGAGAGAGATGGATTCCACTTTACATATTATACTTTAAAGATGCTGCCTCAACTTCAATCTTTATCTTGCTGTAACAGAAGTGTGAATATACAAAACATTTCATCTACAGCTACAAGGAAAAAAAAAGACTCCTCCAAGAATTCACTGACAGCTGATGTGTCTTACACAGGTTTCAGGCAAAAAAACTTGGTTCACAAACCTGTTGCCATAATCAATTTTGGCAGTCACTTTCTTCTTCAGCTCCTTGAGCTCATCCTGGGGCAGGGTCCCTGAGAGGATTTGGGATCTCCACTCAATCAGGTCATAGATCATGTGCCGGACGCTGCGGAACATTTCCCTGTTGTCCTGCTGCAGTGAGGGGGGAAAAAGAGGAGAGGAATCAGGGTTGAAGGCTTGGGAATACACAGGATAAATCCCAGTTATAAATAGGAATTCAAAGAATAAGTCTACAGCAGCTCTGAAACAGGAGCCTGACTTCCTACAGCACAGAACACTGAATATTCAGAGTGCTGCACTCAGCTTTAAGGAGCTAAATAGGTGAAAATGTTTGGGTTTATGTTATCTTAAAACCTGGGTCATGCTGTTTCCAGGCATTCAAGGGAAAATGTCCTTTTATTGATTCCTAGGGTAGCTTTGTTCAGTGACCCTCTGTACTGAGCAGAACAGGACTGAAAATGGTGCATTTTAACAGCAAGAGGCTCAAATTCTGCAACAGATGGGAGAATCCTCTCTCTTCCTGGTTAAACCTCCACAAGAACACTTGAAAATCTCTCACTGTGCACATCAGTGCCATACAAGTCCACAGGTAACTTCTAAAGGACAGTGAAACACCAGGAAAGAACAAAACTTGATAGTAAGTTAAATACCACAGTTGTTTATAAAGCCTCGAACTTTGGATATTAAACACTGCCCACAGCATACACAAACTTTCCTTGGCAAAGCTTTCCAGCTAAGCTAGGAAAAATTAAATAATTACAATAAAATTCTCCACTTAAAAAAAAAAAAAACACAGGAAAAACTGCAGAAGATGCAGGAAAAGAACATAATGACTCCAAGATTCTGGGAGAAGGATATCTAACTGTGAAACTTAAAGACTTCAGTCTGTTCAGATTATCCAAAAGCTGGCTTGATTATAGTGGAAGAACCTTCACAGAGAGAAAATACCCATTATTAAAAGCTCTTTAATGTAGCAGAGAAAGACACAACAGGCACATATGGCTGGGAGCTAAATACAGACAAATCCAAATGGTGAAGAGGTTCCTGATTTTCTAGGCTGTAGGCAATCATAAACTAGAGATGGGAAACATTCCACATCCCTGCTCTCTACAAACAAAAACTGAACATCCATTCAAGATCCAAACACAAATTACAAACTGAACCAAGGCATAAACGTGGCCATTTAATGGGTTTTGATATGCAAGATAGGGACAGAATGGAATATCCCTCAAGTGTGCAGACTGCCCAGTCTGAAACCAGTTACCTCCAATAAACCAAACCTCCCATGATTTCCTGGATTCCAAATTATTAGCAAAGCACTAAAGTATTGTTTAACTGTATGCATAGTATCTTCTATGAAAAGAAACAGATTATGTATCAAAGAGAGAGCTGGAAGGAGTTGGAATTGCAGGGAGTTTGCGTGGGGAGGAGCAGGCAGGCAGAAATAAAGGAGGAGGAGCAGAATCCCAAGGAGGCACTGGGAGCAGCTTTGCCCTTGGTTCCACTGCTGTGGAATCCCAGAATCTGGGGATTTTGGGGGTTGGGAGGGACCTTAAACTCATCCAGTGCCACCCCTGTCATGGCAGGGATAGCTCCCACTGTCCCAGGCTGCTCCAGCCCCAATGTCCAGCCCAGCCTGGGACACTGCCAGGGTGGGAAATGGGGTTGGGGCTTGGAGCAGCCTGGGACAGTGGGAGGTGTCCCTGCCCATGGCAGGGGTGGCACTGGGTGGGATTTCCCAACCCAAACCAAACTGGAACCAATGGCAAAGCTGCTCCCAGTGCCCTCTTGAGATTCTGCTCCTCCTCTTTACTTCTGCCTGCCTGCTCCTCCCCACGCAAACTCCCTGCTATTCCAACTCCTTACAGCTCTCTCTTTAATACATAATCTGTTTCTTTTCATAGAAGATATTATCCTTCATCTTCTATATTGCCACAGTACATCATTTCCATTACACTCTTACTCCTAATCTTTATTTTCATGGGTGTGATTAAAAGCCACATTAGTCAGCACAAACGTCTTCATTACCACTCGGTGTCTTCATTACCCAGCTTGCACTTTTATGATACAAGATTTCAAACATATTTATGGGAAACAGACTGCATTAAACCCCGCTCTAAATAAAGGAATTTCGTGTTCCCATTATCTTGTTACAGTGACCTTGCACAATGAGAGGATCAGAAGTATGGGCCAGGTACCTCAAATCCCACAGCAGGCCTTGCTTTACAGCTGAACTTTTAAATATAAGTTTGAACTCTTGATCCTATTCATGTGCACTTCCACCTCTGTTTTTGTATTTTCCCATCTGAGAGACTATCAGTAATTATCATTACAAATCTCTAAGGATATATTCTTATGTGGTTGAAACCTCAGCACACCAAAATAAACAAGAATGCAAGTTAAGGGGTCAAAATTTGGGAACAATCCACGTTATGTAAAGGAATTCTGAGGGGTTAGAGGCCTACACCGGTAATTTTACAAAGTTTTCAGTTTACCCCACGAATTCAGCATTAAATACTCAATTATTTCATAACAGAGATCAACAGCCTTAAGAAACAGCCTGAAAATAATTCCTTTAATTTCTTTACATGTTCAATTACTCCAAATCTGTAGACACCTTAAAAATCAAGCATATTTTCTATAACAGAACCTACACAAAAAGAGGATTGTAACTGCTCAACAAATTATTGCTAAATCAAGGTAACACTCTAAAAAAAAAAAAAAAAAAGCATCTGCACAAGAAAATAAAGAGATTTGAGAAAACAGGCAAGAGATTTGTGCTTTAGCAAGCACAAAAAAAACCACTGAGATTTGGGCTTTAACAGAGATGATGCTCCAACACTGAAATTAGCCTTCAGAAACAACAACAGAAGAGCAAATTCATTCGAAGTTCCTTCATAAATAGCAGTCCCTTCCTATTTCTTCCTGTACCTTTCCCAGCAGCACTTTGCCCATAAAACTCTGGCAGGGTGAAGGTTTCCCTGAGCTGTCCTTACCACGTAGAGCTGCCTCCAGATGATGGACCATTCCCTCAGCGTGGTGGTGACCTCCTGGATCAGGGGCAGCTCGTTGGGGATCACTGTCTCGTGCTGCCTGGAGAGGAAGGGTTAAAAAAAAAAAAAAAGAGAGGCTGAATGGAGCAGCAACTTCAGTGAGAATGAAGAACCACAGAATTGTTAATGTTTGAAAGGAGCTTTAAGGTCACTGAGTGGGAGCAGCACCACCATGGTCAGCACTGACCCACGTCCCACATAATTTCTGAGCAGTTCCAGGGACAGTGACACCACCACTGCACAGAGCAGCCTCTTCTGGGGACATTTTTATGCTGATATCTAATGTAAAGGAGATGATCTGGAATAATTCCAAAGGAAGAACAGTTCATTGCCAAAAGGAACCGAATAGAACTGGGCTGGAATCAGCACCACTTGTTATCAATCTATCAAAAGTAAGCTCTTATCAGATATTGAAGCACTGGACACCAGCAAAGCCACATCACATGAAAGGTGCTTTGATGTGCTCAGATTATGGAATCATGGAATTGTTTAGGTTGGAAGGGATTAAAGATGATCTTGTTCCACTGCTGCCATGGCAGGGACACCTTCCACTGTCCCAGGGTGCTCCCACCTGGGCACTGCCAGGGATCCAGGGACAGCCACAGCTGCTCTGGGAATTCCATCCCAGCCCCTCCCCACCCTCAAAGGGAACAATTCCTTCCCAATATCCCAGCCAATCCTGCCCTCCTTCTTAAATTTCCTTCCCCTCTTATCCAATCCCTCCACACCCCTGAGAATTTTTCCCACCTCTCCTCATTTCCACACTCCCCAGGATATCCATGGCCACCTCACTCTAACATTCATTACTGACTTCTTTACTTTACAAGAAACAACCAAGATAAAAACCCAGATGTGCCCAAGCAACAATGCCACCATGATCCTTTTTAATTGTTTTGGGCTTTTTTTTTTTTCCTAAATACTGGTCTTGCAACGAAAAATTAAGATTCAAATCATTACCAGGAAGTTTCTGTATGGTTTGTTTTAAAATGAGGTGCCACGAAGGTAAGAAACACCAGCCAGATCTTTGAATATTGCAGAGTAGGGTACTTAAAGGCAGTTTTGCAATCAGCAAGGAAGATGTCATTATGCAGCAATCTCATGATTAGTAGTTTGATCATTTACATATTTAACAGAGTATAAAAATAAATCAGGCACAAAGGAATAAAACATTTTAATCCTGTTTCAGTCCATTTCATACCTGGCTAATGATTTATTAATTTCACTCCACCTCCTTTTTCCTCTGGGATTTGGTTGGGTTTTTTTCCCTGGTTTTTAACTCAACTTTTACACTCGTGTCAGAGACTTCTACCTGCACATCCAGCAAAGCTGATTTGATACATAAGGACCTGAAGAGCTGCTGAACAACAAATACAGCTGAAACTATTGCAGGGACCAGGGAAAGGACCAGGAAAATGACAAAATAACTTCTCAGTAAGGCAGAAAACTACCTGGAAACAAGTGCGAGTTACCTGGCAATGCACTGAAATCATGTGGATAAAACAAGAAAAAACGTTTTGGTCTTCTCAGATCCAACTTACCCTTTGCCTTCAACGATTGCTTCCTTAAGATGGATATAGGAGGAAGGGAATATGCCCTTGGAGAGGAAAAAAATGTGTTATTTAAGCAGTTGCACATAACATATTGTGTTTATTACCTAAAATATGCCAGAACACTGCTGGGTGTGCAGAGCCATTCACATCCTCGAGCATCAGAAGAGTTGTGTTTGGGACCTTTTTTAATATATATTGAATTTTTGCATTGCCTGCCCCTTCAAGATGTTACTGGAACCTTATAGCTTCTCTAAATAAATATTCTAAATTAATCAAGACGCCAGGAATAAAACAATATTTTTAAAATAATCCAAGTCAAGCTGATAAAGCAAATTCCATCTCACTCTTCAAGATAGGAGTTTTCTGATCATCTCGGAATGCAGTAATAGAAATGCTTGGAAAGCCACTGGGGGAAATAGTACATGGGCATGTGACTTTTTACCCCAGTTCAAAAAATATTTTCAAATCACTAAATTTAGTGGCATTCAGGGAAATGCAGTAACATGGAATTAATTTAAGGCAAGAAAAAATGCTTCTCAGACTGTTAAAAGCACATTCATGAAATATGGTTTGTAAGAAATTCAATGTGTTCAACACAGAAAAAAAAAAAAAAAAAAGGAAAGTACAAAAATAGAATAAAAACCCAGGCCTGGTAAGGAAATGGGTGGGATGAGCCTCCCAAATCTGTATTTTTAGACATGGAAACAACTAAAAAACACACCTCTGGAGGCAAGCATGGCATTTGCAGTGTTGCACTGGAAAAAGCAGCAAACCCTGGAGTTTAATTTCGTTTAATTACTACCATGAAGTAAAAGGCTCAAAAAATAAAACACGGTGCCACAACCAGTATTTGTGTGGTTTACTCCTTTTTCATTTCAGAAAAGGAGGCTGGAAATGCAGCCCTTGGTGCACACTGAAATTCCACTGCAGGAGAAGCCTCCTCCTCATCCAAAAGGGAAAATTCCCAAGGTGGGGCTCCATATCCCTCTCCTGCATTTCACCAGGAATCCAGAATTTAACAGCGGCAGTGTCAGCCTCTAAACAGACCAAGGAGAACACCAAGGTCTGAACTTTTGACTGAGGAAAGGTTTGTGCAGCAGTTACTGCACAAAAGGAGATGATGCATGTCAAGATTTAGTGATTTACCTTTAAATTGTAAAAACTGGGATCACAAATACAAAACAGCCTGGCTTGGAAGGGACCTCAAAGCTCATCCAGTTCCACTCCTGCCATGGCAGGGACACCTCCCACTGTCCCAGGGTGCTCCCACCTGGCCTTGGACACTGCCAGGGATCCAGGGGCAGCCACAGCTTCTTTGGGAATTCCATCCCAGCCCCTCCCCACCCTCCCAGGGAACAATTCCTTCCCAATATCCCATTTAAATCTCCCCTCCTTCAGCTTAAAGTCACTCCCCCTCTTCTCCTGTCCCTCATTCCCTTGTCCCAAGTCTCTCTCCATCTTTTCTGCAGCTCCTTCAGACACTAGGAGGCCACACCAAGGTGACCTCAAAGCTTTCCTTCTCCAGGCTGAACAACCCCAGCTCTCCCTGCCTTTCTTCCCAGCAGAGCTGCTCCATCCTCTGATCCTCCTGCTGCCAGCTCTGGACCCTCTCCAGCAGCTCCACACCCTTCCTCTGGACCCCAGAGCTGGATATGCCACTCATCTTCTAGGCATGGCTAAAATAAGTTTTTATTTACTTGAAAAAATCCCCACTGACCAGAGGCTGAGGACACAGAGCAGCAGGGACCAGTGCACACCTGGGACCCAGCTCCCTCAAACTCACAAAATCCATCTTATTCCAAGAGAAAAATGAGGACCACACTCTGGCAACACTGACCTTCTTGGATTTCTTCCGTAGTGTATAACCCCTGTACCAACCTAGGAGAGAAAAAAGGGGAAAAGCATTAAAAAGTTCATTTATGGTACCTCCCAGCTGCTCCTTCCCAGCTCAGCAGCACCCTGAGGTGGTTTCTGGTCATGCTTCAGCCCTGCACAGCCCACCTGAATTTCAATTTTCTACAGGCTTAATATCCCAGATAAAACAAGTCATGCTGGAAGGTATAAAATCTGAGTGATATATGACAGAGATGGTGCCTTACATGGTGTGTTTAATTGCTGTGCATTTAATTTTAATTACTAATTCACCAACACAAACAAAACCAACTCTAGAGCATTAACTTGACACAAAATTATCGATAGACTACTTCCATTTCAAAACCCACTTAAATTCCACAAATCCGAGCTTCCAGCTGTTAGCCATCTCACCAGGAAATAGCAATACTTTGGAATTTAAGGGTCACACATCAAAACAAAAGCAAGGAGCCCTTTTGGAAACTGAGCCTGGATGCAACACCCAGTCCTCCAGCCTGGCAAAGAAGGGTTTGTGCAGCAAAGCATCCCTGTCTAGGAGAGGATGAGGAGATCACAAAACAGATGTGATCACAAAGCTGCAGTGCCAGTCCTGAGAACAGAGAGAAAGTTCCATGAAATCAACACATGCTGATAAATTCATTATGCATGCTATGGGACCAGAAATCCAAATTAAAGGCTCAAGCACGTGGGATTGATTTTTCAGTCTGCTCTCCTGCAGCACGAGCCCAAGGGATTTTTCCACCTTCTCCCTGCAGCACTTGGGGCTGGTTAGTGTCACCTCAAAAACCTGGGGTCTGTAACCAGCACACTTGACCTCCCAACAGAGGCTGCCACAGCCTCATCTTCCACATCCCACTGCTCCCAGAGGAACAAACTGCTGCTGAAATCAGCACCCCCAGTCCTGCAAAGCATTGCTGCCTGTGCTCCCTCCACTGCCTGAAATCTGTGCACAGATTCCAATCCTAATAAAAAAAGACTCAATTCCCACAGTTTTAGACGAATAAACCAACATTCTCAAGTCCTGGAGTTTAAACTGCTGAACAACATCAACTCTGATCAGATGCAGTGCACAAACTAAAGAAATCATTATATACAATGATTCTAATAAACTAAAGAAATTACAAATTATATAAAAGCATTATTTCTTCTGCCAGCTCACTCCCTGTGCTGCCTCAGGACATCCCACTGCACCTGTGGAATAAATCCCTGTGGCAAAGACAGCTTCCCATGGATGAACCTCTGCTCCCTGGAGTTTGGCAGCCAGAGCTTTCAGGCTCATGAAGAAGAGAGCAGCCAAAATCTGCCCAGGAGAAGTGGCTGCACTCCTGCTCCTGGCAGAGGTGCTGATGTGGCCAGGCAGGTCCAACCAGGCTCCTCCATGCATGGAGCTGGGTGTCCAGCCTGGAGCTGTGCAGGGAGCCCAGTCTGCACAGGCAGCTCTCACTGGTGCCACTGGAGGCACTGGGTCTGGCCATGAACGTGCTGAGATGAGGGCAGGGTCACTTAAACACGTGAAGCCATCTCTAAACAGCTCCCCAAAAACCTGGGGGGGCCTCACCTGGAGAGGAGAAGGCTCCAGGGAGAGCTCAAAGCCCCTGGAGGGGCCTGAAGGGGCTCCAAGAGAGCTGGAGAGGAACTGGGGACAAGGGATGGAGGGACAGGACACTGGGAATAGATCCCACTGCCAGAGGGCAGGGAGGAATGGGATTTGGGGCAGGAATTGTTCCCTGTGAAGGTGAATAGGTCCTGAGGGTGCCCAGAGCAGCTGTGGCTGCCCCTGGATCCCTGGCAGTGCCCAAGGCCAGGCTGGACACTGGGGCTGGAGCAGCCTGGGACAGTGGGAGGGGTCCCTGCCATGGCAGGGGGTGGCACTGGATGGAGTTTAAGGTCCTTTCCAGCCCAAAACATTGGGGGATTCCTGGAATTCCTTCCCTGGGAAGCAGGTGATGCCCTGACACAGGCTGCAGACTCCTAATCCCTGGACCTGCTCAAGACCAGACCTTGCCCTTAAGAATTCTAGGACCAAATCTCTGGAAATGTGCATCCAAGGAAATGCTTGGAGGACATCAATGAAATATTTCTGTCAAAGCTGCCAAAGACACTGAAAGAATTTGCTGTGGTTACCCTTAAACAATGCATCCACTTTTGACACACATAGCACTCAGAAACAAAAAAATAACTGCAACAAAAACTAAACTTTCCCATAATATCAAGAATAACTTCTGTGAAAATCCCCTCCTTGGGAAGACAAACTCCCTTCTCACGGCAGCACCAGAAATTAACTGATGCTCCAACAGTTAATCTTGGATCTGAGGTTGATTTTCTGTTACATTTCCCAGCAATTCCCTTTAATGAGCCACATTTATTGATCATATGGCTCCATTTGCCCATTCCATCAAATAATGTCAAGAAACAGAAGACAATAAAAATCTGAAAAGTATTAATCCAGAATGTGGCAAATATTTGGGATTTAGGGTATCTGCTACAAAACGCAACCCTCCTCTCCTGCAGAGCAGGATATTTAGGAATTCCTATGGCTTTCCTGTTTGGCTTTTCCTCTGTGGCTCAGATTAGAAGGACAGAGAAAGTCTTCTAATTGAAAAACAAACTAAAATACTTCCTAAACGAAAAAGATTAATTTTAATTTCGACATTAATTAGTCTAGAAAGTAGCTTCATCTTTACTTTGGTTCCTGGAAGAACACAAATTCAGTATTTAACAGTGAAATGTGCACATTCATTTGCAATCTCCTCACTCCCATAAAAACAGGAGATGTTTTCACCAAGACAGAATTCAGCGTGCACATCCTGTAAAGTTTCATTCTACACAATTTTTTTTTTTTTTATTTCAGAGGGAAAAAAGGCTCCATGATTAGAATTTAAAATGCCAAAACTATTTTAGCAATAATCACAAATTCCAAAACAAATTCTACTCATGAGCAACAAAAGTAAGTTTTTTAAACACAGGGGAAAAGTTCAACTCAGAAATTAATTCCAGTACATGGTAGCAACAGAAATCCTACATCTGTCCTAAAAAACAGATCTTCCAGACTATGGATGTGAGACTGAGCCCTTGCAACTCCTCATCTGTCTTCTGAGAGACCCCATCTGAGCAAAGATTTCCCAGGAGTTTTTCTTGATAACGCAGATTCAGAGGAAGGAAAAAACCCCAAAAAATTAATTTCTCCCACTTCAAAGCCCACAGACACAGACCAGTCTTCAAAACTAGTCTCAACTTAGGAATTATTGCAGAAAACTAATTTAAAATAGCATCAAATCTACAGCAGGATGGGAGGAGCAGAATATGGACTCCAGTAGGTACCCATGAAAAAAGCCAAGTGCTTTTTCCACAGGGAAAAGGGGTAGGAGAGGCAAAATCCCAGATGCTCAGCAAAAAGGCTTTTGGGATCCAACAACTGTCTCAGGATTAATTAATTAATTAGAGGGTTTTCCTTTGGATGGGCTCATTCCCACCTCAGCCAGGCACACACCTGGAAATTTGTAGGGTACAAAACCTCCCAGGGGCACAATCCACACCAATTTTATCCAGGGACACCAGGAGATCAAACCACTCAAATAATCCCCTAATCTTGGCAGCTGTGAACAAGAGAGGAGAGTTACATCCCCTAAATCCCCACCTCAGCAGGTCAGGAATGAGCAATCAGTGCTTGGGAGAACAAAAATTTGCATTTCTTTCACCATGAACTCATCCCATGATTCCAATCCAGGGGAAAAGTGGCTCATCCCCACTGTCCCACTCATTTGGGAAGGTTTCAGCATCTGGTGGGATTTCAGCATTTGAGAGAGTTTCACGTTCCCTGCCAAGTTTGTCCCACGTTCATTAAATAAATCTATTTATATACAAAAGTACAAAGCTGTGCAATATTCGAATCGCTCCTTCTGCATTTAAAATCTTTGCATTATTAGGGGTTTATTAGAGCATGCAAGGTCAGGGGAAAGATTGCTTTGCTCAGGGTCAAACTTGGCATTGCAGCAGCAAACTGAGCTCCAAGAAAAGGCCAGCCCAGGAATAATGAGAAAATTCAAAAACTGCACTACCCGTGATGGTAACTCTTGTTGAAATAGCATTGTTTGTTTCAGCAAATATAAGATTTTTAAAAATCCAATTAAGCCAATAACTAAAATTAATTTATCCCCCAGATCAACCGAAAGATCAATGTCTAGAGAAGCAAATCAAATCAATATATTCAAGTAAATGTTTCCACAAGACAATGTTACACTATTTTAAACACACGGTTGAGTTCTGTGTTCCCAACACCTTCCCAAACTACAGCACGCCATAAAATTTCAACTCAAGGATATAATGAAAGTTTTATTTTTCTCGGGTTAAGAGCTGAAAATGTTGTGACAATTCTCACATGGTGCTGATTATTAAACGCTGAAATTCCCTTGCACAAGGATCAGGAAGGTAAGATTTTGGTACATGTGATGTCTGCAGAGTTTCACATCCAAAGAGGATCGGGGAAAGGCTGAAATCAGTGCACAGCACTAACACAGGCACCCCTCTCAGAAGAGACACATAAATAATTTAGGACCCAGCTGACTTTCAAATTCAGATTAAACTTCTCGTAGCAGCAGGTTCTTGTGCGTTACCCAAGGGTACCCAAAAAGCATCTCTCATTTCTCTAACATGGGGGAGGATGCCACAACTGATCCCTACAAACCCAGCTGTGTGAAAATTCCTCTTCCCCAGCAAACCCAGTGCTTATTCACCAGCTCATCACCCACGTGTCTCCATCTGCTTCAGCTTCCAATTCACCACTTGATACCATCAGAAGGTCACGAACAGAAAAGGAATTCCTCCCCAAAATCCTGCTTTTCAATTGCATTTTTGCCACCTTACCCTCATAAGTTTCCAGGATGTGCACGGTGTCACCGATCTGCAAGGACAGTTCATCTGGTCCCCTGGCATCGTAGTTGTAGAGAGCTGGACAGAGGGAACACTGCTGTTAGTACAGGCAAGACAACAATTCCAGGTGTTTCTCCACATCATTATTGCCATTTCATTACCCATTACTGCCATTCTGAATCTTTTTGGAAAAAAAAAATTGAATTCTATAAAAATTCAGCCAAGTTCTTAAATCCATTATTCCCTTTTGTAACAAAAAAACCCAAACCAAACAAACCACAAGTTCATTTTCTAAAGCTGTCCCTCACTCTGTTTATAATGTTTTGCTTCTTCATGGCAATACACTCCATTTTTGTTGTATTTGCCAGCCTTCCACAGCGCTTTGTGTCAATTTTAGGCAGTTCTACAAAGAACTGCTCTGTCTTCCCCTGTCAGCTCAACACACAGAAAACTCACAAAGTGTCTTTAGAAAACTCAAAATTGCCAAGCTCACATCAAAGACCACTCCTCACCGCCACTCCCAAAAGAAAGTCTGGACTCTTCAGCACTGAGACTGGCAATGTGCACAAATTCACCTGACAAAGAATAGTAGAGAGGTGAGATCCAGGAAACACCTGCCTTACCTGGCCTCCCTCCTGCCCCAGATCTCCTGGATCACACAGGGGATCAACACCACAAATTCCATCTGTAACAACTGGGAACTGGACAAAAAACGCTGCTCTGAGCCCAAAGCTGATCATCAGTTTAGCCCAGATTTTATCCACTGGGAACATCCCAGCACAAGGATGGGGCACAGAGCCTCCAGTTCCAGCCTCTAGGAATTCCTGCTCCTTCTCCTGGAGTTCCAGAACACCAACAAATCAATCCACAGTCCACTGGATCACCAACAAATCAATCCACTGGATCAGCAATAAATCAATGCACTGGATCACCAACAAATCAATGCACTGGATCACCAACAAATCAATGCACTGGATCACCAACAAATCAATCCACTGGATCACCAACAAATCAATCCACAGTCCACTGAATCAGCAATAAATCAATGCACTGGATCACCAACAAATCAATCCACTGGATCACCAACAAATCAATGCACAGTCCACTGGATCACCAATTAATAATCCACCTAGGCTGCCTGGGTCCTTTTCTCTGCAGAACTCCTCTGGCTTTGACAGACTTTAGAGTTAAGAGGTAAATAAATAAATCTGAGTGCATGGAAAAGCAGTGTGGGAAAGGTGGAAGATGATTAATGGAATAAAACCACTACAGGGTAAAAAGAAAAAAGGTCAGGTGCACTGCAGGGACCAATCTCACCAGGATTTAAATGAAGGTTTTAGAAAGTTACTGACCTCAAGATAAGCCAGGCTATTTCTGTTTTAATGTTTTCCTTAATTTTGTCATTATTAGGGACAGATAAACCCTCCCTCCCAGGTATCTGGCACAGGATAGCTGAGAGCCATAAATGCTATCCTGCAGGAGAAGGGGGTTCTGAGAAACATGAGCAAAACTGAGCATTTTAAACTGCTCTGAGCAGAGGGATGATCACAGTGGTGAACACAGCACGTGGGACAGTCTGCTTGGAAACGCTCCCCAGAAATATGCTCATTTCAGCATTTGTGCATAGCAGGGAAAACAAAGTTACACAGCCCTAACTCCTCCAAACTTGAGTGCAACACACAAAAAAAATCCATCCTTGGGGTGTTTACTCAGATCTCTTCAATGCTCACAGCTCAAACAAGGGGCCCCTGGGATGTTCACACATCCAAAAATGAATCCAAGGACAGTCTCCCACCTCCAGGACCCTGACAGGCAACTTCACTGACTCACACCAGACATCCAGCCAGGAAAAATTTGCATTATAACAGATTAAAAACCAGTCCTGTACTCAATTCACACTTCAGCTGAGCATTTCACCACCATTTAAGTGGAATAACGCTGGGGATCAAAGGCAGCTATGAATAAAAGGCACTAAAATTTATGCCCAAGAGTGCTAAAACTGGTGTCTGTCACAACAAGGAAGGTCAGGCACCAGGAGCTGCAGTGTAATGACCAATTCTTCTGACAGGAGATGACAAACAGCCATCAAATGGTAATTACTGCCCACGACAGCTCCCACTGACCTCAACTGACTGAGGAGCCAGGGAGGGGTGATTTATCTTTAAAATATATATATCTCTGTGTGAAAAATATGTCTGCAAGAGAAAATAAATCACATTTCTGACTTCCAACAGCACTGACAGATCGTGAAGCAAACAACCAAAATAACTATAAAGTGCATTCCACCCCTGTGATTACAAAGCAAGGCTTGAACTACACCACAAACTCCCCTGCAAGGCAGCAGGTAACTCCTGCTCACAGGAAGTTTTTTTTATGTACAGTGACATCAAAAGGTGTTGTGACAGAAAACGTTTGATTGGAGCAAACGACAAGGCTTTAATTAAAGGAAAAGACAAAATTTGGAGGAGTAAAGCACGAAACTGGCATGTTTGCATTTTGTCTCATCAACGGAGCTATCATTTAAAATATTAAAAAAGCTGAGGTATAACTTTGGATTTTTTAAGTTTGGGGGTTTTTTGAACTGAAGTATGTTTTGCTTAATTTCAAAAATCCAACATCCACAGGAGTGAGTGTCCCAAAAGCAAAGGATTGAGTGTGGGCACAGAAAGAGGCTTTTTTCAACTCTAAGAGTTGGTAAAGAAAGGAATAATGAGCAGGGCATTACAGTAATTGCACCAAACCCCCTTTTACCATTCCAGAACACAAAAGCAGCATCTCTGTGAGCTGCAGTCGTTAATCTGCACACACCAGGAAAATGAGGGGGCCAACACTGGAAGAATTAGAGGTAGAAAAAAAGGAAAAAGCAAACAAAGGTAACATCAATTTATATTAAAAAGCTTTTTTCTGACTGTATGAAAGGTGAGATGTCTTCAGGTATCATAAAGATGTCACAGAGTAATATTCCCTGGTATCACTTTGCTTTAAAGGCTGTATTAATCATTCTAAACTCCTGAAAGAAACCAAACTACATTTAACACATTATCAGCTTTATTTTACACTGGCTTTAAAAAAAAAAAAAAAGAAAAAAGAAAATCCCTAAATCATAACTGTGCTTTTTCAATAAAAGCAGACAAATTGCAGAGGTGAAAGCAAAGTCTTTTGTAAATTCTCTGGTATTAAAAGGCACCTGAAGGTTTTTCTATTTTCCTTAAAATGAAAGTGTTTGATTGGAGTACTCAGCAGATTCCTTAGTCCTCTGCTACTCATCCAGAGGAGTTTCTAATTTCTAAATCTGAGGCTAATGGAGAAGCAAAAGGAAAAAAAGCAGTGTTTGAGTCAGGAGCTGCACCTGAGAACTGTTAAAAGACAATTTTTTCATGTGTGCATTAACCAAGGGCAGATCTCACCTTCACCTGGGGTTTTGTCATTCCTGGTCTCACCAAGCTCAATTCAGAACTCTTTCCCAATATTTTAATCATTCTGTAAACCAAACATTCCCAAAACATTAATTTCCTGAAGAGAGGAGAAGCCTGGAGAAATTCTTAGCTCTGAACAGTAACCACCAAGCTAAAGGAGAAAACCCAGCTCAAGGTTCCTCCTGCCCAGTGCTGCTCTAATCTTATTGATTAAACCCACAAATGTGACTCTTATCACAGGATTAGCCTAAATCCCACAAGTCCAAGTAGATAGAAAGGATTTATCACCACTTGCCCTTACAAAGGTGAGACAGCTCCTTTCACTCCTCCTCTCTGTGAGCAGCCAGTTCCTGAAACACACAATGGTTCACCTGGAAACTCCTCCATGACTACACAGGGCATCTGCTGAGGGTGAGAGAATCCTAAAGCAGACTCTGGAAGTCCTGAGCATGCAATGCCAGCCTGCCTCCACTCTCCCAAAGTGAGGACACAAAGAGTGAGGGGCCACCAAACCTTTCTGAGCACAAGCAGACACCTCAGGTTTCGCAGCAGATGGCAAGGGCAGCAATATGTTCTGTATGACACTTGGTGTCTCAACACTCACTACCCAACATGAATTAATTAATAAGCTGAGGAAACTCCAGAAATGCAGAACAATCCCAAACTTGAGGCTTGGTGTTGACATCCAGAATGCCGAGTATTTCTCTGCATGTTTTAAGGGATCCAAACCCTCTGACAAACACTGCTTTTAACCTTCATCCATGGAAAGGGCTTCACAGGCTCTGGGATCAAACAGAACTTTACAGAATGGCAATTAGATAGTAGCAGAATATGGAATTTATCACAGGGGGAGAAATTTAGATTTGGGGTTTGTTAGCATGGTAAGGAGATGGAGACAAGCTGGAGGATCCTTGTGGGTTTCAGGCTTCTTCCTCCTTCTCCATTTCCTCCACATTCTGCAGTGTTGGGGACACAGGGCCATTGGGCACAATTTGCCACAGTAAAATTGTCAAATTTGTCACATGACTTGAGATTTAGTTAGTCATTGGTAAAAAAGTAGAAATAATGTCCATTCTTGGTGAGAAC
Source organism: Certhia americana (assembly GCA_018697195.1). Classification (NCBI taxonomy): domain Eukaryota; kingdom Metazoa; phylum Chordata; class Aves; order Passeriformes; family Certhiidae; genus Certhia; species Certhia americana. The sequence goes on from CM031862.1 coordinate 2,338,949, forward strand.
TGGGTGAATTCCCTTGAAGAGAACCTTGATTCTGTGTGCTGGAGGCTTTTTGGTGCCTTTTCTCCCTCCCAGGCCAAGCTGGTGTAAAGCCTGGGGTGCAGAAATTGCTGATCAGAAAATAATAAACAACCTGGAGAGTGAGAACAACCAAGAGTGCAGTTTGCCTTTTTACTGAACAAGGACTTGGGAAAAGGCCTCCCCTGTCAGGGGAGAGATGTGGGAGTGGGAGAACTCCCACTCTTGGTGCCTTCCCAAAATGCAACCACCCTGCTGAATGCCCCTGGCAGAGCTCCAGCAGGACCCAAGGTGCTCACTTGTCCTTTCTGCACTCATTAAAAAATAAAGAAACAAAACCTGGGGAAAAGGAGGCTCTGGGGGACCCTCCTGGCTCTGCACAACTCCCTGCCAGGAGGGAGTCAAGCTCTGCTCCCACAGAAAGAGACAGCAGGAGAGGAAATGCTGCACCAGGGGAGGATCAGGTTGGACATAGGAGGAATTTCTCCATGGAAAGGGTGATTTAACATTGGAGAGAGGTTTGGAGTCCCCATCCCTGCAGGTGCCCAAGGAATTCCTGGATGTGGCACTCAGTGCTCTGGGCTGGGGATCGGGAACAGGTTGGTCTCAAAGATCTTGGTGCTCCTTCCTAACCTGAATAAATCTGGCATTCTGTGAAACAAAGAGTTCTGGACAAAACCAAGATTTCCAAGAAACAAGTTCATTTTCTTGCTTTCCTTCCTCCCCCTCCCCTTTCAAGCCAGACACTTTATTTTTAGGGAGCTAATGAAGTGAGATGCTCAGTCACCAATTTAACAGCTCTCCCCCCTCCTTCTGGCTAATCTGTATTCAGAGTACCTCACCACCAAGTACTGAGGGTACAAAGCTGCAACTAGTGCTAAAAGAAATATATATATACATCATTCTTGACTCTGAGAGCATTATTAATGTGCCATAATGCACAGCTAACAAGAAGCACAATCAAGAACATCCAAATTGATTTTTAATATTAAGAAGTCCATTAAGTAAAACACCCTGGACACAAAGAGTAATCACATCACCCCGAGTTCTCAACACTGGCTCTTGCAGAAAAAGCAAGATGCTGATTTAGACTAACACAAAAACATTATCCAGAGGCAGATGTTTTGGCATCTGTCTCGCGGTAACTCAGAATCACAAAGTAAGTGAGTTTTGATGTTCCCTCAGACCTCCTACATTTCACTGGGGGCCACTAAGGAGCTGTAACTTGGCTCTTGCTCTGGCAGGAAGGCAAGGACAGCATTTGAGCATTAGCTGTGCTCACCCAAGAAGGAATTCGTGCCTCAAGAAAGGATTTCAGTGCTTGGAATCAAGCAAAATCCAAAGGCACCTCTACATGTCGTTATCAAAAAATCTGCAACATCTTCAACACTGCTGTGTAGAAAATGCCCCCGGGGGGCTGCTGGGCAGGAGAAGGACAAGAGTTAAAGGCTGGAGAGGAGGAGGAACTCATCCAGCTTATGGTCAGAGCATCAGATGTGCCTGGGCTGGTGGTGAGTCAGGCCAGATCCTCCAGCAGAGGCTCCCCAGGAGATGAGAAGTGAGCAGAACTGGCAGAGCTGCAGCTCCACATCCACTCCTGCCCCATGTGCCTCCATCCTGCCCTTCCCTGGCAGCAGCAGGGCACCCAGCCCACCCTCAGCCAGCACTGCCCAGGGGCCAGCCTGCCCCACACCTCAGGGACAGCAGCAACACCACCAACAGCAAGGACAGCCTCAGGAGAACTCCCACATCCAGCCACAGGATCCCAAAAATTACACCACAGCAAGGACAGCCTCAGGAAAACTCCCACATCCAGCCACAGGATCCCAAAAACTACACCAACAGCAAGGACAGCCTCAGGAGAACTCCCAAATCCAGCCATAGGATCCAAAAACTACACCAACAGCAAGGACAGCCTCAGGAGAACTCCCAAATCCAGCCACAGGATCCCAAAAATTACACCACAGCAAGGACAGCCTCAGGAGAACTCCCAAATCCAGCCATAGGATCCCAAAAACTACACCAACAGCAAGGACAGCCTCAGGAGAACTCCCAAATTCAGCCACAGGATCCCAAAAATTACACCAACAGCAAGGACAGCCCCAGGAGAACTCCCAAATCCAGCCATAGGATCCAAAAACTACACCAACAGCAAGGACAGCCTCAGGAGAACTCCCAAATCCAGCCACAGGATCCCAAAAATTACACCAACAGCAAGGACAGCCCCAGGAGAACTCCCAAATCCAGCCACAGGATCCCAAAAACTACACCAACAGCAAGGACAGCCTCAGGAGAACTCCCAAATCCAGACACAGAATCCCAAAAACTACACCAACAGCAAGGACAGCCTCAGGAGAAGTCCCAAATCCAGCCACAGAATCCCAAAACATCTGGGGTTGGAAGGGACCTCTGAAGATCATCCAGTCCATCCCCCAGCAAGGCAGGGCCACCCAGAGCAGGGGCCACAGGAACACATCCAGGTGGGTTTGGAATGTCTCCCTCAGAGCAGGAGACTCCACATCCCCCCTGGCAGCTGTCCCAGAGCCCTGCCACCCTCACGGAAAGGAGTTCCTCACCTCGAGGTGAAACATCTCCAATTTTAGTTATGTCCAGCTCTCACACACGCACACAGAGGTGCAAAATCCCAAATGTCACACGCTCACTCAAACTCAGCATGTGAAAGGGACTTAGAAACCCTGAAACCCTTCCCAACACAGCACTCCAGGCTAAACCCACACAAATAATGTCAAAGCTCCCCCAGGCCCCATTTGGGGCACCAGGAGGCCACAGAGCTCCCTGTCAACATCCCTGAGGCATCAGCCCCCTAATTCTTCAGGTTTCTCCCTTGCCATGGCAGCAAATTCCTATTGCACTCAGCAGAACTGTGCTAAGAGGGTGTCTTTTACTAAGCATTGAGCTTAATGGCACAGCTATATTTTAACAGGCATTTCAATAACTATAAAATCAACTTCAACACACTGGAACTCCTCTTGCACTGCTGTGCAACCAGGAAAAGAAAAAATGGCACAACTCACTGCAATACCGAGCTGATGATGCAAAGAGCCTAAAGCAAGGAGGAAATGAGGTGATGGGAAGATGCTTTCATTTCCTACTGTTCTTCCTCCTCAGTATTTCTGTATGGGAAAGGAACAGAGAAATTTTGATTTTGTTTTCTCAGGAGAGCCCCAGGAATGGGAGGAAAAAAAGGTGAAGGAGTTTGAGGCTTTTTTACACATCAAACCTGACTCAATTTCTTTTTATTTGCCGTCACCTTATCAGGCTGTCTCCAACAGCAAGAGTACAGACCCCAAGTCAAATAAACACTGAGGAACTTGTTCTGCTTTCCCCAAAACACCCAGAGAGAGGGGTGGCCTGCTGAGAGCCCCAATACTTTCCCCCCTCTCACCCAAAACAGCCAGGCTATGACAGAAAGGAGAAATCAGCGACGCTTTTCCTGAAGTCACACCTCACACCGGAATTAGGGGGGAAAACGTCACCATGGGAGCGAGTCAAACAGCACTGAATGCATTAAAAGATAAGAGCAGCATTTTGCAAAAACAGGGAAAAATTGTTTTTCTCCAAACCAGGGGCAATCACATGCTGCAGGCGGCTTCCAGCGGACTTGGCTCGGCCACTGGCCCTAACAAAGGGTCACTGTCCAGCTCCCTCTCAGCACCAGCCCCTTCCACCAGCACTGGGGCAGCTCTCCCAGAGAGTTCATATCCCTGTAATTCCATTTTTCCCACCTCAAGGCAATCCTGGGAACACACGGAAATTTTTGCGTTCATTCTGGAAGAAATAAGGAAGAGTAACTGATACGATCCCACTGTTCATTAAAGACCCAGCATCACCTTTTACTCCATAAATTCACAAACTTCTGGGAAGGGGGAAAAACCAGACTAGAGGAATACCCTAAATCTCTGCTTCCAGACACTGAACTCCACAATTTTAATTTAATAATCTCCAATAAGAACCCACATGAACATTCACAACCATTCATGAGTTAATTTAATAATTCTAAAGCCTCTTCTAGCCTAATCACAGAATATTCTGGGTTGGAAGGGACCTACAAGGATCAAGCCCAAATGTTTTATTATTTACATTTATCAATGATTTTGAATATGTATATAGTGTAATAAATTAATATTTTAAAGTTGGTGTAGCCCAATAATTGAGCACAGCTGTACACAGGAATTCCCAGGGGAGAAGTCTGCGCCCCACTGCTAAGGCACCCCTCAGCCTACAAAAACAAATCCAAAATAACCCTTACAGCTACTTCCCTCACTGCCCTGAGCCTCAAAATTGCCCTTTTTAATTTAGAATAGTTCAAAGCCATAACTCCTTCCTTCCCAAGCACAATCATCCAACAAAAATATATTTTAAAAACCCCCCTGATGGTCACACATTAATGGCAGGAGGGTGATTAAGGTAATCCAGCAGTAACTCACTGACCTCTGCTATAAGAAAGGGAGTGGTTTGATTATTTTTTTCTCCCTTTCTGACAGTTTATTCCCTGAAAAGAGGTGAGGCATTAGCACCCAGCACATGCCCAGAGCAGAGCCGGGGTCAGAGCCAGCTCCTGGCCAAGGAGCAGGTCCCTGCTGTTCCTAGCACTGGAAACAACAGCTTAACAACAGATTGCCCTGCCATGATTCCCAAAATCGGCCTCAATGGCTCTGTTTGGAAGGCTCCAAGAGGCAGAAGTTTGTGCTGGACTGGACAGTTTAGCTTTCACCTTAAAATCTGTGCTTCCCTCACTGGAAAAACACTGCACTCACCTAAAATCAGTGGTTATTTCTCAACTATTCAACTCATCACCACTTGCAGCATCTCTACCTCCAAACAGAACTATTAAAAAAACAAATTAATGACTACCAGCACACTCCACACTCAATTCATGTCCAGCAAACCAGCTTGGTTTTGATAAATAAATCACACATTTGCTCTGGCTTATGTTTGGTGAAAGCATCCTCTGAGACACCAGGAGCACTCAGCAGTTTTAAAACATATTTGTGCCACTTTCCTGGAGGAATCTAACTCAGTCCTCTCGCTAAACACCCTTCAGTGTTCTGCAGAAAAACTATTTAAACTTTAAAAACGTTTCTTGCTCCATGAATGGCCCAAGAGCCAGAGGAAGCTGCTGCATGCAAAGGTAACAACACAAACTCGGTCATGTGCAGATGCAGCAAGAAGGGAAACAATTGTAGAACTCAAGTTTTCACTAATGATCACCAAGATTTCACTTTTCACCAAGGCTACGCAGGCATTTCTCAAAGCTGTCACTGCCCATCTCCTGAAAACCTGACTGCAATTATTCTAGCTCCCCTCCACAAAATTATTTTATGTTTTCCACGCTTTTTATGTAAATGTTATGGAAGCATCCAGACAGCACTTTATAAATATAATACATGAACTCCTGGTCTTAAAAGTTTCTCTCTTGATTTAAGATCAGCACGCTGTGTTATAGATGGTAGCACACACGGACTGTAAAAGCTTGCAGTTACACCAGTATTTTAAATATTCAAGCCCTAAAAGTATTAAAAACTCCTGGTTTTCAGCCAAGAACACATTCACCTTCGTGTCCTCTAACTGTGGAAACTGCAGCTGTTGCAGGAAGCCCAAACTGTACTTTCTGTGTTTAAGGCAAAAATCTGAACCAGTTCCATCACTCATCACAGCCCAGTAAATAAACAGAGAGGCCTCCTCTGCAGCACAAGTGATTGATAAAAATCTGTTAATAAATCACTTCAAGAATACATTCAACTAGAAAATCAAACCAGAGCTGAGCCCACACAAAACTTCCAACAACATCAGCAGCACCATAACTGAGTCATTCTCCCAAGGCTTTACTAAAATGTGCTTATCTGGCTATATCCAGTCTTGAATTTTTGGGAATAAGAATTCCCATCCCACAGAGCTCAAAGCAAAATATTTTAGTCACTCCTTGAAGACTCAACTGATTCCTAAAGAAGGGACTTTTTGGGATTCTTTTGGGATATTTAAAAAAAAAAAATAAAAAAACACTTTGCTAATCCTAAAGGTTGTTTCCAACCTTAATGATTCCAAGATATCCAGTCCAAGAGTCAACCCAGCACCATGGTCACCACCAAACCCTGCCCCCAAGTGCCACATCCAGGCATTTTGGACATTTCCAGGGATGGGGACTGCACCATCTATTGGGAGCCCATCCCTACTGGTTTAACCATTATCTTGCATAAGCAGCACCTCCATCAGCATCCCAAAATTGGGATTCAGCAGGAGAGAGACCAGATAGAATCCAAAGTCCAAGTCCCATAAGCAGCACTTTAGACACAGATCAAGACTTATAAAAAATTCCCTCAGCCACGAGCACCTCTTGGAGCTCCTCAGAGCAGCAATGCTCAGCATTAAAGCAATCCCATCCAACTGCAGATGTCCCTATTATCCAGATAAACATCTAATGTGCTTTTTTTTAATCCTTTTAGAGTCTTAGTTCCAGTCAAACGCTCAAGAACACAACCAACAAATACAAATAAAGTGTAGTGCAATAAATACCACAAGAATATCTGGCTCTGCATCAAAAAGTTTGAGGTTGGCATTTTGTCCCATTTGACTCACACTCTATGGGAACTACTGGCCAAGAAATATCTCTGCACCACAAAAAATATCTGTTCTCATCTCCAGCCACTTCACTGAGAGCAAGGACAACTGTTTTCTCACCAAAAAGGCTCAAGGACTGACATCTCTGGAAAAAGGATCTTTCTCCACTGCTTGGTCACATGAATTAATTTTAAAAGGGAGTCGATGCCAGTTGTTTGTGAGGCAGTCCCAGTGCTCCAGGAATTCTGAGCTGCTCCTGTGCACGCTCCTGCCATGGCCTGGACAAAAAGTTTGGATCCTTTATGCCCAAATGTCAGTGAGCAGTGTCAAAGAAGTGCAGAACAGCCCAGTGGAGGTGACAGAGAGGTGGGACACAGACTGCCAGCAGCAACAGAGGCATTTATGGCAGGGAAGGACTGAGCTGATCCTGCCATAGCAAACACAAACCTTCTACTGATCAACTCTGATGGGAAACAGAAGCCAAGACACCTCCAAAATTAAAAAAAAATAAAAATATTACAAACTGCCTTTTTTTTTTACAGCCAGTTTGAGTCACACCATTTACCCTTCACACTGGAAACTTCAGAGATCAATCCACAGAAGGGAAAAAAACCACCAAAGAACAAAAAGCAAACCTATAAGATACACCAGGCTCAGACAGAAGGAAATAAAATAGACTCTTAAGTCTTCCCCACCTAAGATTCTTGGTCAAAGAAAGGGATGGACTGATGGAAACACCAACATCTGCCAGTCATGGCAAGAAAATTATAACAAGCAGGACTGAGACAGCTGGAAAATGGGGAAAAAGGGTGAGCAGGAAGGAAGGAATTCCTGCAGGGATGACAAGGCAACAGGTGATGCCTGCAGAAAATTGGTGGGAATTTGTATTTAAGGACAAAAGAAGAGATATAAAGGGGAAAAAAAGAGGCAGGACACCAGGTAACATCACCACTACCTCGGGTTAGAGAGAGCATACTAAAGGCTTGATGGAAGCATTGCTTTCTATATTCGAGCTACAAATGAGTCACAGATTGATGCAAAAGAATAATAATTCTCCCCAAGCACCCCAAAGCAGCAGGAAAACGTCAAAGTCAATCAAACAGCAGCTGCTGGACACATCCTCTTTTAGCTCTTGCCATTACTTAAAAACCAGTAATTAAAATAAAAGATTTCTTGTCACGTTGATGCTAGTTTTCACTCACACGCTCCTATTTTGAGAGATTAACCTCATATTTATCAACAGGAACATTCCCACAGGCCCTTAGCTCTGAATTTCCTGGCCCCAGTGACACATTTCACCAGATCTCTGCACAGTCATGACACTGCAGTGCAAGCCCTCCTTCAGAGGAGAGCATTTACAGGGCATTCCAAGCCAGTGCCTCGGCAATCCCCAGCCATGGCAGGGGCAGGATTTGCTCACTGGAGTCATATGCACAGCAGATTTTTCTGAAAGCAAGCGTCCTTTTCAATCGCTCACCATCTGCCTCAAGACTCAGAAACTCAAATTCTCATCAACAGCTTCCATCTGGCTTAGCACTGAGAGATTTCCTGCGTCAGGGTCTACTACAGGAGCACTTTTTTCTATTACCAGTTGCTTCCACTTCATTTCTGATACACAGACACCGCACACTCTGCATGGAGCAACTCCTCAATAAAAGCACCCGACTCCACGCCCTGAACCATTCTCTCCTGCCAGCATTTTTTCCTGCAGACCAGCTGGCACTATTTAGGAGGATGCTCAAGGCTAAAGCAGCAGCTGGGAGGCAGGGAAGCTGCAGGAGACAGGTAGGAGAAGAGCTCTCCATAATCCTGTGCTCCTAGAGGCACCAGCAGCACCAGGCTTGGCCACGTTCTCCCTTAATTCTGATTTTTTTTCCTTTCAATTCCATGGATGAAAATGGGGAAAACCCTCCTGATACAGCACAGCTGAAGGTCTTTGGCTACAGTGTGGCCTCATCTGTTCCTTGTCCTCTTGGGACACTCAGGCCCCATTCCCTGCACAGATGTTGTTTTATTCCATCCAGCTCCGAGCCTGGTGACGCCGGCACTTCCGTGCTTTGTTTGGATAAGCAGGAGAAGGAAGGCAGAGCAAACACAAACACCTCAGGCTGCACTTCCAGAGGGCATCTGCGTGCCTGAAGAGGCTCTCAGGTATTTCAGAGGCTCTGTGCTCTTTCCAGTCCCGAGTCCTGCGCTGCCAAATTTTCCAAATGCTCCAGGAAGCTCTGCCAGAACCAGCCAGGAACTCCCCAGGCCAAGCCAGGAGGTTCCTCCTCAAGAAAGCTAATTCCTGATGCCCTCCCCAGGGATAACAAAATTTTCCCAAAACTCTCCACCCCTGCTCAGCCAGGCAGCTGCTCCAGCAGGTTTTCCACCTCAGTATTGAATAATTAGTGCAGCACATCCATAAAAGCAGCACAGCTACTACAAGAGCAGGGATGTACAGACTGCCTCAAAAACCCAAGTGCCTACAAGCACAAACATTGATTATGTACAATTTTGCTGCCATTCCCATTCAGAAATTACACAGCAAATCCTGTTCCACTCACTTGTTGGTATTTTCTACTGGGGAACACAAAGAGGTTTTTGCTACTCCAACACCCTCAGGCAAAAATCAGCCATCAAAACCCTCTGCAAACACGTTCTAAAAAGGGCTGTGCTGAAATAACATAAGCAGCGCTCAAAATAAAGCGGCAGTGCTAAAAAATATCATACAAAAAACCCCAAATTCATGTGTGGCAGCCAATGGTTGCTTCAGTTCTTCATCCATCTGTTTGTTTTGTTACGTATACGGTACGTGATTATACATAATAGTTCTCAATGCAATGATTTCAGCTCAGTTACAAAGCTATATGGAACAGAAAAGTATTTCCAGAGATATTTCATATTTCTGCTGATGAAACTGAAATGCAGCAACTGCTGCTTCTTGTGTTACGAATCCTTACATCAGAAATAAGATTTAATACACAAATTACATAAACACGGGCAGATAATTCTATAAATATATAAATGTTTGCACAACTGCAGTCTGGAAAGAGAGAGAAAGTTTCAGAATTACAAGAATTACATCTTACTGAACATTTTTTTTTGGTTTCGACAGGGAATTATTTCAATTGTCCCCCCTCCAAGCTAAAGGAGGAAAGTATTCTAATAACTCATCAAGGAACTCATTAAAGCCTTACTTAGAGAATGACTATTGTCAGAACAGCCTTGGGGGCCACCACAGAACTAAAAATGCTTTTAAGTTTAACAAAAAAAAAAAAAAAAAAAAATAAAATCTGAAATGTCAGTGGTCCACTGTCAAGGAAGGCCCATAAGGAGGAGCAGCTCCCTGAGTATTTTTTGGAAGTTTTGGACTTGCAGGAAGTCAAAGGAGAGAGGCAAAACTGTCACCTTTGCTGGAATAAATACTTAAAAACTGGATTAGAGGCAGCTCCTTGTGGGAGCTTTCATTAACAGGGATCAGCCCCAGCTATTTATCTACAGCTGGGCACATCCACAGGTGTTCAACACGAGCTATTGGATTTCAGTCCTGCAGGACCACACTGAAGGATCAGACACAGCAAGGAACCTCCATGTGCTCCACAGCCAGCACAGGACAAACTCCAGCAACACCCAAATTTAAAGGAAAAATTATCCCAATCCTTATTCCTGTAGCTGTAAGCTGACAGAGGGGATTCCTGCAGAAGGTTGGATTTTAAGTTGCCTCTATTTTTTTTTTCCCTGAAAGCTTTGCCATTGCAGAAAGGAAAACGCCTTTGTAACACAAAGAAATCTGTGCCAAGCGTGGCAAAAAGCCCAAAATTAGCATTGTTTGAGTGCACCTAAGTCAGGCATTTCCAACAGAACAGATAAAGCGATGATTACAAAACCCACCAAGGTGCTGCTTGAAATCAGAGAATCCCAGAATGGTTTGGGACCTTAAAGCTCATCCATTTCCACTCTCTGTCATCAGCAGGGACACCTTCCACTGTCCCAGGGTGCTCCAACCCCACCCAGCCTGGCCTTGGACACTTCCAGGGATGCAAATACCAAATCAAACACCTTAAATCAGTCCCCTGAGTGCTGTCACTGCCAGATTTGCATACCATGTGAAGCTTAAAACCTCACTTTTCTACCTCCTCTTTTATTTTCTAGGATAAGGAATAAAAATACCAGCTGAGAATGCCCTAATCTGACTGAAAACTTCCTCTGCAAAGTTAATAGAAGCTCAGTATTATGACCATAGGCAGCTGGTTACCTACTGAAGTCAGATAGTGCTCCATGAGAGAAAAAAATAATAATTCCTGGAAAATCCCATCAGGAATCATTTCTCAGAACAATCCCAGCTTGTAATGCTGTTGCTGGCCTGGATGAAAACAAACAGGAGTCCATGCTCCCACTTATCTGGTATCAGTCATCCCTCTCCAATCTGCTGTTTGCAACAAGTGTTTATTGACAGAGAACAATAGTGGCTGCAGAGTAAACTGGGAGGAACTGAGCACATGCCTGAAGTCAAAGTCAGGTCATTCCTGTGGGAAGAAGAACCTTCCAGCCCCTTCCCTCAGCTTCAGGAGATGCCAGGGATGGCACAGCACAGAAATCCATCCCCTCAGCAAGCAGGGAAATCAAGGGTATTGTAAAATAGAACCAGGGAATGGCTTGGGATGGAAGGGATAATAATTCTCATCCAGTGCCACCTTCCACTGTCCCAGGGTGCTCCAAACACTGTCCAGCCTGGCCTTGGGCACTGCCAGGGATCCAGGGGCAGCCACAGCTGCTCTGGGCACCCTGTGCCAGGGTGCCACCAGCCTCTCAGCCAGGAATTCCTTTCCAATATCCCATCTAAACCCATTCTCTGTCATTTTAAAGCCATCTCCCCTTGTCCTGTCACTCCATCCCTTGCAGACAGTCTCTCTCCATCTTTCTTGTTGCTTCCTTCAGGTACTGTAAATCCACAATGAGGTCACCCCAAAGTTTCTGTTCTCCAGGCTGAACAATCCCAAATCTCTCAGCCTTTCCTCAGAACAAACAAACCCCTAACTTGGGTGTCCATGGGATGGCTCTAGAAAATGGAACCTGCGTGTGCTCGCTCCAACACACTGATCAATGCAGCAGCATTGGACAGCTTCCATGGACATTTCATACTTTTTACTCCATGGCTTTGGGATGTGTCACAGCACAGCAGCCTCCTCTCCTGTCCTGCCAGGCAGCTCCAAACCTCACAGCACAGCAGCACTAAAATCACCAAGATGCATCTTCTTTAATTTCCTGACAGCGTTTCCTTCCCTGCTCCAAAGACAAATACACACAAGACCATCACCTTAAACAAGAGTCTCCACGTGTCCCCACAGCCTGGACTGTAACTCCAGGGTTCCACAAAAGCCTTAAATCTGTCCTAAAGCACCACAGTCCTCCCTGAGACAGCAGAAGAGAAGCAGCAGTGGCTGTTGGCTGTGCTTTCACCAGTTTTCCTCTTGACAAATTCTTATCCCCCCATTCAAAGGGACAAGAGCAGAACTCAGCTGCAAAACTTTTAAATCACGATCATCGTGTCACTTCTTAGTTCACCAACTCCTTAAAGCCATCCCTTAATAATAAAATATATATTTCTATGTACCTAGTTTGAAGGTTCTTCCATAAACCCCTTTGGAAAAGCTAGCCCAATCTCAGAGAGGCACTAAAACACCCTGCCCATGAAGGGTGGCCCACGTCCCCTTCCCAAATTAGGCTTGCTGTTATTTGCCAAGACGTGACACACAACAAAAACTAACCAGGAACAAACAAAAATACTGGAACTCACTGAATTTGGCCAAGACCAAGTCCAATCCCCTCCCTGTCACCAGCTCCAAGCACTGAGTGCCACATCCAGTCCTTCCCTGGACACCTGCAGGGATGGGGACTCAAGCTCTGTAACTGGAAGTTCTCCTTTTACATCTGACCATCCGAGGGCACATGGCACTAATTATCTATTTCATCATTTATTCTGATTTTTAAAAAAGGATTAAACTACCACATTCGTGGTCTGATTACTCCATATGAACACAAAGGCATTTTAAATACAGTATTTGCAGTAACACCAGTAGCACCAGTTCTACCTCTCACTGCAGTCCTCAGCATAAAGGAAAAGGGGCAAAGAACAGCAGAATTCAGGATTTGGAAGCTACCACAGCCATTGTGCACTATCTCACAGGTGCTGGTCAGGCTCCCAGACTTCCCAAAGCAGCTCCTGACATCCCTTTTTTCCCAGCAGAAAGAAAATTCCGAATTTCACATCAAAATTACAAATCGCAGTCACACTGAAAGCAGGGAATGTGAGCAGCCACGCTCCATGGCCACTTTGTGACACCGAGGGGACACAAGCAGCTCGCAGGGCTCTCTGGAAGCCTCTGATGTCCCCGTGGAGGAAGCCACACACACACGTGGTCCCCTCCCCACGGGCTCAGGGCGAGGGATGAAAGGCAGGATTGAGATGAAGGACAAGGATCCGCAGCACTGGGAGCAGGGAAAAGCTTCTCCAAGGCAGCTGATCGCTTCCCCTGTTTCGCCTGGCTCCCCACATGTTAACCTAATATCCGTATTATCCCATTCCATCCACACCCATTCCTCCCTGAACTCTCTCAGGAAGCGGAGCTGAGTCACTCTCTCAACTGCCTGCTGAGATAATGCCTCTGCACAGAGGCTTGGGGCAGCAAATTCACTTGACCGGCGTGCAGGGCACCCAGCAGCATCCCCAAATCCCACTGTGCCATGGGGGGAGTGCTCCTCAACACCTGTGTCCTACCAGCTGTCACTACAGGCTCCTTGGCAGAATTTGTTCAGCTGCATCACAGCCAGCAAATCTTCAGGTCTTGAGATGTTAAGAAAACTCTGTTGTGCACAGGAATATACCAGAGGAGGGAGGGGGAAAGGGATATAAATGTATTATGTAAGCATATGTGTGTATTTTATACATTTCTGAGCTCCCACTGCTGTCACACAAACGTAACCACAACAACAAACACGCCTTCCTGATGTGTCTGCTTTGGGGAAGCCTGCACACAGAAAAACAGAATATTTGGGGTTGGAAGGCACCTCTGGAGATCATCCAGACCATCCCACCTGCCACGTGAAGCAGGTGACAGAGGAACACATCCAGGTGGGTTGGGATAGCTCCAGAGGGGGAGACTCCACACCCTCCACGGGCAGCTGTTCCAGGGCTCTGCCACCTTCCATGGAAAGAAGTTCTTGCTCGTGTGGAGGTGGAACTTGTCCTGGCTTAGCTCATGGCCACTGCTCCTCATCCTGTCACTGAGCACCACTGGAATGAGTCTGGCACCTTCCATGTGCATGGACTGATGAGACACACAAAGCACTGTACATTATGTTTCACTAAGTGCCATTAACATTCCTATTAGGGATTTTCTCCCTGTCAGACAATACTGAGTCCACATCAGTCCCCGGGACTGGTCAAATAGGAAGAAAAATATTCTCAAGTCTGAATTTTCAGGTTAACATTGCTGTCTGCATTTCTGCTTGGGACTACACAACTGTTGCATCAATTCTCCACAGCCTCCAGATCTCACAAGCAGCAAAAAATAAAACACCAGAAGACCCACAGTGCCCTTTCTTAACAACATAAAGGTGCATAAAACACATAGAACCAAATTAAATATACATTTTCTTTAGGAGAACACCAAAAAGAAGTTACCCCTCCCAAAGCATCTCTAACAGAATGGCACAGGCCAGTGAATCTAATGTTCAATTAGCTCTAAATCTGATTTATCTCCTTTCAGCACTTCATCCACTTTCAACCCTCACATCCCTGCCATTCAGCAGATAAATCCCCCAGCGTGGTGAGGATCTCAGCCTCCTTGCAGGAAAAAGAAAAACTACCAGAGAAACACTGAACTATTCTAAAACCATCACTAACTACTCTGCAGAGCAGTGGACACAAAAAAATAGCAGCTAAGCACAGCACCTTGTGCTTTTTTCAAACTGAGAGGGGGTTTTTATTGTTAAATTACATTCCTTATTACACATACAACCCCACACACGGGAGATGGACGTACAATTAATGCACGTTATAAGACAACCAGTCAATTTCACACTTTTTTTTTTTTTCCACTCGTGTCATTTTCAAATCAATTTCAAGATTGAAATTGATTTGAAAAATCAATCAATCTGAAATTTCAATCATGAAATTTCCATTCCTGGAAAGCCGGGCCCGGGCAGTCACCCCCACCACGGAGCTCCTGCAAAAGAGGAACTTGCTTTCGAGTGTCACCGGCTTGTAACATCAGCTCACACTACGTGACAATTCGGTCATTCCAGAACACCCATCCCACACCAGCAGGCAGATAATTTGGAAATTTAACGAGTGACTGCCATCAGTGGCGTTTCTGCTTCCCTGTGTTTGCCCTGCACCCTCAGCGCTGGAATTACCCACAGCTCTCACACAGCGTAACCGAGACTGTCCAAGCACTTTTAAAAATCAAGGTGTGGTTTTCTAGGCACACGCACACAGAAGTTAAAATTAATTCCTACAATTCGCTCAGGTTTCGCTCAGCCCCAGATCCTCCCTTCTCCCTGCTCGCTTTCTTGATGAGGTTGAGCTGTGGGTTTCTATTTTCCTTCACGATCAATCCAGCCCAAGAACTGTGGTGGGCATTGAACTCCACGTTTCCCATTTGAATAGTCAGATTTACCATTTCCTTCCCCCAGACAAACGCTCGTTCGTGCCTATAAAGTTTTCTGCGCCGAAACCCCGAAATAAAACCTTTTGCCCCAAACGCAACATCCTTAAACTCCTGAGGGGCCCTGTCGGCACAGCCCTGCCCAAACCTCACCGGGGTTTGGGGCTGTTTAGACCCAGCGGGGATGTGTGAGCCACCAGCTGGGAACAATCCCTCTCTGTTCGAGAGGGACGGAAGGAGCGCAGTAGGAAATGGATCCCTCATCTGTATGAGCATCACACTGGGCAGAACAGAGAGCCCTGCTCCCTACACCTCCCACGGAGGGACAGCACACAGCCCACGGGCTGGGGGCTCCCAAAGGAGCCAGCCTGGAAGCTCATCCCGCTCCGCCAGCGCGGGGAGAAAGGACCCGACCTGAAAACAACTCGGGAGCTTCTTGGCTGCGCGCAGCGCTCGGGGAGCGACAGGAACGCAGCGGCGCCGAGGGAGAAAGGCAACTTCTCCCGGCGGGGCACGGCGCTCCCAGACAACTCCACAAGTCCCTGAGAGCCAGGAGGAGCCGGGCTGAGGAGGCAGGAACCGGAGGGGGACTCAGAGGGAGCGGGGAACGCCGCGCTCCATGCCGGCCGCGGAGTGGAGCGGAGAGCCGGGCAGGGACGGGGAGGCCGCGGCCGGGGGGTGCCCCTGTGCGCAACAGGCGGGAGCGGGGCGGGCGCGTCCTCACCTACGCCGTACTTCTCCTCCCTTTTGGTGGGCACCCAGCGGGTCATGGCGCCGGGAGCCGCCGGGATGCCAGAGCCCCGCTCCCTACGCCGCCATTTTCCGACCGCGGGACGGGAAAAGTTTCTCCCGACGATGGAGTCATGTGGTGCGGGCGGAGCCAGCCCAGCCCGGCCCCGCCGCCCCTCAGCGTCCCCTCAGCGCCCGGCCAGCCCGGCCCGGCCCCGCCGCTGCCACCGGCGGAACGGCTGCACACAAAGGGAACGGCTGTGCTCCTCTCTGCCCGGCCTTATTACAGCTGCCACCCCAGTTAGCATCACTTCTGTCCCGGCTATCTCCCATCCTAGCCCCGGTTCTGTCCCGGCTATCTCCCATCCTAGCCCCGGTTCTGTCCCGGCTATCTCCCATCCTAGCCCCGGTTCTGTCCCGGGTATCTCCCCTCCTAGCCCCGGTTCTGTCCCGGGTATCTCCCATCCTAGCCCCGGTTCTGTCCCGGCTATCTCCCATCCTAGCCCCGGTTCTGTCCCGGCTATCTCCCATCCTAGCCCCGGTTCTGTCCCGGCTATCTCCCCTCCTAGCCCCAGTTCTGTCCCAGGTGAAGCCGGTTCTGTCCCAAGTATCTCCTTCCCTATTCCTGGTTCTGTCCCAAGTATCTCCTTCCCTATTCCCGGTTCTGTCTCAGATATCTCCCTTCCTAGCCCCGGTTCTATCCCAGGTGCTCCCGGTTCTATCCCAGGTATCTCCCTTCCTAGCCCCGGTTCTGTCCCAAGTATCTCCTTCCCTATTCCCGGTTCTGTCCCAGGTTCTCCCGGTTCTGTCCCAGGTACCTCCTCCGCCTATTCCCGGTTCTGTCCCAGATATCTCCCCTCCTAGCCCCAGTTCTGTCCGGGGTGAAGCCGGTTCTGTCCCACGTATCTCCTTCCCTATTCCCGGTTCTATCCCAGGTATCTCCCCATCCTATCCCCGGTTCTGTCCCAGGTATCTCCCCATCCTATTCCCGGTTCTATCCCAGGTATCTCCCTGCCTATTCCCGGTTCTATCCCAGGTATCTCCCTGCCTATTCCCGGTTCTATCCCAGGTATCTCCCATCCTATCCCCGGTTCTGTCCCAGGTACAGCCGGTTGTGCTTTGCCGGAAAGTTTCTGGCTGCATCCTCCGTGGAGATGCGGCTTTTAAAATAAAGCTCTTTTTGCTGATGTTGAATAGTTGGAGCACGATGTGCGTTTGTTGGGAGCGGGACAAGCCCTAGAAGTGTGGCTGTACGAACATTACGGGGTTATAAACGAGGGCCAGTGCGGGTGTTTTAGTGGGATCGGGAAGGCTCCGGTACCGATCCGGGCCGGGGATGAGCTGATGGAGCAGCCCTGGGACAAAGGCTCGGGGGTCTGGTGGTCAGAGCTGGACATGCCCCGGCCATGTGGGGAAAAAAACCCTCGAGTCCTGGACTGATCCCACACCACAGTAGGAAAGAGGGGAATTCTGTCCTGCCCCGCTCAGGTGAGGCCCCACCTGCCGAGCTGCCTCCAGCCCTGGGATCCAACATGAGGAGGATGTGGAGATGCTGGAGAGATTCCAGAGGAGACCACTGAGATGTTCCAAGGGCTGGAGCCCCTCTGGGAGAGCTGGGGGTGCTCACCTGGAGAGGAGAGGGATCCAGGGAGAGCTCAGAGCCTCTGGCAGGGCCTAAAGGGGCTCCAGGAGAGCTGGAAAGGGACTGAGGATAAGGGATGGAGGGACAGGACACAGGGAATGGCTTTCACTGCCAGAGGGGATATTAGGGATAAATTGTTCCCTGTGAAGGTGGGGAGCCCTGGCACAGATTCCCAGAGCAGCTGTGGCTGTCCCTGGATCCCTGGCAGTGCCCAAGGCCAGGTTGGACATTGGGGCTTGGAGTATAAACATCGTAAACCTTCTGATTTCAAGACCTAAGTCCAAAATCTTGTCCAAATCTAGCATTTCCTGCCTAATTAAGCGTGGAATAAATGATTACAAAAGAACGAGCAAGGGAAATGAACTTCCTGTACTCAAGCCCTGTAGTCTTGGAGACATCCAGGACCGTGATTTAAAAAAAAAAAAAATAATTGTAAAAGTCTTCAGGAAACAGAAAATAAAGTGTGTAAAAGTCAAGAAAAAGCAGAGGGGTAGCACTTAAAAGGAATCAAGAGAAGTGAAATGACTGACTAGCTGTCATTTGGTAGGATTAGGCCTCTGCCAAAGGGGAAGCCCTGTAGCACAAATTTAAGGATTAAGCTAGATCCAGGGTTGGATTTTTTTTCTCCTCATTTTCTTGTGTTATGTGGACAGCAAAGGACCAGTTTCTGCAGCAGCATTTTTGCTGTCAGGTTGAAGCACTCAGACCCCTGAAGGAGTCTGCTCCTCTTTCCAGGTGCCTTCCCTTTCCCCACCCTTGGGGTTAGTTTCCCAAGACATCACCAACATGCTCAAATTAATCTAGATTTTACTGCAGCTGTCCTGCAGAATCCCAAGGGATTCTGATGGAGCTCCTGCACCTTTTGTTCATTCTGCCAGGAGTGAGGACAGCAAAAGCTTTCCAAAATCATGGCTTGTCCTGGTTATCCTGCACTCCTGGATCAATGATTTAGAGCCTTCCCAAAGACAACTTACAAGGGAGCTCTTTGATTTCACACTTTTATTTTCATGAGGGAAATCAGAGTGAATTGACTGAAACACTGGACGTGCTCGCTCTGTGCCCATAGTCACCTTTGGGTTCCCACACCAGGGCAAGTGAAAAGCAATAATATTTATTTCCAGCTATGAATGTTACTTTTATAAAACTGCTGCATTATTTTGGTGGTGCTCCCAAATACATGCAGCAAAACTGCCCGAGCTGCTCAGGCTCTTTAGGGTTTTTTAGGGGTTTTAGGTGCTTTAGGGTATTTTTGAGGCTGTTACTGGAACAATCTGGAAATCTGGAAGCTGATTGACTTTTCATTTCCATCCCTGAAAACCAGGAATCACTTCTAGGGAAGCGTGGTGGCTTTGCAGGTCCGGGGTGTGAGCAGGGGACACAAACCAGGAGGCTGATGTTAATTTAAACCCGTAATTAGTTAATAAATGAGTTATTGCTGTAGTCTGCCCTTTCTGGGCCACAAGGTTCAAAGCTGGAATGTGTTTGTATCTGTTTTGAGGGAGGCCAAAGGAGCATTTTTGTTTCCCTTCATGAGAAATGTGCTGCTGCCAAGCTTTCTTCAGGTGTTAATCAAGAGTTAAATTAAATTCTCCCCAAAATTGGCATTCCTTAGTCCCAGCTTACCTCTAGATCTGCACTAAATGGGAATTACATGGACACCAAGCCTAAGGCAGGAAGCACCAGGTTCAATAAAAATGAAAGTTAAAGCATTACTTATAACTTCTACATATTAAATCCATTCAATAGCACAATTGATGCTGATGTTAGTAAAAAAGAAGAGGTTTGTCCTGTTGTCTGATCATGATCTGTAACAAATATAACACAGCTGATCCCGTGACCACCATAAAGCCTCGCTGCTACTGATGAGGGTCTATATTCATTTTACTGCTTTCCACATCCTCATTTTAATGAAAATGTGTTACAAGAAGAGCTAATGCTATGAAAATTTTGATAGCCAGTAAAAAATGCTTCTAATTCACAATGCATAAATATCCCAGTGCTGGGGTTTTACAGCTAGGAAAAAATGGTAATTTTTTGGACTGTGATATGGAGAAAATAAAAGATTTTTATTTTTTCTCCAGCAAAAGTAATGTAAACTATCCTGAAAAAAGCATTTTTCATTAAACTGTAAAATGTTCAAGCTGACGTATTTTGCATGCTTAGGCATAATATATTTCTTCACACTGTGCATGTGTGTTTCTCATTTATTAAGAGGAAACTGAAAAATGCTTCTTTCCACAAAACCTGAAAGTTTTATCACACCCTTATGTCAACTCTTGGGGTTCTCATCTGATTTTTTTAATGCATCACACACAATTGGCGACACTTCTCTTGGAGCAAAGGAGCATTCCTTTTCATTTCTTAGTTCCAAGAAATCCAAATGCAGTATTTGGCCATCAATGATGTTTGAAATTCTTGTCACAGCATCTTTTCTAAAGGATGAATGGAAACAGAGCCGCTGCCCTGCTTGAGACACATTTGCAATAAAAAAAGAGATATTCCATAAAGGAACAGATATGATCAAGATTTGTTTCATGGTTCTTGCAGATGACCACACCAGGGGAATGTTTATTCCATCTCAGTTAAATATCACAGTTTTTGTAGTAATTTCTTTTCATTGACAGGCCTTGTAGGTAAATTCAGCATTTTCAGACAAAACACATAAGTAGTTCTTATACACCCACAGTGCAAATTCTTCTTGGAAATATTCCTCCCAGGAGGAGATGGGTGGACTTATAAAAAAATCATGTAATCACTTTTTGGCTTTTTCTGTTTGCACTAAAGATATTCTGTTGGAAATGTTATGGCTTCCACTCCAGCTGCTGATCATCTATTTTTGCTGTAATTTCCAGGAGGGGTGAATGACCTCTGTGTCTGTGACTGGCTGCATGCTCCATGTTTGGGTGTGAACAAAATAAGAGGGTTTTACACCAGGTGGGAAGAGGCTTTTAATAAACGCTCTGGTTTACAATGTACTGCAAGGAAGCAGAATGGAAATAAAATTAAATTTATGAGGTTTTTGTTGCAAAAATGACTTCAGCTTTGGCTTTGCAGATAGCTGTTAAATGTCTGATTAACTCGGGGGTCTCTTGCAGGTGAAAGTGCACCACTTTCAGGGAGGATTAAGCAGCCAAAACTTGCATTTCCTCCGACATTCCTGTTGGCTCCTGTCAGCCAAGGCGTGGCATTTACAAACCTGGACAAAGTTTGACAAGAGCTGGAGGGAAGTTCTGTGTTTTTGAAGGGTGCTCAGTAATCTTTCCTCTTTCTCTCACTTTCACAGAAGCATTTTTGTTATCTCTGGGTGTGTCTTCAGCTTTTCTTCCAGCAGAATGACATCTGGGATGCCCAGTGTGCTGCATGCAGGGCTTCATTTGCCAGCAGAAGTGTTCAAAGACAACATTTGAATTTATTCGGCTCCTGGGATGCACAATGAAGTCATTGCACTGGTTTGGAGTCTTTGAGAAGGGTTAAAGAGAGCATCTCTCCTTCCATCCTGCTGGCTCCATCAGCAGTTTCTGCCTCCGTGCATTTGAATTTTTATATTTAGAGATTATGGGGCTATTAGGGATTTAGAGGGCGATTAATTATTTCTTTCAGAGAGAAGTCCAGAAAGGAGCTGAACATACTAATTTATTAAGTAATACTGTTTTATTAAACTGTTTATGTTTTAGCCTAAAAAATGGGACTTGGCTGTACTTAATGAAAGGGATTGTTTCCTAAATGATATTCCTTCAGACTGTGCTGCTGAAAGTGAGAGAATGAACAAGGAATCTTCAGAGGGGTTGGATGTTTAGAGGCAAATGTGTGAACATCTCCCAGGTACTCTTTTCTAATGCACAGGTGTTCCCATAGTGATGTGCTTTTGGAAGGATGGGATTTTTATGGATACAGCTTAGTTTATACCCCGGTATTTCATCCTGTGCTCTGTAATAAAAAGTGGTTTACAATGCCACAATAAATGGAAGCTTCGTGTCAACAAAAGGGGGAAATCTGATTTCTGACCATGCCAAAGTGTGAGGTTTTACATTCTTGAGGGAGAAAGTGCAATGAGATTTTATGGTGGGTCAGTGTTATCACTGTGTGCTCTGAATAAACACCATTTACATAAAGAGCAGATCTTCTGTCAAAACCATCTCAGGTATCACCTTAAGGACATTTTATGTGATGTCTTAGACAGTGGCTCAGGAGCTCTTTCCCTACAGGATTTTTTTACCCCTCACCCTTCCCAGGATGTTCATTCCTGCAGGACTGAGGCAGCTGAAATCCCCTTGGCAACTACAGGTTTCTCCAACTCCCTGCAGCCAGAAATTTCACCAAATCTAAATAAACTTTTTTATTCCCAACTGAAGTACTTACAGGAGGGAGATACCCTCACTCACGTGAGTGTCTTGTTGTTAACTCCAAAAGCACACAAAGGTTCATTTTTTAGCAGTTCCTTGCACTAACTGAGCTTTAATTCTTATAAACAGCAACAGACTCAGGAATATCTTTGAAATTTTACAGTCAAGCCCAAAGCAGTTCAGGGAAAGGGTTGGACAAATTAATCTAAAATACAAATCAACTTTGAGTTCACTGTTGTGGTGACCTGTTCCTCTTTGCAACACCTGTGAATAACCAACAGTACATGGGTTTATGTGGTTGTGGGGTTTTTTCTCTTGGTGTTTACTGGTACATTTTTCATATATTTGAGATCTACACTCAAAATGAGATTATGAACTCAATTTACAAAACTCTCTGACAAATTCAAATATAACTGGCGAAACAAAAAACTTGATGTAACAAGTCAGGGATGAATCATTCCCAGAAAGTCAGTAAAGTTTAACTATATCAACTCCAACAGATCTGGGATTTTAAATCTCTTTTCAAGCTCAGAGTAAAAATTAAGTAAATCATTTTCCAAAGATGTTTTCTGGGACTATATTCTGGTAAAGCTGTTACTTATGAGAAGCCAAATAATGGTTACACAGAAGAGTGCAGGCTGGAGTTGCAAACATCCATTATTTCTGGTAATAAGGCTCAGCACTCATGTTGCACTTAACATTTTGAAAGCACTGGACAAATATTAACTCTCTCTTGCAATCCAGGGAGGTTTCAGGATCTCCATTTGCAAGGGGGAGGCAGCTGAGCTAAGGCCAGCTTTTTAAAATCTGACAGGCATTAGAAATTGAGAACCTCAGAATGCCAGGCCTCTTCTGTCACCTCCTGATGATGTGATTTTCCTGAGGCCAAAAGTGACACGTTAGCTGGGGCAGGGTTAGATTGGATGATTTCCTCGGCCTGCAGACAATGTTCCCTCTCATCCTTTGATGAACGATACAGGATGACAATGAGAAATGACAGAGAGAGAACATGATGTACTAGCACCTGTTAGAAGGTTTGAAAAACTGGTTACTGGAATATGGAGGGTTTAAAGCAACGAGGAAAATGAGTTGGTGGGAACAAAGAATCAGGTGGAAATTCGCAGAAATGGCCTCCACATATAAAATGCTCATTTCTGAAGGAAATAAAGAAACATCCCATCAACTCTCTACCCAGATTTTATCCATCTGAGCCCTTGGAAGACCAGGTTAAGAAAGGATGGGAGGATGCCCAAGAGGCTGTGTGTAGTGCAAGAAGCTGACGTCGCTTTTGACAACAGATTGATCCAAAACAGTCAGCAAACCCTGCTCAGGGAATTGTGCAGCACTGACAGGGTCTGGGGGCAAGTGGCACCATTATCTCTCCCTGGCTGCTCTCCAAAACTGGGTTTCTAAATGGATTTCTCACTGCAGGCTCTGGTAGGCTTTCCTAGTGAGCAGGATTGGTTTCCTAAAGATGCTTTAAAAGACTTTATGAGCTGTGCCTTTGGACAAAGCCTTTGCTTCTCCTCTGCCTTTGGATGGAGTCCTCAGTTCAGCCATTCTCAGGAGAGATGGTGGGGTGGCAACTGCACACCTCCCAGCTGGGTTGGCATGTCAGGTCCAGTTCCTTTTGGAAAATCCCAAATAACTTTGTTTAACACTGAAGTAGCTCAAACTGGCTTCTCCAAAATGAGGTGTGGTCTTCACCTGAGGACAAAGAGCAAGCCAGGAACTCATTCCCTTGTTTGATCTTCTGTAAATCCTTCTCTGGGAGGGTGGGCAGGCCCTGGCACAGTGTGCCCAGAGCAGCTGTGGCTGCCCCTGGATCCCTGGCAGTGCCCAAGGCCAGGCTGGACACTGGGGCTGGAGCAGCCTGGGACAGTGGGAGGTGTTCCTGCCATGGCAGGGGGGGCACTGGATAATCTTTATTCTCCTTCCAACCCAAAACATTCTATGTTTCTGTAAACCAGGTGCATTTTTCTTCCTCTCACATAAGATCCAGGATTCCTGGAAAGTGAGCACAAGTATTTGCTGTGCTTTGCACAAGGCTCAGTTTTCCACATGGAGCACGGAGCTGTTTGGAGCTGTTTGGAGCTGGCTGCCAAACATGAAACAGCGCCTCGTTCCTGCTTGGAAAAAAGGAGCTGATCTAATGCTCTGTGCCTTCCATTTGTCTGGCTTAGGAAAACATCTCAAACTTCTCTCCTGTCACATTGGAAAAATGTCACATTTTTGTTTCCAGCAGGCTCCTGCACTGAGATGAGTCAAACACAATAAAGCTGATATCTGTATTCCTGAGCTTGTTCTGGCTCTGCCCAAACTTCAACTTACAAACTATTTATGTGGAGTTGTTTGGAAATGGAAAGTTGTGAGTGCTGTTCTGATTCTGTAATCAAAAGTTGTTTGTGTCAGCCACAGGAACTACTCACCAATGTGTGTTGACAGTGGTTGAAATAAAAATACAGAAGCCCTTGTCTGAAAATGAGAAAATCTTCCTCCTCATCAGAAGCCTCCACCTGAAAAACAATGATTTATTTGTTTGACAGAGAGAGAAACACTGATAAAATAAACCATGTTCCAGGCCATTTTCAATGTTCATCATCTATCTGTCTATGAATATGTACTTTTATCTCTAAAATACACATATTTCTGCAATAAAAGTATTAATATTCTGGACAGGAATCCAATTTTATCTTTAAGCAGCATTTGCCAGGGATTGTTAAATCATATAATGGAAGCTTTGTCTAGACACATTTCTCAGTGGCCAACTTAATTTTTTTTTTTTACTTTGATTGTTTTTCATGTATTTCTGGGAAGAAAAAGTCCTAATAAATTTGTTTACAACCTTTTCTGGAAACTCTGTCAGTTTTATAATGTTCTACTCTGGTAATAATTTTTCTAACCCAAGCCCCCTATTCTTAGAGCCTGAGTGTTCTCCGGGAGAATCCTCAGCTGGAAGTTCCCTCAGATTGTTATTAAAAAAAGTTATTTGGTTTTTTTCACAAGTGAAACATTAGCACGTGTATTACTTGGAAAGGAGCAAAGCTTTCTTTCAGTGACTGCAGGATGTTTCCATGTGATGATTCTTACTATGAGTTATTAACAGAAACTACCTGGGTGTATTTCCCAGTGGAAAATCCAAATTATGACCATTATCAAACCCGGGACAGCCTCAGCACCCAGGCAGGGACCAGGATGTGGCTTTAAAGTCTCAGCAGTGGTTGTTGGTACAAAGGGTAAGATATTTTTGGGCAGCATTTTTAAAGCTGCTGCCTTTGTCCTCTCGCTCCTGGCCTTGGTCCAAGCTCCCTGAAATCAATGGGAAAGCTCACGTTGATTTTGGTGGGATTTAGCTCTGGCTCAGCTCTTTTGTGAAGAGGTTTCAGGTTTTAGACCTCTCAATCATGAGCATTAAAGCAAGCCTGGCAAAATGTTACTGCTTTCCACAGGGCTGCAGGTGCTGCTCCTGAGGCTCATAATGTCACGTTTTCCTTTGTTTCTCAATGCTCTTTATTAATCAAGTATTATTTCCTTCCACTTCCCAGGTGTGCACCTCAAGTACCTCAAGGTCATTTATAAAGAAATGCCAGGATGGTTTTAGAAAGCCTCAGTAGCTGCACGAGGCTGGGTTTTCACCAAAAGCCATGAGTTCATCCAGGACACCTTTCCTTGGTTTGGGTTGTTGCGGGGTTTTAAGTCAATTTTTGACTCTTCCCCTGCAGCATTATCCTGTTTGAAATTTAATTCTGTGTCAATTCAGTCTGTTGTCTGAGAATTTCTGCATCAGGCAGAGAAGGAGAAGTGAAACTCCTTAATTGGGTGAAGAAAGCAGAAGGATTCCTTCCAGGATTTGGAGCTTCCTTCCTCCCACAGCTTCAGGGGATGCTGAGAGCTGTCCCTGCCCTCCACACAGCGGGGAGAGGGGACACCAGGTGCTCCTTGGAGCTTCCCAAATGTCACTGTGCAAGTCTCCAGGCATCCCAGTCACCCCATGCTGGGGAAGGCAGCAGCTCCAGGAGGGTTTTTGGCTTGCTCTCACCCTCTGGGTCCATCTGCTGGGATATTTCCAAGGACATTCCATGGATGACATCACCTTTGCTTACAGGAGGGAGTGTGGTTTCCATGGCCACACTTCCATCCCCTCCATCTCCTTGCCTGCTCTGCCACCTTAAACACAAAGGATTCCCTTTCCAATTTAGAGAGGTCCGAGCTTGTGCATCTCAAAGCTGTCACACTTTGATTGTTCTTTCAATGCTTTAAAAACTCAACTTTTAGCTCGACTGTGGAGCAGGAAATATTTCTTCCTTGAACTCTCTGCATTTATACAGCCCTCTGTCTTTAGATTAGACAAGCAGATACAAGAATTGTCTTGTAAAATTGTAGTTTCCCTTTAATAAGCCACTCTGACAGGCAATTATTCATGCAGTCTGCTCGGTGCTAAATGTTTTTTCATGCTGTGCACCCCTGTCTCTTGATTGCAGGAATGCACTCCTGTGAATTATAATTATGAGTAAATATGAACTGGTGTGCAGGAAATGATTTACTAGGCCTTCCATTGCTGCATGCTATTGATTCTCCTCTTCTAACAAATAACAGGTATTTTTTCATTCTGTGGGCTTTTAAGTATTTACTGCAAGTTGTTGTGGGAGAAGTTGGTGAAACTCTGCATAAAGAATCTCTTTGGTGACAAAATTATTTGCTGATGTTTAAATTTCAGGACAAAAATGGCAAGAAGGTGTTAAAGTTTGGTGCTGGAATATTAAATGTTATACAGACATAACCACGTGGATCCAATTCACCTTGATAATTATCCCATTTTCAGATACTTCCAGAGAAACCACAGGCTTGTCATACTTAATAAACCAGATATTCCCTCATGATTAACAAAAAGAAGTCTGATCTCACTCTTTATAGACCTGTGTGTATTTAGGGCATAGAGAGTAAAAATCTCAACTATATAAAAACTGTGCAATAATAACCATTTTACTTTCTGGCTTCAAATATGAGCTGTGTGATAGAAATACAGCAGGAAAACCCAAAAATAGACAGAGCATCGTGAGCCTTTCAGGACCTAAAGTTTTCTTCCTCTCCAGGCAAATCCTGTTGACTGAGATGTCGTGAAGCCTCAGAGAAAACAGTGGAGGTTCAGTAAGGTTCAGAGTTGTATTTAATTTTAGAAATAGTATCACTTACGTGGGTATGTAAAGAACAAATCATGTCAAGCAAAGATGACTCCTTTTTTAAT
This sequence comes from Certhia americana, assembly GCA_018697195.1. Taxonomy (NCBI): domain Eukaryota; kingdom Metazoa; phylum Chordata; class Aves; order Passeriformes; family Certhiidae; genus Certhia; species Certhia americana. The sequence continues at coordinate 2,366,156 of CM031862.1, forward strand.
TAAATCGTCAATTAGTGGGAGAAGGCAAGGCAGTGCATGAAAGCATCTAGAATTTACTAAAGCATTCGATGCGGCGTGTCTCAAAACTGTGTTTGACAAATGAATCCAAGTGGATTACGCAGAAATGCAATTATGAGGCCTAGTAATTGGCTAAAGAATGTTCTGAGGAGTAAATGATCGACAGGGGAGTGCAGTCCTGGCCCACGCAGGGCATTATTGGGATTTCACTGCACCCCGAGGAAGGAGGCTTGTGGTGATAATGTTGCAAAAACAATTTCAGTTGCTTGTGGGGTTGTGTACCTGACAGAGCTGAGGATTCAGGGAGTTAGAGAAATGTTCTTTCCTTTGTTCCTGTCTAGCTGAAGGTGTGGTGGGCAGCAGAAATGCATGGCATGGCTCTGATCACCAATGAATCTGCAGTTTTCCCAAGTCAGAACTGTTCCTGACACTTACAGACAGATTTCAGTGCCCAAGGCTGTCACCTTTTGGGGCTGTTCTCCCATAGCTCACCTGTGAAAACCCAAATTAAACCATTCCATGTGCCCGTGGCAGGGCAGCAGTAACGCACAGATCACAGGGTTTCCTGACCAGGTATATCCCCTCTGACTGGGTGCTGGGAATTACAGAATAATTTAGGTTGGAAAAGACCTCTGAGGTCATGGAGTCCAACCATTAACCCAGCCAGGCCAAGGCCACCACTGCCCCATGGCCCTAATCACGAGGAGAAAGAAATTTCCTTGCTAAAAGGACAAATAAATTTCAGTTCCTGTGAGAGCTGAGCAATTGCCTTCCCTGTGAGGCACGAATCTGAGTAAAACACGAGCTTGGATCACACATCAAGGAAGCAACAGGCTGGGGCGAGAGGAATAATTGGCCTATTTCCCAAATTCACCTTCTGTGTTTAGCTAAGGCCCTGAAAAGGGAGGGCAAATTGCTGCAATTTGGGGTTGTGTCCCTGTTTTCCCTTTAGCCTGCTTTGCTCTCCACAGCTGCAGAGGTGGTGGGTTTGGCTCTGCGAGTGCAGCGTGTTTAGATGAGCAAGGTGGGATGTAAAAAAACCCCGAGTCACCTCTCTGGAATATATAAAGAGATGAAATCGAAGCAGGAGCTTTTTCTTATTGCTCAGGCATCGCAGCACAGAAAGCTGGGAATGTTTATCCAAGAGCTCCATCGGGGAAAAATGGGGAAAAATAAATGCTGCAGCCAATATGGGGTGGGGTGTGGATTCTAGACCCTACATTCTCCTCCAGCAGCTAAATTTGGTCCTTCAGGGCAATTTTATCAGGGAATTCCTTCGGGGAATTTCTCAGCCTTTGTGGGAGCACCTCTGATCCGTGAAGGAGGGCCAGGACCATTCTCCCCATTTCTGTCAGGACAGTTTGGCCATGATATAGCTCAACCACCTAAAAGAGCTCACATGGGGAATATTTAGTCTGGGTTTTCATCCCTCAGCAATCAGGGAAGGGAGGATAACACAGCTCATTTTTAAACATGTTCAGAAGAGGTCAAGTGGGTAAGATCCCTCTTTTTCTGCCCTGTAAAACCTGGACAGCTGTGCCCAGCTGTGGACAGTTCTCCAAACCTGACAGTTCTGTTGCCCAGCTCAGCTCTGGTTTATTTACAAGTAAATTTATAACCACTGGCACGTCCTATGCTGGTTTTCCCTACATTTTTTGTCCTACCTGCACATCCATCCTCCCTTTCTGTAGGGCATGGAAGGACACTGGAGGCCTTCAGCAGATTTGATTCCACTGATCCAACTTCAGAAATCATTTGACATTTTCTCTATGAAATTATATACATATTTTTTTTTTTTTTTAATTTTTTTTTTTTTTAAAATTTTTTTTTCCCTCATGGGCAAATCTTTCCCAGGTGTTTTCTGAGGAAGTTTGGACCAGATGATCCTTGAGGTCCCCTCCAACCTGGTATTATTTTTTCCACCAGTATTAAACTGGTAGAAAGAAGCCTTCCAGCTGAGAATGTTTTCTGTATATAAAAGGAGAGCATTTAACCAGAATATTTCAATCCCATGAATATATTTCACTCCAGTAATCCAGGCTGATGGAAAAGCTTTAGGATTGAGGAGCTGATATGAAAACCAGTTCCACCTGCCCACAGCTGAGGCTGCCTGGGCTGGCTCACACAGGTGGGTGTTACCATTCCTGGGGTTTCAGTGATTTCACTGCCTCACTATTCCATCATCAGGAGAAGAAGGAGCTTTAATGAGCTTCCTGTATTCTTCATTTTTATTTCTAGATCAAGCAGCCCACCAGCACTGAGCAATGCATTGTCACAGTTGTGAGTAATGGAGCTGGAAAGTGGACACTTGGCTAATTTGCTAAAAATAAGATTTTACATCTCTATTAAAGCTCCTTCTCATCCCTTTGGATGATGAAATACAGCACTGAGATGTTCTCTTACATCAGTGTCCAGGCTGGAGAAGGCTCTATTTCAACAGACTTCCCAAAATTCACTCTTTAATCCTATTTCATGTGTGGTGGTCTCACAGGGAGAATATAAAACATGAATGGAGGAGTCATAAAATAAAGAAAGTAAAAGGCCTTAACACTGGGACTATGAAAGCAATTTCCAAGCAGTCCTTATTGAAATTAGGTTTTAATCTGGTAAAAATAGAACTTACATTTACAAGCATCCCTTTCAATGGAGTGAAAATACTGCAAAATAAAAAGCTTTGCAGTTTATCCTGTGGGTTACTGTTTGCTTTTATGAGGATTTTGTCAATGGCAGAACAAATGTTGTAAGCATTTCCTGATTTTTTTTTCCCTCTCTGCTTGTGAAAACAACTAAATAAAGAAATAATTCTTTATTTTTTTTCCTCTGCCTGTTCATTCTGATATCACTCTTCAAGCTATTTCTCTTCAGTCTTGGTGATAAATGGGGCTTTGCAGGGAGCAGCCATAAAGCTCTCACAGTTTGTTTGTTGCTTATGTGGATTTTAAAAGAACATTTTATCGTAAGAAACAGCCATGAAAAATTACATATCCTGATCAGTTGTACTAACAAGTATTTGTAAAATAAATCAGAGAATTCAGGTTTGTTTAGTATTTTCACAGGAGTCTGTTTGCCCTGCTGTCGTGCAGAGATTTTATTTCATTTTTCTTTAATTTCCTTCAATTCAGCTCTGATTTTTTAGACTGATTTTCCCATACAATTTGGAAACATTTCCATCCATCCATCATCCATCTCTCTGTCCTTCCAGTGGCACTAAAAATGGGATTTCTAGATCTGTATGCCTCCTGAATTCCAGGGGATTTCTTTTCCTGACCTGTGAAGAAAACATTCATCCCAAACAACTTGGCCCTAAAGTCCAGTTATTTGGAGAAGCAAAACAAGACAAATTCTATCAACACATTCTTTGTAATGAAATTAATCTCCATTTTCCAATTAGGCTTCTCTTTTTTTATCAGTTCCCACACTTACTGATACCCACAATTACGAATAGAAATTTTAGTTAATAGTGTCTATTAACAACTGGCTTTATAAGAATTTATCTCCCATTTGAATATCTGTGGTCATAGTAACAGAAGTAATTGAGGACTAAATGAATCTGCAGCCTTGAGCATTGGATAAATTGCATTATTTCCTTTTTTGTTATTTATGCGGCATCACAAGTTCAGGTGGACAGCCCTTTGGGAAAGGAGTTTTCCCAAATATCCAACCTGAACCTCTCCTGCTGCAACCTGAGGCCATTCCCTCTTTTCCTGTCCCTTGCTCCCTGGAAGTGAAGGCAAAAAATGGTGGCAAATAGAACAAATTCCTGAAGGTAAGTGATAAATGATAAACTATAAATGATAAACTATAAATGATAAATGATATTTATTGGGTTCTTCCACACCCCAAATTTCCATTGCCATCCTTTTTAATCACCAGAATGAAGCCTAGAGCAGAGCCATGGGATTTTCCTGCCAGAGCAGAGGAAGGTGAGGCTCCAGTTTCTCTTTTTGCTGGATTTCTCTTCCCTCACTGGGGCCAGATCTGGTCCCAAACAGCCTCTCTCTATCTCCTTCCTCACTCTTAGCACTTTCTCAATGTTCTGTGTTTATTTCCTCCCCATTTTCTCTTTTCTTTACCTCTGCCTTCCCTTTGCTTTTTTCCTTACTCATTCCATTTCTTTCTTCCCTATTAGTGGTGAATGTAACCTACATCCTTTTCCATTTTCCAGGGTCGTTCTCTCTTTTCTCCTTTCCCCCATTTATATTTCTCTTTTTGCTTTTTCTTTTTTTTTTTTTTTTTTTTTTTTTTTTTTTTTGTAATTTCCATTTTTTCCTCTTTGTAGGAAGATTATATTAAGTGACAAGAATAATGTCAAATAAATGAGATTATGTTAATTAACAGATCTTGTCGCATTGCCATGATTCACAGGAAAAAATATTCACACTGGCTGATTTTTCAATTAAATCATTTGCTCTGTTATCTTCTCAGCATATCTTTATGAATATGCAGAAGTGTAATGCAGTTAAATTGTTTCAAGGTCCTTGTTAACCTCAAAAAGCCACAAGGTGCCTACTAGCAAAATAGGGGATTTCTTTTTCCTTGCCTTTTTGGGTCAAAATCACAATTCTTTGTTTCAGCCTTGATATCTTTTTCAGGGAAGTACAGGGGATTAAATTTTGAAAAAGCATCCTGATTCTTTCCAAGGATAACAGGCTCATTCTTTTCCTCATTCAACTTATTTCATCTTAAAAGTATTATTTCTTTTTGTGCCTTTAATATTTCTCTGAATGTCTCTTTATCCCATGGGGGCTCTCACCACCAGCAAGTACATCCCGAAAAATGCCTCGGAAAGAAGCTGTAGAGAATTAGCTGGAACTTCAAAGGTATCAGAAGTATTAATTCTGAAGTGGGGGATTGTTCCTGCCCACGTACAAAGGGAACCTTTGGGGAATAAATTGGAGTTTCCTGAACATTCCTTTCCTATGGTAGGGAAGGAATTGCAAGGTCTGGCGATGTGGTTAATGGCAAGCACCAACATCTCTGATTTCAGAGACAAAGCCTCGTGGAGCTGTTGCAATTTGAAAATAAAAAAAAATCTTTTTATCATCAACTGAGCCCCTGGAGTGTCATGGGCACCTTCCCAGGGGGTTTCTGTGCTGAAATTGCTCAAATTTGTTCTCTGGTAAGATTTCACTGAAAATAAGATAACAGAGCTTCGTGCCATGGAGGAGAGAGGAGATCTCTGTCCCCTGGAGGCTCCAATAATTTAGAGGAATTACAAGGAAAAAATCAAGTAAGCTGGTGGTTGTTTACTGATGGAAATCACCCAGGACAGACATTCCCCCTCTCCAGGTTCACTCTTTGAGGGCATTCCCTTTCAAAAGCTTCTCTATGTTTTGATCACTCTACTTGGGGACCACAGAAAAATTAAAAAATAGAGAGTTAAAATTTCTAAAAATAAAAAAATTATTAAAATATTGCAGCACTGCATGTAATTCAGCATGTATTATTATTATTATTATTATTATTATTATTATTATTATTATTATTATTATTATTACTATTAGACATGCAACAAATTCTTCTACTATGGCACTACTATGTAGTATTGATTTACTATGATTAATTTACTATTGACTATTACTATGTAATAATGATTTTTCTTTTCTGCAAGGTCAATATCCTTTCAAACCTACAGCCTTTATATCTTTCTATGTGCAAAAGAAGCTAGTGTGGAAAATATTTTTTTGTAACAAAGAGTGGTATTTGATGTATTTGATAAGTCAGATTAGAGTAGGAAAAACATGGGTAACAATCTCCAGAATATTTTATTTGGGATTTTCAAAGAGTTATGGAATTATGGAATAGTTTGGGTTGGAAGGGACCTTGAAGCTCATCCCATTCCACTCCCTGCCATGGGCAGGGACACATTTCACTGTCCCAGGCTGGGGGACAACCTGTCCTTGGACACTTCCAGGGATCCAGGGGCAGCCACAGCTGCTCTGGGCACCCTGTGCCAGGGCCTGCCCAGCCCACAGCAGATCTGCTTATAAAGACAGCAAAAGAAAACATTGCAAGGAATATTCTACCCTGTACTCAGGAGCAGTAATTTTAGGATTAGATCTTAGGTGGTTGAACATAATTTGGGGCAAGGGATAGAGCTGAAGGTCACCCAAGAGAGCACCACCACAGCATTCCCTTCCTTCTCTCTGCTCCTGGTTGAAGATCCCTTCTTGCTGGAATTTTGGGTATAGAGGATTTCAGGCTTTCTGTGCTGACAGGGACTGATCCTCAAAAACACACTGCATTGACCTGAGGCCTTGGAAAAGGCTCCCAAAACAGAGTGAGAGCACTGAGATTGTGAGTGTGTAGTTGAATAAAATTGTGTTATCTCACAGGGTGACAGATTTAGAATCTAGAGGTTTGGGATAGAGTGATACGTATGGAACAAAATGGAGAGTTAAGGGTGTTGAGTTCTTCTTCTTCTTCTTCATCTTCTTCATCTTCTTCATCTTCTTCTTCTTCTTCTTCTTCTTCTTCTTCTTCTTCGTCTTCTTCTTCTTCTTGTCTTTTTCCCCTCCTTCCCAAGTTTGGGTGATTTTGTGTGATTGGTTGAAAAAATCCACAGTGCAGGACATGGGTGGCTAGTAATTGGGTTAAAAGTAACAATAAATTCATTGGCATCTCATAATTTAGGTAGTTTAGGCTTAAAAAGACCTTGAAGACAAAACTCTAGGCACCATTTCTACTCTGTTAACTTACTTTTGGGATTGTTGAAAAGTTAAAAAAAATATCCTGCACCTTTTTTTTCCCCAGCACACCTGGGCAGGGCAGGGCACTGTGCCCTCACCCTCCCTCTGATCAGGATCAGAAGTTTCCTCTTCCACCAGTTCTCCTTCTTTGCCAGGGGCAGAGGGATCTCCCATTGCAGTGACCCCTTTGACTCTCTGGAATTCAGCTCATTCTTCTGAAATCTCCACAGCAAAGCTGCCCCACACATTCCAGCCTTAATTGCTAGTTTGTTTTTTTTAAAAAGAACCTGAGTGCTCAAGGACAGGAGCACAGTGTCTCCCACTTCGTGGTGAGTGGAAGGCTCAGTCTGGGAGGGAAGAAGGGAAGGAACAATGAGTGTGTGAGCCTGATCCAGCTACTTTTGCCATGTCAAAATTCTGTTTCAACAGAGCTTCCCTCTGCCCTGGAGCTCCTCTGAGTGTCCGTGGATGTTGTGGGTGCTGCTGCTGCTTTTTGTCCCAGGCTTACCGAGTCCAAGTGACTGCTTTGACTTTGTTTCATCTTCTACTATAATTAGTTTGAACAGCTATGCCTTTTGCTGACTCTCCTCATTTTATCAGAAATAATTGTCCCTAATCAATATCCATTATTCTGGTAGATTCATTATTCCTTAATTGCTGACAGGGTCCCTGCCCTGCCCCGTCCTCTTTACGGAGCTGAAATCCCAATAATGCTCCTGCAGGTGATGCTTTCACCCCACTCCATTTCCCTTCAGGATGGATGTTTGATGGGAAACCAAACCCTGTGACTATACTTTTGAGAGTCATATATTAAAAAATACAAGTGGAATTGACTTTTTGCCAGAAGTTTTTGATTTTTCTGGGAGTGCTCTTCCCTAAAATGCTCTTGAATTGGCACCCTCAAGGGTTTAAACAAAGGAGATAATTAAACAGATCCTTCAAAGCAGAGACTTACTGGTGTGCAGGAAAATGGTGCTTAAGCACATTCTTTTGTTTGAAAACTGTAACTTTGTTCAGAGCTCTTTTTGCCTTTCCTCACCCATCTTTTATGCTGGTGGAATTATCGTGGGCTAATAACAGCTGACTCCAGTTTGAACTTCAGATGAGAGATACATTCCCTGGGCTCCATCTCAGCACCCACATCATGCACAAGGCCAGCACAGCCCAGAATTTTGTTCTGATCCCAAAAAAGACCTCATGTGGCAGGTCTGGAATGGGAGCATCAGGGTTCCTTCTACTGCCACCAGGCTGTAGGGCCACTGGGAACATGGTGGTTGTCCCTAAAGGTCACCAGTGGTGTCACACCCCACACAACCCCCTTGTGCACCCATTATAGGGTTTAACACAGTGAAGGGTTTAAAAATTGAATCAGTTCTTCTGAAGGCTCTTTTAGGATCCCAGTACATTCCCTGGTTTCCAGCAGGAAGGAGAGAAAATGGGAAGGAGAGGAGAGTCATTGTGTACAAGTAAAGGTAAAGTCAATTTGAGTAATCAACTGTGGGAAATTAACTCTGTCAAATCCTGGCTGACTCCTTTCAAGGTATAATTATCTATATTTTGGGATAGGATCTTTAAATTCTTTGTAAATATTTATTGAGAGTAACTTCATAATACTATAATGCTCTTTTGTGGCATTCTGAGTTATGGAAGGAACAAAACCCCTCATCATCAGGGGAGTCTGTGGGCTGTGGATTCTCAGATTTCCCTTGTCTCCCTCCCACACACTGCAGGTATGACACAGGATGATGTCACACTTTGCCAGCTTTGTTACTGTTTAGTCAGAATGTTGTACAAAGAAACCCAGATCAAGCTAAAAGGTATCTGTAACTCTCAATATTTGAGCCCTGCTGGTAACAGCTGGGCAAATAAATAAGGATTTGCACTCTTTAATTGTTGTCACTCTAATTGTGGAGTTAATTTAAAGCTGAACTCAGAGTTTCTTTTAGAGGTTACCAGGAGAGAGGCAATTTATTGGCTCTGTTTAAATAGACAGTGGAGTTGAGGAACAACAGCGGGGTCTGTTTTCATTGGTGCCACTGGGAGAGATTTCCCACAGATCCGTGGAGCAGCCCTTGGAAAAAGGACTCCATAACCATAACCATCTCCCAACCATAATATCACAGAATCCCAGAATGATTTGGGCTGGAAGGGACCTTAAATCCCATCCAGTGCCACCCCTGCCATGGCAGGGACACCTCCCACTGTCCCAGGGTACTCCAAGCCCTGGCCATGGGCACTGCCAGGGATCCAGAGGCAGCCACAGCTGCTCTGGGAATTCTATCCCAACTCCTCCCCACCCTCACAAGGAGAAATTCCTCCCCAATATCCCATTCAGCCCTGCCCCTCCTTCAGTTGGAATCCAATGGGAATCTTCTGAATGATTTCTGTGTCACCAAAGGGGACCTGCTCAGTGATGGAAGCCAGTGCCATAAGACATAATTCTTCACTTTTTGTCAGCCTCCAGAGCCCAGTGGGAAACAAAAACAGAAGTAAAAGCTGCAGGAAGTTGAGTTTGGTTGAATTTCATCATTCCCATATGACCTGATCAGTGCTGGGGCTGTGGATTCAAGAACCCAGTGATATTTGGAAAGTGCCCCCCTAGAGCTGTCAGGCAACAGAAGGTGCTATACGTTGTTATTAACCTCTTTTTTTCCTTGGATTTTGCCCAGGTAACCACAGGGGAACCTACTACAGAGTCAGAAAACTCTTGGTTTCCTCTACCAGTGGGGGGAAAAAAATTTTTAAAAAATTGAGACGGAAATTAAAACATTAACCAGGAATTACACCAAAAGAGTGAGAGAAAATGGGTGAGGAAGGGAGAGAAACAAGTTTGCAAGAGTTTGAAATAGCTGTCTTTGAAGTTTTTTATGTTCCACTCATCTTTCTTGCTGCAGCCCATTGGGAATTTGAGGATGGAAGTTCAGAACTCCATGTTCAGGGGAGATGAAAGGCAGAGTCGTTCAGTGGTGAGAGCAGATCTCTGGAAGTGCATCCAACCCCATGTAGCTGCAATTAAATCACAGGACATGATGTTACTGGTTAAGGGGTAACGTGGCCCTCAGTGCTGCACGAGGTAAAATAAATAATAACTCCTGGATACAGTCATGGATCACTGAACTTTGCAACGTTGGTGGTGGGCCCTGAAAAATGAGTTACTGGGGATTAATTGGGAGAGTGTGCTGCTGTAAATTACAGTCGTGCTCAAGTTCATCAATAGAGGTTTAAAAAAGGCTCTTTAAATTAGCTTTCTAATTGATCAGGAGCAGTTCTGGGAAAAGACAGCAACGGGTTGGAGCAGGTGAAGTCTGTGAGCACAGTCTGGACCCTGAAAAACCTCGGCTGTCTTTGTAAATGAAGAGGTTTTCAGAATATCTCTGGAAAACTGACTCACCTTGATGGATGTCAGCTTCCAGAGAGGCAGAAGTCAGTGACTCAGGAGGAGGAAATTATAACTCATGCAGTGCGTAACAACAATTAAGATGTTTCCCTTTCATTTTTGTAAAGATCACAGGATGCAAAATAATGCAAAAGGTTTAGGATTGTTTTTGTTTGCTGACACACCTTACCTTTAGATTAGCAGGGAATAATGAGTTTTTATTCTGCAGCAGTGTCTATGTGAGTGTTTCAGACCTGGAAATATTACTCCTTATTTTTATCTGAGCTTCTCCCAGCATTCCAGAATACAAGCCCAGGGAGGTTTGTTCTGTTGGCATTTGAGTGCATGTCCTTTCCTGTTTTATTCCAAACAGGGGCAATTTCCCTTTATCTTCAGCTGTGCAGGATGTTACAGTTTGATTCCAGGGTGCAGTTTCCATGATTCCATGAACTCTTGGAAGCAGCCTCATGTCCTGTGTGCTGTGGGGTGTGAAGGCTGCTTTGGGATGTTGGTGATTCCTGGAGTGGGCATATTTCCGCAGGGCAGGTTTAATTGAAATTTTGGGAAGGAATTCTTGGTTGTGAGGGTGGGCAGGTACTGGCACAGGGTGCCCAGAGCAGCTGGGGCTGCCCCTGAATCTCTGGAAGTGTCCAAGGCCAGGCTGGATGTGGTTTGGAGCAGCCTGGGACAATGGAAGGTGTCCCTGGGCAGAAATCATTACCTGACATCAGTGGTGTCTCCACACAGAGCCCTCACAGCATCACAAATTTTGCAGCATCTTGGATCCTGTCAATGTCAGGAATTGTATTTCTGGCCCTAAAGTTTGCTTGGAACATTATTGATCAGAGACCAGCCGGGAGGAGGCTGAGATCCTGTTGGTGGTGTTAAGGTTGGCTGAGCTCCCCTCAAAATCCCCCACAATTTCTGCTGAGGCTGCTGGTGTACAATTTAAACACCAGAAAGGCTCAAATAAACCCCATCAGCTGTTAAACAGATGAAGATAAATAGACCCAGCAAGCACCAGTGGCCACACAGTTGGGGTTTTTTCCATCTTCTGAGGCTGTCACCACATTGAAGTTTTCAGGCAATTCCAAAGGAATCATATTTAGGATTTATAGAGAATAAGCCTGTAAAGGTTCACAGCTCCCTGCCTGCCTTGAGGTGGCATTACACAGTGTAAGCAGCAGGGATGAGTCTCCACTCCCTGGTTTGGATTCCTTCACTCCCCTGCCACTCACAGCCTTCTCAAACATCATTAATCATGTCACGATAAAAGCTGGCTCTGCACATCTCACTGTGCTCACAGTTCCTTCTGGAGCTTGTTCCAGTTAACTTCTCCTGGGTCAAACGATAAAGGGAGATGAAAGAGCAGGTGCTGAGGAGGCCTCCTCTGAAAGGGTTCTCCTATCTCCCCATGTCCTGCCATTGCTCATTTCTACTGGGGAGAGCAGGAGATAATTATAATCTCAGAGTGGGAAAATAACTGTCTGCCTCCTCACTGCCACCCTGGGGAGCGTTTAAGCACTACTTAACCATGGGTTAAGCATTGCTGGCTTTGCAGTAAAGTTTAAGTACAACTTGCTTTGAATAAGTATGGGGTCTGCTCTCCTGGAATCACTTTGAGAGCGATCATCTCCCCAGAGACATCAGCTGTTAGGATGGGCTGGCACCTGAACTGCCTGCAGAAACTTGTGCAGCACTTGAGTTGCTGAAGAGTTCAATAATTTAAAAGTGGAAAAGACGTACCAAATTATCGAGGTAATTTTCCTGAATACGGGTTAAACTTAATTTTCTGTGTCTGCAGCAAAGCAGTGCCCAACATTTCCCTTGGGAGCCGTCCTAATGAATCTCATTGCCAGCGAATTTTGCCTTATATTCAACCTAATTTTTCCCTGTCTTAATTTAATCCCATTACTTCTGCTTATGCTCCCTCTTGCTACACTAAATAATTCAGTGTCAGTAATTAGGTACAATTAGAGATGCGTCAATTAACGTTCATCGGCATGGCTGCAATGCCACAGGAAAGTCCAGGAGACCTGGCTGGGTTTGTGGAATTCCAGGAACTGCTGAACACAGATATGGTCCCTTGCAGGCTTCCATCCCATTCCCACTCCTCTATATTTAGCTGAAGTTGCTGGGCAGAGCAGCTCAGATATTCTTATCAGCTTTTCATTATTCTGGTGACACTGAGCACATCCATCCCCCAAGCCAGTCAATCCCATTTAGGCCAATAATTAGCAAAATTTATCAGGGATGTGAGTGTGGGTATAAAAACACAGGCACATCAAATCATCACGAGTTGTAAGAAATACTGGAGTTCCAATTCACTCATTAAAATGTCAAAAGCCATTCAGTTCATGTCCTTGTTCCATTGGTGAGTTTGTGCTACCTGGAGAGGGAGTTTCTCCCTGTAAGATTTGGAGTTTTCTCCCCTTAGACTACAGAATATTTCTCTTGTTTCCTGGGACACTTACTGTGGTTTTGTAGGTATTTCAACTGCTGAACACTCAGCTGGAAAAGATTGACTGCAGCAGTTTGGATAAATATATTTGATGCACAGATGTTCTAAGAACCTATTTTGCATGCTTGCCTGACTCGCTTCCCTTTCCATTTTCAAGAGGGATTCCACCTATTCCATCCATCTGCAACTGCCCTCCCTTACCTCTAAGGAAAAGAACAATTCCTTGCCTGCAGATTTGTAGAAGCACAGAGTGGTTTGGGTTGGGAGGGACCTTGTAGCCCATCCAGTTCCACTCCCTGCCATGGCCAGGGACACCTTCTGCTATCCCAAGCCCCATCCAACACCTTGGACAGCTACGATTTATGGATCCATGGAAATCCAGCTTGGTGGGTGAGCAGTGTACAGAGAGAATTCATCCACACCAGTCAGGACCCTCTTCAGATAAGGAGTGTTGGGATCCTCAGGATTGCCTGCTGGGACCAAGTTCCTGGATCCCTCCCAATTTCTGATGGCATGAAACTGCTGGAATTTCCCCAGGAAGTGCCACAGGAGCAGCACTGGAAAGGATTGTCCCCAGCATTGTAAAGAAAATTGTCATTTCCTGACGTGGCCCCTGTGTTCCGTGGTTTGGGGGTACCAGCCATGGATGTCAAAGCCTGTCTTTACTCCAGCTGATGACCCTGAAACTTCCCAGAGAATCCAAGAGCTTCATCTGCTCCCGTGGGCAATATTGTGCCTCCAGCTCAGTGACAGAACCAATTCTGTAGTGCTGTTATTCCCTGTAAATTGGCTTATTGTCCTTTAAAAGATCTGTGCTTACCCTTGCTGATATTTCAGCAGAGATCCACAGGAAATTGTTCCAGTAAATTGAAATTAAAAAATAAATCTAAAAAATTCCCCAAATAGCATGTGTCAATGAACGGGAAACAACTGTTAATTTTGTTTTTTCAATTTAGGAAAAGAAAGTGACTCCAGCTGGGAAGAAAGGAACCCCAGGGTGATTTTGCCAGGGAGGTTTTTGTATATCTTGTTCTGTATCCTATCACCAACATAACAGACAGCCTTCCTGACCTGCAGGGGGAATGAAAAGGTGCTTAAACTTAATGCTTTTTAAAATAATTAATCATCTGCTATTATTATATATGGCCAAGTTCAAGAAACAGTAAATTGCTTTTTATCTTTTATCAGTGAAAGCCAAATTTCAGGCATGGGAATGGATAAATCTAGGTCAGTGGCTGGATTTTCTGTGGTTTCTCTGACATTTGAATAAATTAAAACTACATTTTGAACACTGAATGCATCAATCACTAAGTACTCAAAAATGGAAAAGGAATTTAGGGGTTGGTCCTTCAGGAGTTTGCTTCCCAAGGCCTGGGTTCAGTCACAATGTCATAATAAACAGATTTTTAATTGTATTATACTCTCTGCTCTTATTTTAGTTGTGGCTTTTGGGCATGTTAAGGAGATCATTTCTCTGGTGGAATTTATTTTATCTTTTCCTTCCTTCAAGCCGAACTGTGGCTGTTGGTTATATTTTTCCTGCATCATGGCCCTGCCTCCCTTTGACCTTTGGTAGGAGCATCCTTGTCCTGGTCAGTTGGAATTAAGTCATAAATCTATCAAATTTCACCAGGGTGAAAATGTGCTACTCCCTGAAAATCCTCTTGTAATTCTCCATCTTTCCTTCCTCCTGGGTCCCACCCAGCACAGGTGATGGTGTCTGGGGCTGTTCAGCAGCACAATTGGCACTTTTCTTCTTATTTTGTGACATTATTGGGCAAAGATCTGTCAGGTGAAAGGATTCCTGTGGACCAGGAATCATCCCTAGGCCTGCATCTTCAACATATAAATTATTCTTTGTGGTATCAATAAAAGATGGAGTAGAAGGCAGAAAAAATTTAGGAATTCTTTTCCTTTTTTTGTTTGATCAGCACTAGTTTTATATGTTCTTACCTATTCTAGTTCAGATTATATCCTTTGTGAAGTTTTATGGATATAATCTTTGGTCATTTAAGGCAAGGGAGGAAGAGATCAGTTTTCCAGTGAAATATGAGGGAATACTATTCCAAAACTAGACTTGGAAGGAACCCTGCCACAGCCCAGTTCAGCCCCCAGATCTGCCCACTCCTCCCAGGGGACACTGGGGTTGTGAGGCTTAAAAAAAACAGGCACAGACAAGGAAAGGCACTCTTGCTCCTTCATGGATATCCATAAATATGATATTAGGAAAAGTTTCAGTGCACAGAGAGGGTTGTCAGGCTGGAATGGGCTTCCCAGGGAACCCTGGATTCCTGGAGGGATTTAAAAGCCATGAGATGTGGCACTTGGGGACATGGTTCAGTGGTGGCCTCGACAGTGCTGAGCTCATGGTTGGGCTCAATGATCTTAGAGGTCTTGTCCAAACTTAGTAATTCCATGATTTTATGAGTGGAATTGGATTTGGCCCAAATGGGAAAGAAAATGAATCTGAGTATTTCCAAAGCACCTTTTTTATCCTTGGCTAAATCGAAGTGAAACAAGAAGGAAACTGAAGTTTCTTTCTCATTTAGAACTCACAAACTGTATCATTTCGGATGGCAGAGGATTGGTTATTTTAACACAGATTTCCTGGGAGTCCCTGAGGGCAAACATTATCCAAGCAAAAGCAGAATGATAGATGTGCTATTTAGGACACCCAGCTCCACATCTGTGGATGGTTCAGCAAAAGAAGATTAAATGAGGAGAAATTCTTTCAATTTCCTTTGGGTTTGGTTGGACCTCCAGAGACAATGAACTTCCCTAAGGTTTCAGATGACTGGGAAACAATTCCACCTCCCAAGCGGGAAAATGGGACAGCACATCTGCACCTCCAGCTCCCTTGGTGGGACACTGCAAGTTGGTGAGGGATGGATCTGACAAGAATTGGAAACTGGAAAGGAGACTGCTGTTTTGGCTCCTGTGCTGGAGGGTCTCCAATCCAGTTCAATCCAACCCAATCTAATCCAAATCCAATTCAAATTCAAATCCAATCCAATCCAATCCATATCAAATTCAAATCCAATCCAATCCAGTCCAAATCAAATCCAAATCCAAATCCAATCCAGTCCAATCCAAATCCAATCCAATCCAATCCAATCCAATCCAATCCAATCCAATCCAATCCAAACCAACTTGGTTGAATGGCTCCATCCATAATCATGAAGCTACAGGATGGTTGGAACTTTGAAGTTCATCTCAAAGCCATGGCAGGGACCCCTCCCACTGTCCCAGGCTGCTCCAGCCCCAATGTCCAGCCTGGCCTTGGGCACTGCCAGGGATCCAGGGACAGCCACAGCTGCTCTGGGCACCCTGTGCCAGGGCCTGACCACCCTGCCAGGGAACAATTTATCCCTAATATCCCCTCTGGCAGTGAAAGCCATTCCCTGTGTCCTGTCCCTCCATCCCTTGTCCCCAGTCCCTCTCCAGCTCTCCTGGAGCCCCTTCAGGCCCTGCAAGGGGCTCTGAGCTCTCCCTGGAGCCTTCTCCTCTCCAGATGAGCACTCCCAGCTCTCCCAGCCTGTCCCAGAGAGGCTCCAGCCCCTGGAGCAGCTCCGTGGCCTGCTCTGGAATCTCTCCAGCAGCTCCACATCCTTCCCATGCTGAGGACCCCAGAGCTGGACTCAGGGGTCTCACAAGAGCAGAGCACAGATCTGGAAAAACACCCTTCCAGGGAGAAACTCCTTCCTTGGCTGCTGCAGCAAATCCAGAATTTCTCCCAGTGTTCCCTGGCTGCTGATTTCCTCCTGGCAAGGAGGGAGAGCTGTTCTGCCCTTCAGCACCTCCTGAGCTGCCTCTGAGGGCAGGGCAGCCGAGCAGCAGCACGGAGTGAGCAGGACACTGGAGCCACTGGAAACAATCTGCAGTCATTAATATGGATTCCAGGGTAATTTTATATTTCATGAGCTTCTTTTCTCTTTCTCTTTCTCTTCAAGCCCCCAGGAGATGGCAGATGTTTTTGGGTATCACGTGGAGAGCAATGTGTATTTTACTTTTTTTTTTTTTTTATTGTGAAGATTTCTCCTCACTTGAAGGGATTAAGAGAGGCAAATCTCTCTTCTGCTTTTGTGGTTTGGTTGTTTGGGGTTTTTTTTAATCAAATGCTATCAGCATTTCTGAAAAGTTTGCAGTCGGTTTTCCTCTCAGAGCCCTTTCAAAGGGATAAACTCCTTCATTAAAACTGGGTTTCCAGAAAGTTTGGATCCCTCCTCTCCTTCAGGGGTTCTGCTTAACTGCAATAAAACCCAGGATCAGTAACACTGCAAAAGGGTGTTGCTACTTTAGAGTCTACATTTATTGTATATTGCCTCCATCTAAACCCAAATTCTGAGTGAAACACCTCATGAAATCAAATCTATAGGCAATATTTGCAAAATTAGGTCTAATCCTGAAGTCTGTAACTAAGGGAAGGCACTACAAATAAATTGGAAAAGCCACATTGAATTTCTTCTGGCAAAATCCAACAGCAGCAATGAACCAGAGGAACAATGAGCAACATCACCCATCAGATCTCTATTTTCCTCTCTATAGAATTAATCTCTTGTGGAATTGAATCTATTGAACTTCTCTATAATTGTCCCTTCAGCTCCTTTCTGTTGATTTCTTGCTTTCCTTTAACAATAACAAAATTTTGTCTCTTTTGCATAGGGTGGGAAGATGAGATTGTTTTGTTTGGGTTTTTTTTTCTGGAAAAACTGTAGATATTGCAGTGTATTAATTCATTTCCCCTAATATTAGATACAGGAACATTTTTCCATCATGGATTTCTCCCTGATTCCTTCCTTCACTACCTGGCCAGTGGCTTTGTCCAGAAGATCCTGTACCCTCCCTGCATGAAGACAAGACCTGTCCACGATAATTTGGAACCACTGGATGTATTCAAATAAAACAAAACAAAAAGAGTGGCTGTGCATCCCTGATGGATAAACGTGCTGAAAGTGGAACCTTTTCCTCAGTCTGCTCCAGGAGTGGTTTAAAACTGCCCCAAGGCATGGGGATGGGATTGATATTGCAAATCTTGGCTGGATGGGGGCTGCTCATGCTTGGTTGCTGCACTGCTGCCAGCTGGCAAGGCTGGAAGCATCCGTGAATTCCCTTTAAAACATGGGAATTCCATGGGGCTGGGCCAGTGCTGGAAGACTGCAGATGTAAATCCAGCAAAGGAACTCCAGGGGGAAATGCCAAAGTTCTGCCAATTCTCCTCCCCTGGCCAACTTTTATTTTAGTTTGAAATGTAAGAAATAATTTACTTCTTAGAAAATATGGAGGGCAATTCATAAAGAATTCATTTTCCCTTACCTTGGTGATAAAGGTGGCTCTGTTTTTCCCTCCTGTTTCCAGGGAGGAGAACAGGCAGCCTAAACTCTGCTGAATGAAAGATAAATGAGTGATAAAATTGCTGGAGAATCTCTAATGTACATGCTCAAGCCATCAGGCTTCAGCTCTTATTAAGTGTGAGCAGGGACTGGGACTGTTGCTGTGCTTGACTGACATTGGAGACTTTAAAAAATTTATTTGAAAGGACAAAAGCTAAAATAACTTTTAGATATTCCACTCAAAGTAACCAGAAATATTCTGCAGAGTGTCATGGTTTAATAATAATAAAGAAGAGAGGGAGGGAGGGATGAAGCCCCAGAGAGAGCAGTGATGCCCAAACATCACTCAGCACCTGCCCCCAGCAGTGGTCGGTGGCTCCCAGTTTCCCCAGTTTATAAACTGGGCATTGCAAGGTGTGGAATGTCCCTTTGGTCACTTCAGGTCACCTGTCCTGGCCATGCTCCTCCCAAATTTTTATGCAGCTCCTCGCTGGCAGAGCTTGGGATGCTGAAAAGTCCTTGACTCTGAAATATCAGCATGTTCTCAGCATTATTCCCTCAATCCCAGCCAAAACCAGCACAAAGTGGGATGAGGATCATATTCCCTAAACCCACTGGGAAGGGTACCCCAAGCCCAGACCTCCCAATATTGGCTGCACAGAGGGAAAAAACAAATCATTTTTATGTCCCCTTGCAATTTCACTCTGCCTTCTCTCCTTCAATTGATGCTCAGGAAAATAAAATGACTGTGGAGGTAGCAAAAAAAAAAAAAAAAAGGGGAAAAAAAAAAAAAAAAAGCTTTGAGTGTTTCTCATAAAGTGAGATGTACAGGGTTCTGTGAGCTTCTCCTAATGGTTAAAATAGAGAGAGGCAGCCTGAAGCCTCAGACTAATTTTGCAGTGGGTTTGTTACACAATGAGACAGGGAACAAAGAAAGAGCTGGAAGGAGGGGAAGATGAGGATGGAGCCCTTCCTCGGTCTGTGATGTGCCTTTGCCCATTCCCAAGAAACAAGGAAGAAAAGTCTTGTAAAAGTTGTCAGCAATATGAAAGTACATTATCTGGGACACCAAAGAAAAAAGATCATAACTTTTGCTCTGTATTCCCCTGGTGTTGAGTGATAGAACCTTAAAATACTGGGGTTTTTTTATTTTTGTTTTATTACTTGGAAAAGTGGAACAAAGTTACAAATCGGAAGTTTTAGAGGACTGTGTTTTAAAAGGAACTCCTTCTAATGGTATTTTTGCCTGATGTGCAATATTGTGGTCTCTTCCTGAGAGAGTAAAAATGGAGTAAAAAAGGATCTCCTGGAATGCTCAGGGAAGTTCCCAGGAGATTAATTGAATATATATATACACACACATATATACCATTTATAAATATGACTACACACTTTCACATAGTATATTTAATATATAAACTACAAACCAAAAAACGTCCTAAAATAAAATCGTGTTTGCTGAACAGAGAGGTGACTGCTGGAAGTGGCAGTTTTAGAGTGAAACATGAGCACAGGTATGAGGTAGCAAATTTACAACTGTCTATAAGAACAAACTAAAATTTTGATAGACCTGAATATTCCTCACTGGCCGTATTATTAATTTAAACAATTGCAATAATTAAATAATGAAAACTGGTACAAGTAGGATGAAGATTTATGAAAGTGCTCTCCTCTCTTTGGTACATAACTCTGACTTTACTCACCTCCAGCAGATCAGTAGGTAAGCTTGGTCCCCGTCCTTTTACCACATCAGTTGTCATTATCTTCTGATTTGGGTCTTAAATTTTGAATTTTTTCCACCTTGGAGTGAGTATTCCAGAGCTTCAGACAAAACCCACTACATGGAAGAAAACCCCAAACCCATTAAATTATTTGTTGGGGACCATGCAACTGCTTTTCATGGAATCCCAGACTGGTTTGGTTTGGAAAGGAGCTTAAAACTCATCCAGTGCCACCCACTGTCCCAGGCTGCTCCAGCCCCAATGTCCAACCTGACCTTGGGCACTGCCAGGGATCCAGGGGCAGCCCCAGCTGCTCTGGGCACTCTGTGCCAGGGCCTGCCCACCCTGCCAGGGAACAATTCCTGCCCCAAATCCAACCTAAATCTGCCCTTGGTCAGTTTGCAGCCATTTCCCCTTGTCTTGTCCCTCCATCCCTTGTCCAAACCTTTCTGTAATTTCCTTTTCCCCTCATATTTTACACATTAAGAACATCTGAAAACACCAAACTATGTGCTGGAGCACAAAATCTGACTGGGACAGCAGGGATGGGTTTCCTGCTCAGCATGAGAATTAGGAGTAGCATTCCAGAGAAAAGATGGGAAAAGAGAGAAAGGTAAAGGTTTTGGGGCTTTTGCCACTTTGTAGAGGCTCTCAGGTTCCTGTGAGTGTGGGATGCTGTGGAATTCCCAAGGAGAAGAAGCCAAGAGAGAGAGGCCAAGCCTGGAGAGGCCAAGCCCTCATGGATGCAGGGAAGCAATCCCTGAGCCTGAGGCTCAGTGAGGGTGCAATTAAGTGTGAGATTTAATTAGGGGCTTCTGGAGGCATCTCCTATTCATTTCAACCACTACATGTACAACTTCTGTACTATATATATATATATATATATATATTTATTTCTTCCTGATTTCTAAACTAAAAGAAAAATCTCCACCAGAATAAAAAGTACCCCTGGAATTTCATTCCTGACGCGTTTTTCTTATGTAAACAGTTTCTGGAGAGGGAATGATCTCTGGGAGGTTTTGGTTTTGTTTTTTTTTTCTTTCCACAATGATTTAAGAGAGGGAGGATGGGACTTCTTCAAAGCACAGTTCATCACTTCCTCACCCATGGCTGTGACAAGTTCTCCTGAGGAAACACACTCATTCCATCATTTCCCATCAAGCCTGACACTTCCAAGGCACATCTCACTGTCACTCATTTTGCCCTAGCACACACTTCACAATTCCTTGTGACAGAAGGAGATTTCCAAGCCCTTTTCCCAGTGCAGTCCACAGGTGCTGCTGGCACTGTCATGTTTAGGAGCAGAGGAACAGCACGGGGTCTTGTTGAAACCTGGCAGGGAGCCCCTCTCAGAGGAGAGTTTATGAAAGATATATAAGAGAAAAATTAAACCATTAAGTTTTCATGGAGTGTAGACTTAGGTGTTTAGAATTGTAAATTTTCTCCCCTTTTGCAAAATCCAAAGAACAAGCTTATAATTGTAAATTATTTGACCTACAAAGCTTTATATCATGTATGTTTAATCAGGATGAGAGAGGTGGTTCTCCACCTCTACTCTGCTCTGGTGAGACCCCAGCTGGAGCTCTGAATCCACCTCTGAGATCCTCAGCATGGGAAGGATGTGGAGCTGCTGGAGAGATTCCAGAGCAGGCCATGGAGCTGCTCCAAGGGCTGGAGCCCCTCTGGAGCCAGGCTGGGAGAGCTGGGAATGTTCCCCTGGAGATGGGAAGGATTCAGGGAGAGCTCAGAGCCCCTTGCAGGACGTAAAGGGGCTCCAGGAGAGCTGGAGAGGGACTGGGGGCAAGGGATGGAGGGACAGGACACAGGGAATGGCTTTAAACTGAAGGAGGGTGGGTTTAGATGGGACATTGGGAAGGAATTGCTCCCTGGGAGGGTGGGGAGGGGCTGGGTCAGAATTCTCAGATATTCTGTGGCTGCCCTTGGATCCCTGGCAGTGCCCAAGGCCAGGCTGGACACTGGAGCAGCCTGGGACAATGGGAGGTGTCCCTGCCATGGCAGGGGTGGCACTGGATGGGATTTGAGGTCTTTCCCACCCAAACCGTTCCATGCTCCTCTGGCAGGCACAGACAAGTGAAGAGGTGCAGAGAGTGTCGAGTGCTCCAATAAATTCCACTGAGTTCCCAAGCAGAGCTGGGGACCTGAGCTGGAATGGCATAACTCATTTAGACCTGTGTCCCTGTGCTGTGCCCCTGTATTCCAGTAGGGAAATGGAGCTCCCTGGATGTGCAGTTGGATTTCTGGACTGTCCACAGGAACAGCAATTTGCAGATTACCTTCTCCTCCCAAGCACTCAGAGCGTTAAATGCCTCTGCAATAGGAAATTGGGGAAGTGGGAAGTGATTCCTCCAAGGCAAAGGAAGATGAGGAAAGAGTGCTTTTGGAGTCAATATTTCAGTTTTGGACCCAGTCCCATGCATGGTGCTTTTCTGTGCCCCTGTTGGGTGAAGGGATGGGGCCCTCCCTCAGCAAAAACAGCCAGGGGAGGTCTCCCTGAAATGAGTTTTTACAAAGCAAAATCTTATCCCCAGCTACTTCTCATTAGCTCTTTTTGTCTTCCACAATAATGCTAATTACAGTGAAAAGAAACCTTTCTTCAAGGGATATGGACATGGACCACAGATTAAGCACAGAGAGATCATAAATATAGCTCATGATCTAAAAGAAGGGTTTTAAGTGTAATTCATCAGGCAGTTTAACTTATTGTCTGAGTTCTTTCTCCTTGAGGACATTTAATGGTTTGTGGTTCTTTTAACAAATAGGGACATCCACATTTAAAGAAAAAAAGGGAAAAAACCCCATGCTGGAATTTCAATTATCTTTTTACTCTAGTTACCAATTTATTTATATATATATATATATATGAATACATATCTAAATCTATAAATAAATCTTATGAGGAGAAGGTTCTTCCCCCAGAGGGTGGTCGGGCACTGAACAGGCTCCCCAGGGCAGTGGTCACTGGAGGTCACTTAAACCTTTAATAATTCCATTATTCCATGATTTTTCTTTGCACAGAGAAGAATAAAAACTCCAAGCTGTGTTCTCCTCTGCTGAGACAAACACGCTGGCCTGTGCCTATAATAAGCACAAGTTCTTGAGCTAAAAAACATCAACCAGCATTTCAGAATCCAGTTAATTATTAAACGACCCATGAAGATTTTAAATGCATGGCTGGCTTTTGTGAGCTTGTCTGATAGACTGAGTTTCTCTCTATAATTTCTACAGATAACTCCAATTCTTTCTCTTTTCTCCTCAATACATCCTTGCAGCTGGGTGAGGACGTGTTTCAGTAAGGGGTGCTGTGGTGAGGCACAACAGAGGAATGAGAGCACCAGAAATGTTAAAAGGAGGGAGAGAGAATTGCAGATATGTCCGGTTTCAGCACTAAATGAAGGTCAAATTCAATTATCATTAGAGGTTATTAAGAAAATGCTGTAGGCAAAATAAACAGTGGCTGACACACCAAGGAAAACCAGGTGTGTGATCAGATGGACCTTGCAACCCAACCAGGTTTTTACTAAGGTTTAAAACCCCCACCCTGCACACCATGTAGGTGTTTTCCACTGTCCAAGCCCAATTCCAAGGAATCAGTTCAGGTCTGTTGTTTCAACTTTGGACCTCTGGTGGCTTCCCATGTTTTTGTGTCTTGGTTTGAACACCAGGTGTCTTCTAGGAAGGGCAGGAGCCTCCCTTGGAGAATGTAAACCTCCTCCTTCCCAATTATTATAAGTTTGAAATTCAGGGGCTCTCAGGTGAAGATATGGGAATGGGAATAACAGTTCTTTATTAGGAGAACTCAAATAAAAGTGCAGGAATACAAACCCCAGTGTCAGAGTCAGGCTGGCAGCTGTCCCCTGTGGGTCAGGGCTTGGTGGCAGTGCCATCCCATGGTGGCTGCAGCCCTCCTGCAGTGGCAGAGGTGGCTCTGGGGGAGCAGGGATCCTGGAGAAAGGGGGAGTTTTCCTCTGGAGCTGCAGTGGGGAGAGCTGGGGCTGCTGTTCCTCTGGGAATGCAGTGGGAAAGGATCCTTGGTGTTCCCAAATCCCAGATTGGATCCAGGGAGGAATGTTTGGTGTTCCCAAATCCCAGATTGGATCCAGGTAGGAATGTTTGGTGTTCCCAATCCCAGATTGGATCCAGGGAGGAATGTTTGGTGTTCCCAATCCCAGATTGGATCCAGGTAGGAATGTTTGGCTCCTGCCCTGGCTGCAGCATCTCCCAGAGCTGATGGAATTTTCTCAGTGCCACTCCCTGTCCCAGCAGCAGGAGATCTGTGCCTGGATCCAGGATGGGTCCTGGCAGAGATCAGCAAACTGCCCCAGCTGGTTTTTAACAGCTGGGCCATGGACAGAGGGTTACCCCAATCCCTGCCCCAGCTCCAACAGCTGGGACAGAATCCACACTGCTAGGTACAGCCTGCACTGCAGCCCAGGACATTTTGTCATGGCACTTAGAGCAAAGTGATGATCCAGGGAAGATTCTCCTCCCACAGCTCCATCCGTGTGCCAGGATCCCAAAAAGCTGCTGCTGTTCCTGTGTGTGCTGTCCCTGATGAGCTCCAGTCCAAAAAGCATGGGATTAAGTGCACATTAATTTTTCATTTCCGTAACGAGCTTTCAGAATTCTGCGCAGAGCATGAAGGAAACATTTCCAAAATAGAAGTGATTTTCATGGCAGGCCTGGCTGAGGAGTGATTGCCACTCTGGCAGATGAGCAGCAGCCCCTGAGCACAGAATCACTCCGTGCTGCTGTCACTGCCCCCAGTGCTGCTCCATCACAGCAGCTCTGGCACAGGGACCCTTATCAGGGTGGCTGAGGAATGAAATCTCTGATGACAGAAGAAATGGGATAATTGGATTGTAAACAAACCCATTTGGGACACTTAAGAAGGTTAAGCCCTGGGATTGGTTGTCCAGGAAAGGAATTCTTATTTCTTTAGTAGCTGGAGCCTGCCAAGTAGGGAATAAAGAGAACCCAGGTCCTAAGGGGAAATGAGAACTGGCATGTGGTCAGAGATACCTCGTCCTACTCCTCTTATTTTGGGGAGTTCACAGTCAAATACCACTCCAGGATACCCAAAGGCCTGAAATCAGTGAGTACATTGCCAATAAAAAACGAGTGTACTCCAAGGTCACTGCTGGGAGCCTCAGTGTTAGTCAGGTATTTTAAGTGCTTGTTTTGATGCAAGGAATATTTTCAAAGGAAGTGATGGGAATGAAATAATCCTGGAGAGGAAGATGGGGTATTTTTTATCATAGCTACTCCCAAAAAAATCAATTTCTGAGAAAGCGCATTATGCTTGAGGGAACTGGTACAAAAGGATAGAGATATATAAAAATGCTCTCCTCTCTTTGGTACAATACCCTGACTTTACTCATCCCCATCAGATCAATAGGTAAGTTTGGTCTCTACCCTTTTACCACATCAGTTGTCATTATCCTCTGATTCAGGTCTTAAATATTTAAGGTAATGTACGTATAAGTTTATATAGATATAAATGTATATAAGTATAAAGTAAAAATATATATGAGTATTTCAGTATAAGAATCGAGTTCAGAGATTTCAGAGGAAGAATTTTAAGTTAATTACAGAGGTTCTCAATAGCTGTGGCTGCCCCTGGATCCCTGGAAGTGTCCAAGGAAGGAGCTTGGAGCACCCTGGGATAGTGGAAGGTGTCCCTGGGTGGCCTTTCAGGTCCCTTCCCACCCAAAGCATTCCATGATTCTGTGATGTCATTACCATAACCCTGCACCCTTGGCTGTGACATTTTCTCAAAGAAATGCTAAAATTCTCCTTTGGACAATAAAACTAGGAATTTGTAACAGATGAAAAAAATTCTGACTTTTGACCCTAGAATTTACCAGTCCAAATAAGTGATTTTACATTCGTACTTCAAGGTACCCTCATTCTCCTCAAGCAAATATTGAATTGTAGTTGTAAAGGGAACGGAGCTCCACCAGTTTCCTGTGCCTTAATCTGCTTTTTCCCCTGCTTTTTTTTTATTAGAATGGTCATTTTAATGCTCTTTAAACACTGATCTTCCTTTTAATTGGCATTGATCCTAATGCCTAAATCCACACCTGCTCTGCTGAGGTATATCTTGCTGTATATTGATAAATCTATATTTTTATGATCCGTTATCCAAAAGAAAACAAAATTTAATATGATGCCAGGGTTGATGTTAGATTTTATTTCTACTTAAATAACAGTGGAGCTCAGGACAATGCTCCCAACTCACCTGTGTGCTCTAATTTCACAGCTGTGTGCACACATCATTCTGAGGGATTTTTTGCTTGATTTTTCTTTATGAGGAGATTTTCCCCACCAAAGCAGAGACCAAAGAGGTCCCATTTCAAATGTCCCTGGGGATGCTTAGCCTGACAATCATCCTCGTGTGGCCCAAAGAAGGATGGTGCCTTCTTTCTTTCTTTCTTTCTTGTGAGGGGGAATGGTGAAGATCTGGGAATGGTGGGATTCTGTCTTCTCCCCTCTCCTGCTGTAATGTCTCACTGTGTCAAGAAACACTTGGTGCATGACATTTTTGGTCCATTTGTGCACATTGCAAATACACTCAGACCAGCAGTTTACAAAATTAAATCCAAGAGTGCTGATAGAGAGTTCCTTCCCCTTTTTGAACCAAAAAAATTGACTTAAAATAACCCGAAGTATAGTGGTTTATTTAATATGGATTATTTATAACTCAATAATAGCAAATAAACAATTTCATTGCTTTCATGTGGAGGACTGTGGCCAGTTCTGGGATTCAATGAGATGCTTTGATGGGACAACAAGGAGGATTTTTTGTCCTGGGCAGCTCCAGCATCTCACTTGGCTCCTCCCAAATCCAAACCCAAATCCATTACGACGTAATTTCAATTGAGAGCAAACAAGAACCCCCGAGAGCAGCTGGATGGGAATTTTTGCAGCCCTTGTTTTCCCAGGCAGCACAAGAGGAGCTGTGATCCCAACCCGACTTTGGGCAAGGAGCAGTCACCCTCTGCCACCCCATCTGCACAACTGGCTCCTCCCTGGGGACAGAGCTGCCTTTGTGCTAGGAGGGGAAACACAGAGTGGGTTTATCACACTGGGGGGGTTTGGAAAATGCTCACAATTGTTTTGGAAGGAGAAAACTTTTTTCAGAGATTCTGAACAGGATTTTTTTTTCCCAACCCCCATCCCCCCAAAAAGATTTTGGTGATTTACAAAGTCTTTCAAGGAAAATCCTTCTGAGAGGTCAGGAAGGGAAGGGTTTTCAGACAAAAAGTTGGGCAGAAAGACTCTTAAATCAAATAATTGCTGAGTTCATTTGAAGCTTAACACTGGAGCAGTGAGAGCAAAACTCTTCTTCTCTCTTTGTTTCAGAGCCCTGGGTGCTTTAAGCATTTAGGGCTGATCCTTTCCAGAGGATAAAACTTCCCCATTTTCTGTTCAAAATTCTAAAAACATTAGACGTTTTGAAAGATTTTGGTGCTTCAATAGGCAAACACGAGCAGGAAAAATAGGAAGTGACTGTGATTTTATGATAATTATATAGGGAAAATAGGAAGTGACTGTGATTTTTTTTGTTAATCAAATACACTGGAACTGTTCACAAGGTATTTAATGAGAAGGAGCCATCACTGTTCCTTGGGGAATGCATCAGGATTTCAGTCCTGGAGAATTCAACAACCCAAGGAGGAATTAATTCATGCTCTCCCATGGAAATTATGATCTCTCCCTTCTCTGTCTCTCAGCTTTCAACACCCAGCTTGAACCCCACAGTGTCAAAAAGTGCTGATCCACATTATGATTCTTGGAAAAAACAAGGAATTGCTGTTTCCCAGCAGGTTTGGGGAGGCTTGATACTTTATTTAATTGATGCAGCAATTAAATAACTGTAAATAACATTCAAACTGTACAAAACCACATACCTGACTATGCCAATGATGTACCTAGAAGCAAAAAAATACACAGCTTTTCCAAAGAAAATAAATTATCAGTTCATGAATTCAGAGTAATCATGAGGTTTAAGCACAGAAATGCTGCATCACCTGCTGTGAAAGACCTTTCATGACAGTGAATGTTACTCTCATAAAATAGATTTTAAAAATCATCCTTAAAATAGATTAAGAATTCGGTGGCAGAAATATGTGGCATAGAGCACCTGTAGCTTTTTTACTTTTAAAAATAATTCATTATTGAGATGTTTAAATGCATATTAAATACTGCAAGTTCTGCTGCATTGCAGGAGAACAAGAGCAGGTTAATCCCTGAGCACTGGAGCTAGAATGCATGGATTTTACACTAAAAGGGAACTTAGTATGTTCTTCTTTCTCAGGGAGTTAGGGAATGGTTTGGGAGCCCAAATATCTTCTTGACCAGGGCAGATGTTGAGGAAAAGAAAATAAAGTAGTGGTTGATGGACACCCCACGCCACCTGGAATCTGGGACATCCAGAAAATGCCTGGAAACACCACCCATGATCCAGAACAGAATCAGAACAGAACAAAATCCTGCATTTCACAGCTCCCAGGGAAAGCCTTTCCATCAGCATGGGGGGGAAGGTGTCCCATGGAGCTGCCAGCCCTGGAAATTCAGTGTGAAAAAAGCTCCCAGGAAAAGTCTTTCTGTTTTCCCTGGACACTCTTTTGAAATAAATCAGGATACCAACTTCAGCTCAGGGACAAGCCACATCATCCCTGACGGACCCAAGTACAAGGCCATTATCAAAATCACATTTCTAAATTAAACTTTTTTACAAAGAACAGATTTTCTTGGGTAGACAGAATCTCCAACCCCAAACCCACTGCACTTCAGGTGACCCTTTCTCCTCCACTGTGCCCCGTGAGAGGTTCCAGCACTGAAATTCCAGAGTTTTAACACTACCAGCTTTCTGATATTATGAAACAGAATTAATGCATTCATATGACTTGTTGCTGCCAAGTTTTATTTTTCATCTGTTTGTTTGGTTTTCCCAGCCCGGTTCCAACATCAGCATGGCAAATAACCTGAAATATCCCCAAATCTACCTGAAATAAGAGCTACACCTGCCCCAAACTTTGCAGCAGGCCGTGAGTAAACCCAGAGCATGCTGTGTGTAACACAGGGCCCTTTTTTTGAATACATTCATTGTGGCAAAACCCGTTCTGCTGGTTCATTGTATTATCACAAATGTTTTCGCTGACTTAACTCCTCGGATGACTCACACAGAGGCAATTGGGCTCCCGGAATAAAACACTGTTGTAGCAGTTTTTCCACATAAAAAGGCAAGTGTTTCAGGGCTGCTGCTTCAACAGGGGTTTCTTTTTTAATGTATATAATACACGTTCAGTCTCATCTCTGCTCCAAGCTGGGGAATAACCAGAGAGGATCAGCTCCTGCTGGAGCAGCCTGGAGGAGGGAGCTGCAAACCTGTACAGGCCATCTAAATTTATATGGGAAGGAAGGAAATTTGTCTCCTGGGACAGCATTATCTCTGTGTGGTTTCTATGGTTGCTTGTTCAGGTCGTTCTATTCCTCCTGGTGAAGTGTCCCTCTCTGCCCAAAAGAAGTTTTTTTTTAAACAAAAAAAAAGAAGAGTTACTGACATAATCATGTTGTAGCATAAATCTATTTGACAGGAGTGATTGGCATTTTCCAAGCTATATGACTGCATTAACTGGGCACATTTAATGGGGAACATTTGATGAGGAAATGCTATTCATACCCTAATTCCCATGGAAAAGTAAAGGTGTAAAGGTGTAAAACTTGCAACAGGAGAATAATAAGATCCATGCAGAGGAGGTGCTGGCTGTCCTTGGGGAAAGCCAATTCCACCTGATGAAGGCTGGGATGGGCAAACACTGACTCACTCGAGGGTGCAGTGGAAGGAGTGGATTTTTGGTTGTTTCTTTAAGGTGTTTTTTTTTTAACAGACACTTCAAATGACGTCTGTTTGTTTTTGTCTCACGTGCTTCTGTGAATCTGCCTAGATTTAGCACTGAATTCTTCCCTTCAGCAGCACAGGATTAACCAAGGTTTCATCTGCCTTTTGTTGCTGTGACCTTTCTTTGACTGTGCAATCAGAGAACCCCAGAATGGTTTAGGTTGGGAGAGACCTTAAATCTCATCCAGTTCCATCCTCTGCCGTGGGCAGGGACACCTTTCCCTATCCCAGTTTGCTCCAGCTTGGCCTGGGACACCTCCAGGGATCCACAGCTTCTCTGGGCACCCTGTGCCAGTGCCTCCCCACCCTCACAGGGGAGGATTTTTCCTAACATCCCATCCAAATTGGCTTTCCTTCCATTTAAGACCATTGCACCTTTCCCTATCATAGCAGCCCCTGCTAAAAAAGTTGTCCCTGGTTTGTCCCCACATCTTTCTTACCACAAGAATCCTTTTGGGTTTGTTGCTCTGGACTTGTTGAAACTGTCCTTGTTTGCTTTGGCACAACAGAGCAGACAGACACAGCCTCTTGAAGACAACAAAATAATCATGATAATGTAAATTAGGAAAAGAGTTTTGTTATGTTAAATATCTATATGCATATTCAGTTATCAATAGTGTCTAGGGAAAAAAGCTCTGGTAGAGTGCTGCAAAACTCCAGTGCGCTGCAGACCTTTTTTGGAAGACATTTAAGAATTATTTAAAACCAGAATTGGAGGTCTGAGAAACACAGCTACTTGTTTTGCAATGAAATCCTTGAGTTCAGAGTAACTCAGTGTGAAATGAGGCCGTGCCTTTGGCACCAGAGTGATGGGGGACACCCGATCACCGTGGGATGATGGAGCAGCCCCACAAACAGTGGGGGAAGCAAGGGCCAAGAGATGCTCCCAAGGACTTGGGAGGGCAGTGTCCTGCTGGGGATGAAGCTTTTGCAAGCCAAAATCTCTCTCTGGAGCTTTAGATCCAGCAGGCTTGAGAACTCGATCGCATGGACTGAAAGGAATTGGGCGGGGAGGTTAAAGAGGGAGTTTAACAGCAGCTCCAAAGAGCCTTCAGCACCTGAACCGAGAACAAAGAAGGGTCTGTTCCTCTGCTGAGCTCCCTGATAGCAGAAGAATTCCCTCCAGCATGGAGGATTTGGGAAACTCAGCTGGAGCCACTGCAGGGAAGATTCTTCAGGGGATGCTGAAGGTGAGCTCAGCAAACGGCGGCTCCCATCCTCTCACACTGCAAAATCTGCAAAAGTTCATGTGGTGAGGAGCAAGTCTTTGGGAAGTAACTGAAAGAGGAAAACTGAAAAGCTTCACCTGCACCTGCCAGACCCTGGAGAAACAGCAAACCTAAGGTAAAGACAAGGGGAGGGTAAATTCAGAATTGCAGTAAAAATATCCAGCTGTTGAAATCAGAATATTTAGTTTTTAGGGAACTTGGTCACTAACTGATGCCTAAGCAATGTGAAATTGAACTTTAAAAAGTTTAAATTGTATGTTTCTCTTAACTAATACTCATGCTGAGAGGATAAATGTCAGCTGGTTAGAATTAGGAGAGGGAAATGGATGTACAAGGGCCCGACTTGACTTGACAAGGACCTTGCTCAAGGAGCAAGGATGCAGCACGAGGCTCTGCATTTTGCCTCTGACTTATGAGACCAGGATTTCTCTATTTCTAAAACTTCAGATTCAATTAATTTTCCTCTCCTTCAAAGTTCAAGAAAGAAAATAAACCACGTCAGAAATATAAATGGTGCTCCTATGGGCCTTTTGTTTCACTTCTGCATATCTAATAAACTCCCAGATAAATATTATGTGTCTCCAACAAAGCAAGTCCTCTGGTGCTGGGCAGAGATTATCCCCACAAAAGGGAACCTCTTTGTCAAAATAATGGGAATAAGAAAGTTTTCAAGATTAAAATGTCAGATAGATAAACACATTACTTGGAGCTGTATTTGTATTCCATGGCTGGTTCAGACACTCTGGCAGTTATCTCTCCCAAAGTAAACATGCGTGAAATCTGATCAGCTCTTTATTGTACACGGAATAAATTATGCAGGGCATTGTAGGAGACTCCTATACGGCTCATTTACACATCTTTTGATAAATGTAATATGCAGATTCCTGCTCCTTTGTGAGGCATTAACCTCCGTGCATATTGATGCTGTTATTCCCAGAGATGACAGGCACTCAAAGACCTCTCTGTGTCTCTTTGAGAGCTGGCAGGGCCTTGATTGGGGAGGGACTTGCTCAGGGATGTACAAACGACCTTTCTTTGGAATTCAGCCTTGCCATAAATTTTCTTCTTGCTGTCAGAGAATTAAAAGGTTTCAGTTTTGATAATAGGATAAAGTGGTTGGGGTAGAAGACTTGAGTTTATTGCACTGTTCGGGAGGAAATCACTCCTAATCCACCAGCTACAGGAATTACTGGAAATTTAAAGGATAAAAATTCACATTGAGTGGCCAAACTCTTCGAAGATAAATCATTTGGGGTGCATATCTCAGTTTAAGATGCTCAGCAAGTCTATTTGAAGAAAAGAAAGTGTTGGAACCCAGAATACAGACAATATTCCTCTGAATGTTTTGAAGGGTCCAAACCTTCTGACAAATGCTGCTTTTAACCTTCATCCATGGAAAGGGCTTCCCAGGCTCTGGGATCAAACAGAACTCTACAGAATGTCAATTAGATAGTAGCAGAATGTGGAATTTATCACAGGGTGAGAATTTTAGATTTCTGGGTTTGTTAGCATAGTAAGGAGAAGAAGACAAGCTGGAGGATCCTTGTGGTTTTCAGGCTTCTTCCTCCTCCTTCATCTGCTCCACATTCTGCAGTGTTGGGGACACAGGAACATTGGGCACAATTTGCCACAGTGTCATGTGAATAGAGATTTAGTTAGTTAGTTGTAGAAAAATAGAAATAATGTCTGTTCTTGGTGAGAATTGGGTGAATTCTCTTGACGAGAACCTTGATTCTGTGTGTTGGAGGCTTTTTGGTGCCTTTTCTCCCTCAGGCCAAGCTGGTGTAAAGCCTGGTGTGCAGAAATTGCTGCTCAGAAAATAATAAACAACCTGGAGAGTGAGAACATCCATGAGTCCAGTTTGCCTTTTTACTGAACAAGGACTTGGGAAAAGACCTCCCCTGTCAGGGGAGAGATGTGGGAGTGGAACTCCCACAGAAAGAGCTCCTTAAACGCCTCAGCTTGGAGCTCCACTCAGGCACTGGTGATGCCCACACATCAAAATCCACGATGAGGGTGTTGGAAGCTCCCCCAAGTACCTGTGCAATGGCAGCTTTTGTCAAAACTTTGTCTGATTGGGCTTCAAAGCAAGAAAGCCACATCTTGCTACAGAACATTTGCTGATAAATGGAATTGAAGTTCTGTGCACACCTCTTTTTTGTGCAAACATGTTCCTTTTCCCTTATTTGGCAGCAAAATGAAAAAAAGAAAAAGGGATGCTGTACTCTGAGAGTGAGGATTTGTAGATTTTTCTTTTTAAAGAAGCAAGTCTAAAGGAAACCTGAAGGTTTATTTAAAGTCTTCTCCTCACTCAAAGTCAAGGCTGTTTATTCTTGCAGCCTCCTTGTTCTTACTCAAAGTCAAGGCTAGAAAAGAAAGGCCTTTCAGGGTGGGAGAAAAGGAAAAGCAGCATTTTTTTGGATTTTCTCCCAGCATGTGAGGGCTGGTGGATGTGAGGGGAGCAGGAGTTTGCTGGATTACACAAGTGCCCTGCTAAATAAAGCAGCTGCAGGGCTGAGCCTGGATGTGTCATTCACCTGACAATGCAAAGATCATTGCCCTTGACAAGGTAAGGGGGGGCTTTGCTACAGAACATCCCAGAGCTGAGACCTCTCCTGATTCCTGGCGTCAGGAAAATCAATCCACAAAACCAGAGGTTTATGTCCAGAAAGGAGACAGAGGAGTCCTGGGACTTTATTTGAATAAAGGGAGAGGCCATGGGGCATTCCCCTGGGGTCTCTCCAATGTTTGGAGGATGCAGCTTCCTTTTTATCCCAGTTTCCTACCTTTTTATCCCAATTTCCCTCCTTTATATCCCAATTTCCCTCCTTTTTATCCCAATTTCCCAACCCCATTTCCCTTCCCCTTTCCCCACTGGCTGAGGTACTTGAGAGGTCCAGACTTCCCTCAGATGCCCCTTTAAAGTAGAACCCTCCCTTTTCATTTTTAATTCTGATGGAATTTATGGGTTCTCCCCATTGTTTCTTTCCTCTTTCAATATCCAATTTCATTTCTCAGCAAACCTACAGTTTGTTTGGAAAGGCAAATATCTTTTTATTTTCCCCCATTTCTCAATCAGTGGAATCTTTCCCATTGTTCCCTTTCTGTCTCAGGGCTGGTTTTATCTGCCAGCTGGTTTGGAAAGACAAATCCTTCCTTCCTCTCACTGGTTTCATCCCAGCCAGCAGGAATTGGGAAGGAGCTGAGGAGCTGGGGAGGGAGCTTGAGAGTAAACGCCTTTCCCACAAGTCTTTAGAATATTGAAAAATTGAGTTTTTGATGATAATTGAACAGAAATATCTAAAATGAGCTCAAACTTGGGGAAAGCTCCAAAGGAGTCATTCTTTGATATGATAGCTATATACAGATATTTCTTGATACAGATATTTCAGCTTTATAGCAAAGGAACCTCTTAAAAGCCACAGTGCCAGAGAGTCACTGGCTTAATCCTCGTGTGGATGTGACAACAGCAATTCCAGCAAGGAGCTTTTCTGCTTCATCAAGTCTCACTCAGACTTCCAGGACCTTGAAGTCCTTTGTGTTGCTCCAACACAAAAAAATTTCCAAAGTACTTCCCCAAAAAAATCCCTCTAGGAATTGTTGGATACACAAAATTCTGATTTTAAGTTTGCAGAGTCAGAAATATTTTAGCTATATCTGGTATCTGGTCTGCAGGGCTGTCCAACAGAGGAGAGGAAGTTCCTTGGTTTTCCTCTATTAGCAGTAATTCCATTAAAATCATCATCAGGTCAACCAAAAAATTTATTGATTCCAAAATCACAGGGTTAAGATAATCATTAAGATTATAATTATATAATTAAGATAATAATGTATGCAGATATTTAATAAATTGTTATTAATTATTCTCTAGAGTTTGAGTGTGTGGGATGCATTTACTCAAAAAAACTGGAAGCTCAGACACAATTTCTATGGCTTGTTTCATCATAAAGCAAAAAAAAAAAAAACAGTGAAATAAAATAGAGTGAAATAAAATAAAATAAAATAAAATAAAATAAAATAAAATAAAAATAAAATAAAATAAAATAAAACCCCCAAGAGCAGGAAAGCAAAGGCCAGAGTGCAGTCACTCACTTCTAGGAGCACAATGTAAGGAACAGACCTGCAGTGGTGCTTTGGCAACACCACAGCAGTGTCAGCAATCCACGTTATCAGCAGAGTTAATTCTTGGTGTCTGCCTGCTTCCAAAAGCTTTGGAGACTCTCATTAATGGAAAAAGATGGACTTGGAAGGAATCAGAGTAAAAAAACAATTAAACAAACTCTTTCCTGATCCCCTCTATGCCAAATTCTTGATTAATGAGCAAGACCAGCCTATGGCTTGGTGGAGCACTTGATAACTCCACATTTCCAGTTAAATCCACAGCTCAGTGCACGTGTTTGGTGCTTGTCTCTGAAGGAAAACATTACACTCAAAATCACTTGCTGGCTGCTGGCATGGAAAAATATTCTTTGCATTTCTCTGCCCTGGCCAGGAAGGCTTTCGGATGTTTATTTTAGCACCCATCTTTTCCCATTAAATGATATAGGGACAGCTGGCAATCTTTTATGGATTCATTTCCACAATGCTCCTGTGAGATGGGGAAATGTGATTAATCTGCTTTACAGACAGGGTACTGAAGCAGAGAGAAACCAAGACTCAGATCTGTAGAGATCTTAAAAAGCCCAGTGAAGCTCCAAAGTTTGAAAGAAAAACACCAACACCACAAAAAACTCAACCTCAGTCAATATCTTATTAAAACCTTCCAGCATCCCACTTGGTGGCTTCATCAGCAGTCTGCTCTGGCTGAGGAAGGAGATAAATCTTCCCTAAATGATCCCAAACAACCCAAAAAGAGGAAAAGCAGAAACACAGAGCAAATAGTCCAAACTCAGCCACCTTTGCCATCACCGGTGCTGCTGCAGCACTGCCCATCTGCCAGCAGCACCTCCAGCCCCAGGGCAGCCAGCGGAAGGTAATTAATTTTTCACTCCTAATTAACAGTCCCCTAAAAGCATGCTGTAGCCAATGAGGTTTTCAGACACCCAGAGCCTGCCTCAGATCAGGGGATATCACTTATTTTTGGAAAGGTACTCAC
This sequence comes from Certhia americana, assembly GCA_018697195.1. Classification (NCBI taxonomy): domain Eukaryota; kingdom Metazoa; phylum Chordata; class Aves; order Passeriformes; family Certhiidae; genus Certhia; species Certhia americana. The sequence goes on from CM031862.1 coordinate 2,402,000, forward strand.
AGATTTCTTCTCTCGTTCTGTCCTGACCTACTTTGGAAGACATCTCTAAAATAACTTATTTCTGCCACAATAATTGAGTAAGCAGACAGAAAAATAATGCTGTGCTGCCCCTTTTCTACAGTGGTGCAGGCACTGTAAAAATGTGCCTATTAATAGGAGAATATAAATTAATCTTTTGTTCCAGAGGGAGAAAACTGTCAGTAAAAGCTGAAGAATAGAACATTTTATAGTTGTTCATGCAGAAAGCAGTGCAGAGTATTTTGTACTAGAAACCAAGAATCATAGGATCAGTCCCAGAATGGTCTGGGTTGCAAGGGACCTCAAAGACCATCCAAACCCTTGGCATGGGCAGGGAACCAAGCCTTCCTTTCCAAGGAGGAAAATTATCATTTAGGAGAATGAAGAGCAAGGGTTTTCTCTTTTGGTATAAAAGGTTCTTTCATGCCAAACTTGCTCCAAAGGGAGCAGTTCAGGCCCTTACCTCGGCCTGTCCCTCATTTTGGGAGTAGCTGGGGACGAACAGAGGATGTTGCACCACCTCCCTCAGCACATCCTGCCTTCCACACCTTGCTGAAACATTTTATTGCTTCAAAGAGGGTCTTTTGCCTTAGGTATTACAGCCAGAGCAAGCTGGAGTGATTTTTTTCTTTCTTTTAGCTGTCTTATTCCCAGTTTTAAAGCTGCATACCAAAATCCCCCCATCAAATACAGAAATGGGAATCTGCACTGCTACTGTGGCTAAGCTAATTTGGGAAAATAAATCTCCAACTCGAATTCCAGGTAGGATATACAAATTGTAGCTTAATTCATGGGGATTGAAGAGAGGTCTAGGGTAGCTGTTTCCTCACCCACTCTCACTCCACCAGCTGAGAGCTAAAGAAGGAGCTGTGGTGTTTTGCAGGCATTGGTACATCCTGGAATTAAGATTTTGTGTTGAGTTCTGCCTCCAGCTCTGGGCTCCCAGCACAGAAAAGACATGGAGGTGTTGGAGCCAGGCAAGAGGAAACCAGCCAGTTGATCAGAGGGATGAAGCAGCTCTGCTGTGAGGAAAGTCTGGGAGAGTCAGGATTGCTCAGCTTGGGAAAAAAGCAGCTTTGGAGTGATGTAGGACCTGAAGGGAGCCTACAGGAAAAATGGAGAGAGACAATTTACATGGAGCTGGAGGGACAGGAGAAGGGGCAATGGCTTTAAAATGAAGGAGGATTGATTTACATTTGATATTGGGCAGGAATTCTTCCCTGGCAGGGTGGGCCCTGGCACAGGGTGCCCAGAGCAGCTGGGACTGCCCCTGGATCCCTGGCAGTGCCCAAGGCCAGCCTGCACAGGACTTGGAGCAGCCTGGGACAGTGGGAGGTGTCCCTGCCCAAGGACTGGATGGCCTTTAAGGTCTCTTCCAATCCAAGTCATTCAGTGATTCCATGATAATTGATTTTTATAGATAAACAAAGGGAAGGACTTGAGATACACTCCCACATCCAGATTAAAATTACCACAAATAGGAAAACCCAAAAATCAATGACCAACTCCTGAGTTTGCTGGTCTTGCCAGTCTCTCAAGGTGTGGAGCTGTTTGAGCAGCAGCTCACGATGTTTGTCAATCTGAACCATCTCCAGTTCCCAAACAACGCTCATATGGAAGGTGGAGTTGGGCATTTTCCTCAGACCTTCCTGAACCAATGGAAAAGCCAAGAGGAGTGAAGTTTTATCCTGTTCCTTCAGTCAGCATTTTGTATCATGAACACAATCACTGCAGAGCAGGATCTTCATGGGGTTTGGGTGAGGGAGCTGTACAGGGGAGAAAAAACACTGAAATGTTCAGGAAAGGGCAAGTAGAGAAATAGAAAAGTGGGATCCACATGCCAAAACCTCACCAATTTCTTCAGGAAAACTCTCATCCTTTAACTTTTTCTGGTGGAGGCAGTCTTGGCTATAGGGAGTTACCAAAAAGGGCTTGGCAGAGGCATCTCACTTTATGGAAACTCCTGATTTTAAGATTTTTGGAAAATTCCTAAAGCCATTTTCTCTGCTTCTGATAAAGGGGGCCCTACTGGCATGTATCTCATCTGATTAATTAGTAGCATCCTGCTCTATTAATTAGGAAAAAATTCACACTTCATTGACCTAACACAATGTACATAAAAATCCTCTCATGAAAAATACAGAGAGCTCGTGTCTTACAAACTCTTTGGTACCCTCCCTTTCATCCTGCTTGATAGAAAATCATACCAGATACAGGTTAAGGAAAATACAAGTTTCCTCCAGCAAAAATTTTGAGGTGGGCAAATTTTTTCATCCCCGTAATGCAGATTTGTTGTTAGAGAAATCCTGCAAAGTATTGACCTGACTACTTGGGAAATGTGCAACAGTCAGGAAAACCAGAGTTACCAGATTCAGAGTTTTCTGCATGCTGTGCTAAAAGGTCATTGTGGCCAGTTCAGCTTTAAATGTGTTTAAATGCTCTGAAACAAAATTGAGAAAACCATGACTCTGCAAAAAAAACGTTATGGGAAAATCGAGGGGTGTTTTGGAGTTGTAACTCTTTAGCACCTGGGCAGGACTGAAGAAAATGGAAGCTTTGTTTAAACTCAAAAATGAAACAAAAGGCCTCTGTAAAGCACAGCTCCATGAGCAGGATGCACATCCTGCTATAAGGGCACACTGAGAGAGTTGGGATTGTTCAGCCTGGAGAGGAGAAGTCTCCAGGGAGAGCTCAGAGCCCCTTCCAGTGCCTAAAGGAGCTCCAGGAGAGCTGGAGAGGGACTGGGGACAAGGGATGGAGGGACAGGACACAGGGAATAGCTTCCACTGCCAGAGGGCAGGGAAGAATGGGATTTAGGGCAGGAATTGTTCCCTGTGAAGATGGTGAGGCCCTGGCACAGGGTGCCCAGAGCAGCTGTTGGTGCCCCTGGATCCCTGGCAGTGCCCAAGGCCAGGTTAGATGGTATTGGAATTCTCCCACTCCCACATCTCTCCCCTGACAGGGGAGGCCTTTTCAGGAGTCCTTGTTCAGTAAAAAGGCAAACTGGACTCTTGGTTGTTCTCACTCTCCAGGTTGTTTATTATTTTCTGATCAACAATTTCTGCACCCCAGGCTTTACACCAGCTTGGCCTGAGGGAGAAAAGGCACCAAAAAGCCTCCAGCACACAGAATCAAGGTTCTCTTAAAGAGAATTCACCCAGTTCTCACCAAGAATGGACATTATTTCTCTTTTTCTTCCAATAACTAACTAAATCTCTATTCGCATGATACTACACTGCAGCAAATTGTGCCCAATGTTCCTGTGTCCCCAACACTGCAGAATGTGGAGCAGATGAAAAAGGAGGAAGAAGCCTGAAAACCACAAGGATCCTCCAGCTTGTCTTCATCTCCTTACCATGCTAACAAATCCCAAATATAAATTTCTCCCCCTGTGATAAATTGCATATTCTGCTACTATCTAATTGACATTCTTGAAAGTTCTGCTACATCCCAGATCCTGGGAAGCCCTTTCCATGGATGAAGGTTAAAAGCAGTGTTTGTCAAGAGGGTTTGGATCCCTTAAAACATGCAGAGGAATATTCTCTGCGTTCTGGATTCCAACAGAGGGAGCTTGGAGCACTCTGGGACAGTGGAAGGTGTCCTGGATGGCACTGGATCGACTTTGAATTCCCTTCCAGCCCAAACCAATCTCTGATAAATCCACCCAAAAGCAGCCATTGTTTGCATTTGAAGAAAAGATAAAGAAACCTGGTGCTGCTGTAGCTGATTTGATTTGGCCTGAGCTGGTTTTATCTCCAATCACACCTGAGGGGCTGTGTAAGAGCAAAGTCAAGCCAGGTCCTCACAGGGAGGAGCTTTTCACATCAGCCTTTCAATGTCTTTGACGTCAGCATTTTTATGACATAGAAATGAATCACGATTGTAGCATGACTTAAATAATGCTATGTTATCTCATATGTGGAAAAGAACCCAAATTTGCTTTTAATTTTTTTAGAGACCAAGAAAATTTAGGTTAGTTGCAAAATCTCGGGAGTGCCAACAATTTTATTCATTATTTTTGACCCAACGATTTCACCATTTCAAATCAGACAAGGGATGTTATCTTTGCAATAAAAGGCTATCGAGAATCTAAATGAGAAATCAAATGCTTTTTCATGCTGGTTTATTTTAGATTAGAGAAATTTGAACCAGATGTAAACCTGAATTGCTGAGGCATGAGAAGGGACTAACAGGAGCATGATAAATATCTGAGTCGTGTTGTTCTAGGTGCAGATTTGCATTAACTCAAATAAATTGATCTGTAAGCTTTTCTAAAACTTAATTAATGCTGCAGAACAAAGCTGGAGATCAATTATCAGTTAGATATCTTGGCACAGATAAAGTTGAACTAAATTAATCATCCAAAAATGTATAGTATCAATATCATGTTGAAATGATTACTGGCACAGGATAGAAATGGATCCCAGTTCAGCCTGAAGCAGAATCCTTAATTCACAAATGCTGGAAATACAGGAATCCTATCCATTAACTCCAATTTTTCCTTAGCAAAAAGAGCATTTTATACTGAATTAAAAAGAGAAACAAGAGACTAGAGATGCACAGACACAGTGAGTGTTTTCCTGAACCTACTCAGGAGCAGCTGACTATTTTTTTCTCCAGAATAAGAGAAATTCCTGGTGAGCTGGTGGACAGCTATCATGAAATTGTTAGTTACTGTCAGGAATTAGGTGACAGTATTGAATTAGTGAGACAGAGATGTAATTTCTGTGTCTCTGGTAACTCTTCAGGTACTTTGTTTTTGCTGCTTCTGTTCCTTCTTTAGGCTGATTTTGCTTGGAGGTTTGCAGTGTAATTAGGTCCTTTTATTAAAGTCTGTGCAGTGCAGTGTTGTCTGCATCTTGAAATGAGTATAAGGGATGTGTGCAGGAATGCAGATTCCCTGGCTAGGAAGTTCACACACACAGATAAAATATTCAGAATATACCAGTTGGAGAAGTTCTTCTGGAGCGGATAGCTAAAATTTCTTTAAATTCACTGGTATGTTGAAATCTATATTTTTTGTCATGAGGACAAGCCTGTAAAGTTTTATATCAAAGCAGCCCAAATGAGATTCACAGCTCCAAGACTGCATTCCATGCAAGAAATATAAATTAATAGTGTATCTTATCCATTGGATCTGAATCTCCAAAATTCTTCACATGCTCAATCTGAATTTCCTGCTGCCACAAGGAAAATAAAGGTGTTTCCAGTTCAGTCTTGGGGTTAAGGTAGGGATGGATGGATGATGGATGGATGATGGAGGGAGGGATGGATGGATGGATGGATGGATGGATGGATGGATGGATGGATGGATGGATGGATGGATGGATGGATGGATGGATTGATGATGGATGGATGGATTGATGATGGATGGATGGATGGATGGATGGATGGATGGATGGATGGATGGATGGATGGATGGATGGATGGATGTTTGAATGGTTCCGTGATTTCCTTTTTATCTGTGATTTTCCTTTTATTCTGTGTTTTTTCTTTTAATGCCAAACCACATCCTGTGGAAGCTAAGAGTACACAAGCATTTGTCTCGTCATCAGCATCATCTTCTCCATGATCCCTGATCTTCCTAAAAGCATTCTGGGCTTCCCCCTTCCCTTCCACACAGCATTATGTAAAGGGAATGGCTCCTCTGGAAGGTTTTCCAGTGCTATTTGCCTCATTTCAAAGCGCCCAGGTAATGTTGCAAGAGGCCAGAGCCTGCCACACACTTCAACATCTGCTTCAGTGAGGCATTAAAAACTTTCCAAGACAGGAACAGAGTATCCCAGAGATGAGTTTAGATCTCTTCAATCGATTGTATTGATCAAACACTGCTCCATTTTAAACTCTGAGTCAGATAGCCCTAATTTGTTTATAAAAGGGTCTCTTTGAAGGTAGTCTTAATTAAGTAGAAGGAAAATGAGCCTGTCATTGATGAGAGGAGAGCAATATGGGCAGCTAAATAAATATCCCACCACTAAAAACATCTGCTGGTGGTAAAGCTTTTCAAGAGAATGATTTGGGAATCACTGAATATAAAGGCATTTGTCCTTTGATCAAGGACTCCTGCTCAGTTCCCAGTGGGATAACAGACAGCTCCTTGCTGGCTGTACCCATAGAATGAAAATGAGGGTGTGCATGCAGTTCACTGGGAAATTCAGCCTCAAAAATATCATTTATACAAATGTTTGGGGACTGCCCAGCATCAGGAGACCCATTCCCAGCAGGAGCTCAAGGAGCTGCTGGGATTCATGGAAACCACACAAATCCTGTGGCTCATGGGGGATGGATTATGAATGATACACAGCATCTCCTGCTGAGCTAAGAATTGTTCATAAAAATGGGAATAAATTGGATTTCACCTCTCCTGTGCAGCTGCTTTGGGCGTGGCGGGCACAGGACCCTGCAGGCTTCATTACACTTTGTAGTAAAATACTACAGACTCAAAATCTTCCCCCTCTGAAGGTAATTCTGTCACAGAGTACTCAGTAATGTTGGCTGATCGTGGCTTGTTGGTTCATTTTTGCAGTTCCTTTGAAGTCATCAATATCTCAGGTTCATTTGGTAGCAGAGTTAGCTCAGGGGAGAGGAGAAGGATGTGTCATGGATTCAATTCCATAGCTAACTGCTTATTGGGGCTCTGATCCTTCAACCCTTAATCAAGGAAAACTGCTGGCCTTGGCAAGACAGGGAGAAAATGCTCCAGGAGGTTTCTTTGAGTTGTTTTCATCCTGTTGCTCATTATTTGAAGATTATATATCCAGTAAGTGCAATAATAGGGGCTTGTTTTTATGTCCCTGCAAGAGTCATCAAGGACATCTAACAGGGAGGAAAGCCTTTCCCATAAAGTGCAGGGAATTGCTTCCCAGCTACAGGACCAGCTTGTGGAGTTTTTATTTCCATTTCTTTTATTAACTATTAATAATGATATATGCTCTTTGAAGTACACTCTGTTTACACATAAAGAACATAATGGAATGGCAATGATGAGGCAGAAGGTAAATCTGGGTTTCTAAACAAAACATTTTTAAATGATAAAGTAGTTCCAAGCAAAGAAACTGCAAGGAGAAAAATTGGTCGCTTGGGATGCTGTTGCTTCCTTTTGGGACTATCTGAAGATTGCTGACTAGATTAGATTAAAACCACCATAGCACACAATTAAATTTTCATGGAAAATACTGATTTTAAATATTGATGACAATCTTTTCTTGCAAACCACTTAAAAAAATAACTGTAGCAGCTCAGTGGTACCAGCGAAATACAGTGGCATAGTGAGAGTTACAGAGCAGGTCATATCCACTCTGTGTCAGCAGAAATTGTTGGCAAAGCATGCTCTCCTGGGATTTGGGGTGGGGTGGCACCAGAGCTGTGGGACAGCTTCTCCAGGGCTTGCTCACACTTTGCCATGAAGTTAAATAAGAGGTAAATAAGAGTCACAGGGTGTGTGAGATCCACAGCCAGAGTGTGTTCTTTGCATGGAGCCTTCACCTCCAACTGCTGAAGATTTGAGAAATTGTCCAAATGTCAGAGAAAGCCATGGAGCTGCTCCAAGGGCTGGAGCCCCTCTGGGACAGGCTGGGAGAGCTGAGGGTGCTTATCTGGAGAGGAGAAGCTCCAGGGAGAGCTCAGAGCCCCTGGCAGGGCCTGAAGGGGCTCCAGGAGAGCTGGAGAGGGACTGGGGACAAGGACACAGGGACAGGACACAGGAAATGGCTTCCACTGCCAGAGGACAGGGCTGGGTGGGATTTAGGGCAGGAATTGTTCCCTGTGAGGGTAGGCAGGCCCTGGCACAGGGTGCCCAGAGCAGCTGTGGCTGCCCCTGGATCCCTGGCAGTGCCCAAGGCCAGGTTAGACAGGGCTTGGAATGACCTGGGACAGCAGGAGGTGTCCCTGCCCATGGCAGGAGGTTGGAAGTGGATAATCTTTAAGATCCTTTCCAACCCAAACAATTCTGCATTTCCTCTGACAGGCAGTGACTTCCCTGATGGGATGGAAAGGTTGTTTTTGCAGACAGTCCTTTATTCCACTCTAAACTAAGCTCTCCTGCTCTCTGCCTGACATCTCCCTCACCGTGCCCTCACAGAGCCTCCAAGGACCATGGAAAAATCCACACAACAGATGAGAGTTATGCAACTCCTTGTCACAGAAACAATCTCTCCCTGCTGCTGCCCAGGGAGCTCCTGTCTTTGTAGGGCCCTGCTCCCACAGCTCCAGCTCTGCTGGGCCTGGCTTTGCCAAGTTCTGGTTCCAAAGGTACAGAAAGGAGCAGATTAGGGGCAGAGAGGTTCCATGCAGGGAAGGAACTGCAGGCAGCAATAGGTTTTCTATTCCTTTTTAAGGGTCTCAGAAACTGTGAATTGCCTCGAACAGTGGGAGTTTTTAAAGTTTTACCAGAAAGGCAAGAAAAGTGATGCTGTGCTAGCTAGAAGGTAAAATGTAAAGGGGAAGAAAAAGCATTTATACGGTTTGCACATGCAGTTATTGAGGGTGTAATTTAAAAAGCAAACAGGAAGCAGAAAGAAAGAATATTAGGCAGAAACAATGAGAAAACAGAAGGCAGAAGTGAGACAGTCCTTTAGGTGGATGCAAAAGGTTGGCACTGAAGCCAACACTCTGCCACCTTCTTCATCTCATTTGTCTCAGAGAAATCCTCAGGACTAAGCTCCATGAAAATCACCAGTGCAGGAAAAAGTGAAACCGGTGAGAAAACCCGTGGTGGGGACCTGACAGAACTCACACTGGTGGCCTGGTGACCACCTTCCTCCCATCCCTACAGCAGCTTGAAAACCCCGAAGAGGTTTCATCTAACCTGGAACTATGGAAACTGAAAATATCAATGAGAAAAAAGGACCACTAGAAACATTTTATTAGAGGTGTGTAACTGTTGGGACAGCTTTGCTCTTCTCCAAAACTCACTCAAAAGGCAACCAGGCACAAGAGTTCAAGGAATGTCACCAGAGAATCGTGGAATGGTTTTGCTTGGAAGGGACCTTAAAACTCACCTTGTCACACCCCCTGCCATGGACAGGGACACTTTTGTAGCCCAGGCTGATAAAAACTCACAAATCTGCTGCTGAAACTCCAGAAAAACACTAAGCTCAGAGGAAATCCTGCTGGGAATTCAGCCCCAGCCCTGGGGGCTGTGCTGGCTGCAGCAGTATCTGCACCAAGATGGAACCACTGACCTGCAAAGGGCTCTGCCTTCACCCATTGTTGTCCTTCCTGCTATTGGTGCCAAGTTAATTTCCCTTCATGCACCCAGGAGGAAATCTGGTGAGGTGCTGCTGCCTTCTGGATTCATTCTTGGGCGTTCACTCTGGGTGCCAGAGCCTGGAAGATGAGGTGAGGACACAAACCCATCTTCTGGGTCAAATCTTGGCCACACAGAAACCTCTTTGTCTTCCCTTTTTGCTGTTTCAGAGGGGTCAGGAATTCTATCTCAGTTTAAAAAAACCTAAACCCAACAAGAATTTTCCCCTACCCCTGCACTCCCCTGAAACTGTGAGAATTACAGAGAGCAATTAGCCCAAAATGTTATTTTATTTTGATTGATGGCTAGGCTGAAGAAAAACACCGGATTTTTTTTTTTTTTTTTTTTTCTATTGAGGTTAATGTGCCTCATTCAAATAACTTAAAAATAAATAATCGCCCCCTGTTCCTTTCTTATTTCTTTTTTTTAGGATTCCTTGCAGTGTAAGCCAGACCTTGTCTCTGTTGCTATGGAAGTCTTGTCTTAAGGTTTACCAGAGAAAAGAGTTTAAAAATGTAAATGGGAGATTGACGCAAAGATATTGATTGTTGCTACATAGTGCATTATAATTTCATCTTTTTCTTGCTGTATATCTGCTTTTTAATATCAGAATAGATTTGTAGCGTAAGTTTCAAACTCAGAATTTTTACATCAGAAAATAATTATCTCAGTAATTATATGAGATTGTTTTTAAATTGTGGGCAAGAGAGACCTTGAAAACTGTGAGGAGACTTGTGAAAGAGGGAAGAACAGGGCACAACTCACTGGCTTTATCAGTCCAGGGAGTAAAAATATCCTGAGTTCTTGAAAAACTTTTTTTTTTTTTTTTAATTTATATCCTTTGAAGAGAAAAAAAAAAAAAAGTTATTTCAAGGAGCTCAGAGTTTCTCTGTTAGGAATGATATTCAAAAAATTAAATTTAAACCTAAGCCCATTTTGACTTAAACATTCTGGATTGTTGAGAAGGGACTATTATTTCCTAACTGTAGAATTAAATCTGATGCTTTGGAGCAAGTAGCCCAGAAACTTTATTTTTTCACATTGCCTACATGGTTTGATTTCTGTTGGGTTTTCTGGTTGAGTTTTTTAAGCAATAATTGTCTTAAATCCATGAGGAAAAAAAAAAATAGTGCTGAAATTGGCTGTAAAATTGAATTATAAGAATATTGGGGATAAATTAGCAATGAATTTTTTCAGACTGTGATGGTGGATAGACAGACAGACTGGTGTGGATTGATAGATCTCCAGATTTATTGAGGGTTTGGAAACCCATTTGGAATATTCTCCTGATCCGCCCTGGAATCACAGCAAAACTGTTCAGCCAGAAAAGTACAAGGGACTAAAACTAGAGTTACAATATTTGTGTAAAGAGTTCTGGCTGCTGCAATATAGAGACTACTTGAAGCAATTAAATTTCTGTGTCACTCTTGATTACATCAGAAAGGTGGGGCAAGCACAGAAAAATGCAGTTGAGGAGCCTCTTTGATAATCAGATTGATGTTCTTAAGCTTCACAGAAACTTTGAAAATGGATTATAAGCAACTTGGTCACTTACACAACATAATAATTTCTTGGGAAAATACCCTGAAACACCCAGTAACCCAGAAATAGTTTCAGCCATCACTGAACAATGGGAGAAAAAGGAAGAAAAACCCATTCTCTGGCTTTGCCATGGCTTTTGAAGCTCCCTAAATTCCAGCTTGGTGCTACTCTTGGAACCTCTCTGGTTTCTTTTGTTTATTTGGACACGACTTCATGCCTGCAACCTTATTTTGTTCAGTCACCAACGTAACAAACAAGTTTCTTTATGCATGATTTGCTCATTAGTGGCTGCTTCAAACACCCCATCTCCCGGCACATAATCCAATTTTAGGAATAATTGGGAAAATGATGTCGTGTAATTAGCATTCCGAAATCTGGCTTAATCCTCGTGGCTCTGGGTCAGTTGTGGAGAAGCAATTTCAATTAGTGATTAATTGCCTGGGCTGGGGGAGCAGGGAAGAGAGTGTTACACAACCCTGAAGTGTCACCTCCCCTGGCCAGGCTGCTCCAGGAGCTTCCCAAAAACACAGGCTGGCCAGGGATTGGCTTGGCAGAGCCTTCCCCTTTGCTTTATCTCAGGTCTGTGAGGATCTGATCCTGCACGGTGGGAGGATGGAGGGAATTCAGCAATTCCCTTGGACCAGACTCCGATCCTGGGTTAGTTTGTGTTATAAAATATAAATATAATATTGAGATAAGTGTTGTATGTGTAAGGTTGTTATAAATACATATTATGGTATTGGTTTTCTGCAAATATTAGGGTAGATACTCTGTGTGTGGTGTGGAAAGGGTTTAAAGATACAGTTTTCTTTAGGAGTGAAGTAAAAAAGTGTCTTTGTAGTGAGAGAACTGACTGCCTGGTGAGGATAACACCCAGTGAAGGCACCTGCTGCTGGTATGAACACATCTGCTACTGATATTCCAGCTACCAGCACCAACCAGCTGCAGAAACTGTAGACCATGGCCCAAATTAAGACTGATCAGAAGAATTAATTAAAACCACAGCCAAGAAACACGCGTGCTCTAAAAAGGTGGAACTGAGGAGTGGCCACGTAAAACAGCTCCTAGAAACATGGAAATAAGTTCTTTGGAAAGTTTTGAATATACACGTGAATCTGTGAATATGCACCAGGCTGGGGTGTTTAAGGGGGTGTCTCTAAAATAGCAGGGCTGAATGCCAAGGAGCCAGCCGTAGGAAAACTTTGCTTTATTGTTTGTCTCTTATCATCTTTTATTAAACTCTTTAAGTTTTACCAGGAAAGTGAACTGTGTTTTTCACAGTTTGGGCTGGCAGTGGTTGGGGCCAGGCTCATTAGGGCTGCTCTGTGCGTGCCCCAGTGGGGATGTTCTGGCCACACTCCAGTCCCAGGAATGTCACAGGAGTAAAATTCCCACCCCCGGAATTTTTTCCAGCCAGGCTGGGAATGCTCCTCCTCAGTGACTCACTTGTGGCACTGCACAAGGAGATGCTTTGCCCTGAGATCTTTCCCTATCAGGGGATGCATCTGGCAAAAAGGAGGAGTGAAAAAACTTCCAGACAAATGAGAGCAGACATTATTAAGGCTGGAAATATCCTTAAAAACCTGTCCTGTGTGGAGAAATGGAGATTTTCATTGCTATGCAAAAGGTTGTTATGTACAAGTCTCACAGGCTGCAGTGGAGATGAATCATTTAAATTGACTTAATCACTACATATTCTGTTAAAGGGTTATCTGAGAATCTCATTAAGTACCACTGCTAATGGTTGGCGTGTTTAGGTCATTGTTTTAAAACTCAGAAGTCACCAAGTTTCCTGTCTGACAGAGAAACAAAACCCCAGGAGCTCGACAGCCTGACTTTTGATTTTGGACGCTTCACTTAATAACTCCTCTGAGAAAAAGAGTGACAGCATAGGGATTTATGGTCTCACTTCAAGGTGTTCCACAATCCATCCTGAGAAAGCCTCAGCATTTTCTTAAGCTATTTAAAATAGAATGACTTAGGGCTTATAGGTGTCTCATTTCTATCCTGTTGCCTGTTCACTCTTTAGTCACATACATGGGGATGCACCTGGAGCTCACTCCATGGAGAAGTTCCACTGGCTCCCATTTTTCCATCCATATTAGATTTAATTGTGCTGGCTAATGCAAGGATTTAGGGGATCATCTTGGGCAATATTTCTTAATGATATAAAGTAGCATAGGAGCACAGAGCTTGAAGCAGAGGATTGAATTCTCAGGCTTAATGAGATACGAGGCTCCGGCTTATCTATTCAGGCAGGGATTTTATTGACAGCAGGAGCATGAGTGCAAGCTTTGGAAACAAAGTGAATTCAGCAGCTCCCCAGAAGATCACCTTGACTGCAGCTCCTGCCGTCAGATGCCCAATCTGCCAGGAAGCTTCTGCATTATCCCCAGCCTCAGTCCAAATCTCAAATCCAAAGATTTGAACTCATCCCTCCTATTTTCCTCCTCTGCAGAGCAGCTGGCACATGGACCTGCCTCTGTCCTCTCAATCCTCTTTTCCTTCCCTCAGTGATTTTCCACTTTGCATCCCTGCACACCTTCTCCCCTCACTTGTTGCAATTGGTTTTATGCAAAATGGGTTTAATCCTTCCTGAGCTGCATTCCTGTGCCAGCACACGGATGGAGGAATGCAGATACATCACAGGATGCCACAGGCTGGTTTGGGTGGGAAAGGACCTTAAAACTCACCTCATTACACACCCTGGGATACCTCCTACTGTCCCAGGTGGCTCTAAACCCCATCCAGCCTGGCTTTGGGCAGTGCCAAGGATCCAGGAGCAGCCACAGATTCTCTGGGCACCCTGTGCCAGAGCCTGCCCACCTTCCCAGGGAACAATTCTTTCCCAATATCCTGTCTAAACCTACCATAAACTATTATATTCTTATTGATCATCAGCCTGGGGGAGTATTTAACAAACTCAGCAGTAATACAGTGTCTGTACCCCAATAATTGTATTCCTGGGGTACCAGTGGGGCTGGGCTTAGCCTGAGGGTGGGATCTGGGCTTGGATCTCAGGATGGACACGGCACCTGCCCTAAGTGATGGGACAGTGAAATCATGGCAATCAGCACTGGGGTGAAGGTGGTGGGAGCAGGGGTTGGATCTTGGGAGCCCTGGGGGTGCTGAGCACCCTTTGCCAAGATCAGTGGGATCAGGACATGATCCCAAAGGAACAGAGGGGTTCTGTTCTGACCCCTAAAAGGAACAGAGGGTCACCAGGCCGTTCACAGCCTGGTTTTTATTTCTGGAGATCACACGGCGCTGACAAACCTATCAAGAAATATTCAAGTACTCCCAATGCACTCCTCCCAGTGGCTTTCAAACCGATGTAAATTTACATGCAAATGAGGTGCAGCCCTCCAGCTCTTGGCAATTTGCCACAGCAGCCTTTGCTATTGCCCCCAGTAGCTCGTGTTTTATGGGAGAGCCATCAGTCATCCCAGAGCACCCCAGGAGGAGAATTTCCCTGCATGAGCTGCATAAAGATGGCACTGCACACTGCTGCCCTACCCAGAACAGAGGGATTCTGCTCCCAGCACTTGGTTGGCTCCTTGGTTCCTTTTCCAGTCTACTGAGCAACTGCAGAAATTGGGTTTATAGGAATAAAACAATATCGTGTTTTGGAACCGAAATTCGGCGTTCTCATGTATGCGCAAGTGATAATCTCTGGATAAAAAATGGACTTAAACTGTCCTGTGTACATTGCCTCTTTGCAAATATTGTGTTTCTTCCCATTTCACTGGCTACTGGGTACATTTGCTTCTCTGTAAAGAATATCACAGAGAAAAGTAATTCTTGAGGGCAAAATCCCACGCTTGGTCATCCCTAGAAAAATATTTGGGGGAAGAATAACTCTAGAAATTCCTCCTGTTTACAGCTTGATTGCTTCTTCTAGTGAAATGTTAATAATGCAGCAGTGGCCAGAGAGGGTCGATAATGAGGTAATGTGTATTTATGGGCTCTGTGTCCAAATGATCCTTAGTGCATGGTTATTTGAAAATAAATAGTGTATTGATTGAAACAGCTACGGGGCAAAATGGGCTTTCAACACGTGGGGACAGCTGATAATTACTTGGAATATTTTTCCTTGTTGTTAATATATCCACGAGTCTATTTTTAGCTCTTTTGTATAGAAAGGCAAATCCACTCAGAACAATATGATAATTTTTATAGTTTTTTTGGTATTTGTTGGGTTTTTTTAAAATTTATCAGGGTTTTTTGCATCAGTTTGAAAATTCTGTGATGAATATACAATATTCACACCTATTTCCCATCACTGGGATGTCTCCATAGTCTCATTTCAACGCAGTCAATACCACTTTGAAAGGGGTTTTAAATGGCATTTAATGTAGCCACACTACTAATATTCCATTAAAACCACATAACCATGGGAAAAATCAACAGAACGAGCTGCAAGTAGTGGAATTTATAGAGTTCAATACCCAGCTCTTAAAACTCTCAGTTTTGGGAGGTGAAGTCTGCATGGCAATATTTTTGGGAAATAAATGAAAATTATGTGAAAGATGAAGAAAAGGGATGAAAAACCCATGGAAAGAACAAAGCAGGTTTATCATAAGAAGAGATTCCCCTCGGTGATTCAATGGATCCTGACCTCATATTCAGTTTTCCTTGTATTCTAAAACCAACAGATAAAATTCCTTCACAGAGAAAGAGCTGACATAGCTTATCGAGTAAATATCTGATTAAAAATTTAATTCAGTTCTGAAAAGGCTGGAATGGGTTGAAAATTGGGAGTTTCAAGCAGGAAGTATAGCAATAACTTGCTTGTTTTCTTTCATCCCAAAACTGCACATGAAAAATTAAAGGTTATTTTTAAAACATTTAGCAACTCCAGTCCGAGCTGCAGGCAGTAGAATCGGGCTTTCCCCAAATATCTGGGATGTTGAGATGTTTGAACCAAATATTTGGTATTGATATTTACCTATGAAATACTCATCCCAAATATTTGGTGTTGACTCTTGCAGAGGGATGTAAATATTGACCTGCAAATCTGAGCTGGGGATGAGGAAGATACTTTGTCTGCTTTGTCTTACAGTAGCAAACACCACAATTCCCCACATCACTGTCCAGTCGTTGGATTTTACAATGGGAAAGATGCAGATCAAGGAAGTTTGAGGATGTGGTCACTGTCCACAGGGCGACACACCCAAAATGTAACACATCCTCCTCCACTTTGCTTTGCCCTTTTACTCTTTAGATCCTTTTCAGTGAGGTCACAGCCAAGAAAACCACATTATTGTCTCCTCTAGGCACTTTTTTCAAGTGCCATTAAAATCTATAGCGTTCTGTCCCTTGGCCTCTTCTATAATTCATAAGTATTTTGTAGTTGTGATCTTTTATATTAAGAACTTCCAAACCCCCCTAAACTATCAACTTCAATCCCACTTAATTGCCTGCCTGCAGCATCAGAGAGCAAAAGAGATGAATCATTTATTCATTTATAAACCTTCTCTCCGCAGCACATCCAAGCTTTGTAGATTTAAGAACAACTTTCCTAATACCCGTAAGTTTAAAACGAGAATGTTTATGACACAGAGCTATAAGCAATTTCCAGGCAATTGAGGCGTTTTCCCCTTTGAATGTGCCATTTTGGTAATTCAAAGGCCAGCTAATGGGATTTTTTTGGATAGGAAGGGTCGGGGTTAGAGGGCATTTGTTGAGGCAGTTGTAAAGCAAACCCAGATTCTGTAATTGCCAGTGCCAGGCTGCCCTGCTGCCTGCAGCTGCTGCAGCACTCCAGCTCTGTTTATTGATCCCTGTGATTCAGTGTTTGTGCTCATGGGCACAAGTCAGCACTTCCAGCAGATCAGCACAGGGGCTGAAGGATCAATCGCTCCTTCCCCCTCCTGATCCCTTTTAATTGGGGTATCAAAGGTGCTGTAATCCTCTCTCAGGTCCGGAGATGTATTTGAAGCCGGGACAAAGCTGTGCAATGAAAGCAGAGAGATTCCCCTATGCAGATCTGAGGGAAAAACCTCCTCATTCCAGGAACCCACCCCAAAGCAGCAGCTGAGCTCGCTTTAAACGGCTACAGCAACCAGCTCAATAAATAAAGTGGTTCACTTCCCTCACCTCTCCCTTGGCAGCAGTGCAGGACTGAAAGGCAAACTGCAGGACAATGATGCTCCAGGGAAATTATTAAGCTTAGACTCAGAGTCTTTATTTTGACATTCAGGAACAAGAGAGTGCAGACATGTTTCCAGGCATGTGAGGCCTGAGCTCAGGTGAACTTGAGCTGTGTCTTTTTTCTCTTCTGGAAAAAAAATCTGTTTTTAAAAAAATTTACTTTCCTTCCCTCAATGTGTTTAACCAATTAGAAATGATTCTAAGGGAAAAGGAAAACTGATTCCCGGAACAACTCCTGGCTGTTGCACTTGATGGAGAAGTGTAATCAGAGAGTTGGGATAGCAGCTTGTCAGAACAGAGGATTTTGTGGTGGGATTGCGGGATTTTCCACTTTGGTTTAGAGCTTTGTCACCTCTGCTTTTAGCCATGCAGGGTATTAGCTTTCATGTTCCCTGTGGAAGGTTGGTCTGTGACTTCTTAGGATTTCCTGGCACATATCTCATGGAGAGAACACACATGGGAGCCTTGGGGAGAGGTGGAGGGAGAGAGGAGATTTCTCCAAGGCTGATGCATCGGTGCACGTCAAGAGAACACACCTGAGACTGTTTGGAGTGACTTCTCCCACTTAACATGGATTTTCTGCATCTTCTGGTTGTAAGAACTCTTCCAAGGAAGCTGAAATTGATAAATCCACATGCTCTAGGCTTTCTTCCCTCTGAAGAAAATATCTTGCCTTCAGGCTAACGCTGCCCCTCACACACAACCTCCTTCCAGGGGAACTCAGAAATGTCTCTGGAGAACCAAGAGATTTTATCTGGAAAGGTCTCAGAATATTTTAGGCTGCCCAGTTGGCACTCAAGAAGTGGAAGTAAGACAGAAGGAACCACAGCTGCTCCTACTCCTGGTGGGTGGCAAGCAGGAGGTGGGGAGAGCCAGGTGGAGACCTTGACCCAGAGAGGAGCTGCAAGAACAATAGAGCCACAATCCAGGGATTTCACAGGAGAGCTGCAGAGTTTCCTCTGGGCTCACAGCTGAGTAGGGAGGACAGACCTTGCTGGCAGGAGGGGTGGCATCCTGGCTGTCCCCGTGCCAGGATGGACAGAGAGTGGCTGCCACACCAGGCACCTCTGCCCTGCTGCCAACAGAGAGGTGAAGGGAGAGCTCCCTGCCCTAATTAACTTAGAGTGGCCTGCAGATAAATCAAGGCTGAAAATGCATCCCTTGGAGCTTGGAGTTTACATTCCAGGCACATATTTATCCAGAAGCTCCAGCAGCACTGGCTCACAGCAAGGGCAGGTTCTCCTGGTGCCTGCTGAGCTTCCCGTGCCTGCCATAGGTGGCACACCTGAAGCAGAGGGTTTGGGACCTGCTGCAAGCTTCAGTCCCTACTTATACAGGAGCAAATCACTTCTCCAGGCCTCTACAAGAGGCTGCTGGTAAAGGGAGAGCCCAGGCAGCTGCTACTTCTCTGGGCATCCCTGCATTCCAGGGAAAATGCTGCTCCAGCACTCAGATTCATGGATGGTTTCATGCTGTAATATGTCTGAATAACTTGTTCCCAAGAATGCCCCAGCCAAATTTTCTCTAGGTATGTTTATCAGATCCCCTGGAATTCATCGAAGTTGCTAAAACAGCAATAGTGCTAAACTGAGAAGTCTTCAAGGTTACTGAAATGACAATTGAACTAAATTAAGAGCAGAGATACTGAGAACTAGTAGCAAAAAATAAAAAACACTAAATAAAAAAACCACCTAGACTTTGACCAATCACTTTTCCAGAGACCCCCGTGGGGCTTGAGTGAAAGAAACCAATTAAGCAATGTATAAAAGTGTAAACAATAGTCTTAGAAATATATAATTAGAAGTGTAATGTAAACAATAAACAACTTCTACATAATCATATTAGTTCAGTGTTCAAAAGTTCTTTTCACCTACAGTTTCATCTTTCCCCAGCCACAAAGGACATAGATGTGGAGCCACAAGCTAGGAGGAGAAAGGAGGGTGGGGTTTTTTTTAATGTGTGTTTCACCAGGTTTATTTTCTTTGAGAACTGGGGATGATTTTGCATTTTGACTGGTTCAGAACAGTTTCATGCTGTGCTGTGGGAGCAGAGAGATTTTGCACAGAAGCAAAACTGTGCTCAAAGGTGTCCAATATCAGACCTGGAGACCCTCATAGAGCAAAGCATAAACACAGGCAATTCTGAATAATTTGATTCCTCAAATTTTCCTTCAAAACTGACAAATTGTCCTCATTTAATTTGGCATTTAATTGCAACTGCGGCACCAGACACATGTTAGTGATCTTAGATTAAAAAGCCTGCTGTCTACACAAATTGGGTAGCACATCCTGCCACCCTATTTACACCCAGAAACAGGCAAAGATTTGAGATCTTATTAAATACATTTGAAGTGAAGTTTGAAGCGCTGAATCTGTGACAGGGATTTGTGAAGATGGGAGCCCCGAGTGGAAAAGGTATCTGGGTAAATGAAATAATTAGGGGGAAAAGTGTCAGCACACGAAGCAGAGGAGGGACAGAATAAGAGAGGCAAAGCAAAATGCAGCTTGGCTGGGCTGGGAACACACAGCAGGTGTTTGGACAGCAAACAGGCATTAGTGGATGGTTTTATGGCAAGTCTACAGTGAAATGAGGGAATGCCGCAGATGGAGGTGAGCTGATGGACAAAGATAGGTGCCTTTAAAAATTAACACGCACAGGAAGAGGGGATCTGAGGCAGAGCTGCCATAAAACTGCAGAGATGGATGCAGAGGCATCAGCAAAGAGGAGAGCGGGAGGAGAAGTGGCACACGGACTCCCTGCGGAGACAGCGATTATCACTTTCAGATAACTTTAATAGTCCGCGTCCTTGAGATGCTGTTATCAGGAGAAGGAGCTTGAAATGCGGTCCGAGATAAAGGGAACGGGAGCTCTGACACGAGCGGTGTAAGAGCATCCACCCCACCTCTGAAAGGCGATGCTGAGGAGGCTCAGATTGGATCTGCTCCTCCTGGGGGTCAGCCCCAGCACAGGCTGAGGCTGTGGCAGATTTTGTGTTCTCGTGGCAGGTTTTCTTTGTGTTCTCGGACGAACCTTGCTGGGTTTGCAGTTTTCCTCGGAAAAACGGGATTTGAGCAGGTGACCTGGAAGCTGTTAGAGGACAGAAATGTCCTGGGTTTGTCCTATGCTTCTTATTTTACCTGTTTAGGAATTAAATCCAAACTCTGCAAAGGTCTCTCCAAGACTCTTTTCTTTCTTTACATAGTTGATTTATGCATATAT